>JARFJB010000447.1:0-600000 GCA_036346205.1 Vesta saturnalis
GTTGTATTGAAATTCTTCCATATCTATTTGATCAATTACGTCAATAATTACATTCTTCTCACTAATATCAAATACAATCGATAGGTCCGCAGTGTTGAGTATAGAGATATTATCATATAATCTGTTCAATCCCGTTGAATTTAGAAGGAAGTCGTAATCTTCACTAGAAGTGGCGTTAATAAGTACTGGGCTTGTATTTTGCGTTGGACTTCATTAACACAAAAATTCATGTAATGAACCGATTCTCAAAACCGGTGCTATCTACACTTTCCTATAAACTTTGAATAGCATTGTCAATAATACGATGTTCTTCATCTTCTGCCATGGATTATTCAGTATGAAATGCTTTATACAGCTCATACAATGCTTTCCTTTCTTGTCTCATGCTTAAATCAATACTTGATATGCCCACGCACTTCGCTGATCAATTGCGTCTACATTCTAGGGATCTAATCCTCAAGCTTTAAATCCATTTTTAATTATATCGGGATTTATTCTATTTATCGCCTGACTGGATTCGTGCACAATCTAATTTTCCAAAGTATTTCAATGGATTTGACCCAATCGACCCTGTTAACGAACTTTCAAGTGGTCTAAATGCAGATAAGTAGCATTGGGATAGGCTAGTACTAGTATGATGTATAGTCTGGTACAAAATTCACTAATTAGTGCAGTTTTATGTCCACAAAATATTATTGGAAAATTCCAGAGCATTTCAACTATAATTTTATAAAAAATAATAACATTGTCGACATATGCATAAAATACTTCGGAACTCCTTCATAAGTCGTCGTTACTTCCGATAAGCACACTATCAACTTTTGCCTTTTCCATCCTTTGGTATGGGTAGATGATCATAGGAGCGATGGTGACCCTACCATAAGCAAAAAAAAAATAAAAACTTTACGGTTACGTTTGACCAGGAAATGACAGAGTCAACCTCATAGACACCCCTTGAAGATTATTTAACCACCACCTTCCTCTGATTCGGGCAAAATATAAGAGTCCATTAAAATTTTGTCAAATTCTGTTGATTTAAAATATTCTTTCACTTTATTCAATCAACTCTTTGTGTTATAGAAGGAAATTTGGTTGCTGACGTTTGTTATTGCTTAAATTTTTCTGATGATCTAAGCTGATTCGTCGATCTTTGTAACGAGTTAAACATCTTTTTTTCGGCTTTTTTTTGTGAACTTCTTTTATTGCTTGAGCGACATCGCCTTCCGTGCATATTTTGATACATTTGTGATCGCCATTTACCGATGCCATATTGCCGGGTTATATTTATTGGCAAACGTAGACGAGTAGTAGAACCATAAACAATATCTTATAGGCAAATAACTTGACACAGAAACGAAAAAATGTGTTTGCTACTATTCTCCACTCACAGAGATGACGCTAGGGTTGCTACGACAGGTTCTGCAATACGGACTACAATTTGGTTCTTATTTACCGGCAAACAATTATATTTAATCAACAGTCGTTTCGTAAACAACACCTCTGTTTATGAGTCGCATTTCCAGTTTGACTTCTTGAGTGTTAATAGTGCGTTTTTGTATAATATAGTATTGTGTTCGAAAATAAACAAAAATTTTTTTATAAAGTATGATTAGATTGAGCAAAATCTGGTGAACTAATTGTGATTGTTGTGTGTTTTTCGAGGGGTACAATATATGTATAGATTTACTTTTTTTATGTACAGAAGAGTCTAAAGAACAAAAGTAACACATAAACAAAAATTTTATATCTTGACCACTTTCAGGGCTGAATCCCCTTAACCAAATCTTATTCAGTAAGTAATTACTAATAACTTTTTTTAGTACAAGGTTTTAATTTCTTGTTGTGAAAATTTTAAGCTACTACGTTACGAAATAGATATATTAAATTAATCTGTGGTTTGTCTTTATTTTTTATAACAAAATTCCTAAAATTCAAATTTCGCGGATAAATATTGATTCTACTATTCCGACAAGTTGTCGTCCAGGTTGTGTGAGGGCGCTTTTTAAATTTTTAGAATTTTCAGCCATCTATAAGGTGTTGCTTATGACTATAAAATCCAGTACTTAGTAGACATTACTGAAGTACGTACGTTGTTTAGGAGGTACCTAGAGCTAATAGGTAACTAAAATGGCAAATAACAGCGTGCTAATAACTGGATTCGAGATTGGGGTTTGTGCTGGTAGTTTTCATCCACAATAAGCATTGAAAACGTTTGCTGCTTAAAAATGGGTTCCACGTAAAATTTGAAAGCTAATTCCTTTGCATCACCCAATAAACCATTAAAATTGCATGGTGGCGCCTGGTAACGGACGATTTTCGAATCAACCTGAACTGAGTTTTGTTTATAGTCATCAGAAAACTGAAACTATGCCATTAAATGAAGTACTGCACAGGAGTGATTTTTTGAAGGTAACATCCTGTAAATGGAGTCAATCTTTCACTGCGTACATGTTCTTACAGTCGTAAACGCAAGTTCATAATAACTCTCTCAATGTCGATTGGTGCAATCTTGTCACGAATTTAATTCATTTATGGCGTGAGAATGACCACCATTCACACTATCCTTTAAGAAACCCTATAGAAAGAAATCACACATTGATAAATCAAGCGACCTGGCAGGTCAATTCATGTTGCTGTTCCTCGTGATGAGACGTTCTCCGACCGTCTTAATTTAGCCATGGATATTCTCTGTGTGAGCCGTCTTGCTGAAACCTCGTGGACTCATTTACCTATCGTTGGCAATAAACTGTAACTGCGTGGCCATTATTGTCAAATATATATGATCCAATTATACCGTTTGCTGACACTGCATACTATACTCACTTTTTCACTGTCTAACGTTCCCTGATGTAAGAAGCATGGATTCTCTGCAGCCCATTAGCGAATGTTTTGTTTATTGACGTAACCATTTAAGTGGAAATGTGCTTCGTGAGACACCAAGACGTTGTTTAGGGACATTTTATCTTCTTCATATTTTACTAGTCAATTTTGAGCGAAAGTAAATCGACTTTTGCCATCAACGGCAATTGTTGAAAGATCTGAAGCTTGTATGATAAAATTTGGTATCCGAAAACAATATCCCACCGCCAGTGCGACGAGACAAACCTAATGACACATATCGCCGTGCAGAACGCAGTGGACTCTGCTGGATGGCAGCGTTAATTGCTTGAATTATCTCTAGCGTTTGCTTGGACCTGGGCTCCTCTTATTTAGGGCAGATCCTGTTGTTTCCTATGTCTTCATAGCGTGGGCTGGAGGAACCGCAGCCAAAACATTGAACGTATTGTCATTTTCCTGGCATTGGCGTGCAGTTTGAACTTCATTATTGCACTTGCAGTAATTTAATACTGGTCCTGTTCTCTCAAATTTTCGTACGATTCTTTAGACTACTTCGAATTTGCCGATTTTGATATTTTGCGCTAAATAAAGCACTATTTCCAGCATAAAACAATTTTAGCATTTCTATTTTCTCTTCAGTTGAATACACTTTAAGCCGAACAGTTTTATAGTAATCAATTTATTAAGTAAGCATAGATTTAATAAACGTCAAATAGGAATAATAGATAATGAAATGTGTACGTTGTGTTTTTTTTACATAATTCCAAGGCATACCTGATTTATTTTAAAATGAAGGTTTTTATTTTTCCGATTTCTACGGTTTAGGAAAACTGAAAATTATAATTAATAGTGTGTGCATAATATGCAGTATTTTTTGCTACAAAAAACATTAAAATCGATAATATGAACCGTTCTCGAGAAAATTGATTTAGTATAAGATACTGCCACTGCACATCTACCGTTTCGGATATCGACCTTGCCATGTTTTAATTATTTTCTGTTGTCAATGTCAGTCTTTTAAATTCCTGTGTTGTTCGTTTTCAAACATTTTGTAAATTTTCTTTAATAGAAATGCCTGAAAGATACGCTTTTCGAGAACTTACTTACCTGCATTTAATTTTTGGTAGAGAAACATGAAGTTCTTGTAACAATAACAATAGTGCTAGTAGGCCGCGTACAACAAGAACTGTTGAAAATGAAGAACAGATCTTAAGGCGTTCTGAAGAAGATAATACTTTAAGTACCAGAATTATAGGTGCTATGGAAAATATACCTTATTCCGTAGTGAAGAGGGTAGCTAGTGAGCAACTCCGACATCCGTACCACCCATTACAAATACAAGAACTACTGTCAGCGGATTTTGAAATCAGATCAATGTTTTGTAATTGGGTCCTCCATAAAATAGTGCGTGTTCCAGATTTAGTGAAAAGTATTGTTTACTGATGAGGTAAAAGACGTAGTTCTCAATTTAAGAAACAACCACAGGTAGAGTGAAGAGAATCCCAGAGGAACAGTACTTAGACATTCCCAACATAAATTTAAAATAAATCTGTGGGTGGGCATGTTGGAACTAAAAGTTTGGACCCCGTTGAGATACCTCAAAACTTAAATGGTGCTCATTATTTATACTTCTTGTCGGACCAACTTCCAAAAGTATTGCAAGATATCGATTTGCAAACGCGTCGAAAAATGTAGCTCATGCACGATGGTGCCCCCGCCCGCTACTCAAGGAATGCCAGGAGAAACTTAAATAATATTTTTCCTGATAAATGGAACGGTCGTGGACATGAAGCTCCACGAAGAAGCCCCGGTCTAAATAATGTAAAAGAGAAAGTATACAGCAGGCCAATCACCAGTGCAAACTAAGACAAAGAAGAAGAAGAGTTAAAATAAAATGAGAGAAGTACAGAGAAAGTATAATTTAACTTCGTGAAGAGGGTCAAAGCTTGTGTTCGTGTTGCTAGAAGACAGTTTGAACAATTTCTACAGTGACATTCGTTAAGCTTGTTGTTACTAGTTTCTTGTTATTACGATTAATTAATGTTATTTATTTGACATTCCCATTTCTATTAAAGAAAATTTACAAAATGTTTAAAAACGAACAACACAGGAATTTAAACGACTGACATTGATAACAGAAAATAATTAAAAAACATGGTAAAGTTGATATCCGAAATGGTACATGTGCAGTGGCAGTATCTTATACCTACCAAATCATTTTTCTCGAGAACGGTGCATATTATCAATTTTAAACTAAACTACCTTTTTTATGTATCATTAAACAAACTTTAAGAAAAACGAATAAAACATACATCGAAAAATCTCTAGGACATCCCGGTTATTTGATTACCACAGCAACTAAAAATAATGTACTCATTAATTGTTGTTACACCTGACGGACATACCTTCTGTACCAACTTTCTATAAAATCGCAAAAGGCCTTTGGAAGAAAATAATAGAAGTATGTTTTTCCAAACTATCATAAAACACCTCGTATCTTTTTAATTAAGCATTTTTAGACACATACAGGGTGTTCCACGAAGACCTCCAATTAGAAGTTTTTAGAGTACTGCGTGTATTTGAATTCTGAGAATTTGTAGACTGGGGTTTTTCACGACTTCCAATCGATTAAAAATATTGTCATTGTTATGCGACTTTCGGTTCTACCGGAAGTCGACGTCAACTCGCTTATTTCAAATAGAATGTACGTTAAATTTAAAGGTAACTTTCATTAGCATACTCTATCCTTGTCTTTAATAGTTTTCGAGATATCTTGAGTTTTCACAAAAATTATCAAAAAACTTAGTTTCATTTACTCCGTTATATCTCCGTTAATTTTTCACCTAGGAAGTTCAAATTTTAATATATAAATCACGAAATGTAATCGAATATCTGGGATATAAGAAAACTAGCTTGATTTACACAGGGTACCTAAAATTACTGTACCAATTGTGACAAATAACTCGATTATTTTAAATGGAACACTGTGTTTTATTATGCCAATCCACGCATTTTTAATTCCTTTTCGATTGGTATTTGCTTTCCCTATACTTAAATATTACGGATTTGAAGATATTTGGATATTGTTGCGGTCACTAAAATAATGGGGTGGTTAACTGTCAGGGTGGCTTTGGAACCAAACCCTTAAACGTCACGGTGAGATATATTAAAAAAAATGAGGTGATCAATAAAATATTTGCACCGAAGGGTATTTTTTTCATAATGAAAATAAAATACAAATAAAGTATTTTTAGGAAAAATGAAATTTTTAAAATTTGTAATAACTCTTACAAATCAATACAAAAGGCATTTATTCTAAATATCAACAATATTGAACAATAAGAACGTAAAAATTTATTTAAGTGCTAATAACTGGATTCGAGATTGGGGTTTGTGCTGGTAGTTTTCATCCACAATAAGCATTGAAAACGTTTGCTGCTTAAAAATGGGTTCCACGTAAAATTTGAAAGCTAATTCCTTTGCATCGCCCAATAAACCATTAAAATTGCATGGTGGCGCCTGGTAACGGACGATTTTCGAATCAACCTGAACTGAGTTTTGTTTATAGTCATCAGAAAACTGAAACTATGCCATTAAATGAAGTACTGCACAGGAGTGATTTTTTGAAGGTAACATCCTGTAAATGGAGTCAATCTTTCACTGCGTACATGCTCTTACAGTCGTAAACGCAAGTTCATAATAACTCTCTCAATGTCGATTGGTGCAATCTTGTCACGAATTTAATTCATTTATGGCGTGAGAATGACCACCATTCACACTATCCTTTAAGAAACCCTATAGAAAGAAATCACACATTGATAAATCAAGCGACCTGGCAGGTCAATTCATGTTGCTGTTCCTCGTGATGAGACGTTCTCCGACCGTCTTAATTTAGCCATGGATATTCTCTCTGTGTGAGCCGTGAACCTCGTGGACTCATTTACCTATCGTTGGCAATAAACTGTAACTGCGTGGCCATTATTGTCAAAAAAATATGAACCAATTATCCCGTTTGCTGACACTGCATACTATACTCACTTTTTCACTGTCTAACGTTCCCTGATGTAAGAAGCATGGATTCTCTGCAGCCCATTAGCGAATGTTTTGTTTATTGACGTAACCATTTAAGTGGAAATGTGCTTCGTGAGACACCAAGACGTTGTTTAGGGACATTTTATCTTCTTCATATTTTACTAGTCAATTTTGAGCGAAAGTAAATCGACTTTTGCCATCAACGGCAATTGTTGAAAGATCTGAAGCTTGTATGATAAAATTTGGTATCCGAAAACAATATCCCACCGCCAGTGCGACGAGACAAACCTAATGACACATATCGCCGTGCAGAACGCAGTGGACTCTGCTGGATGGCAGCGTTAATTGCTTGAATTATCTCTAGCGTTTGCTTGGACCTGGGCTCCTCTTATTTAGGGCAGATCCTGTTGTTTCATATGTCTTCATAGCGTGGGCTGGAGGAACCGCAGCCAAAACATTGAACGTATTGTCATTTTCCTGGCATTGGCGTGCAGTTTGAACTTCATTATTGCACTTGCAGTAATTTAATACTGGTCCTGTTCTCTCAAATTTTCGTACGATTCTTTAGACTACTTCGAATTTGCCGATTTTGATATTTTGCGCTAAATAAAGCACTATTTCCAGCATAAAACAATTTTAGCATTTCTATTTTCTCTTCAGTTGAATACACTTTAAGCCGAACAGTTTTATAGTAATCAATTTATTAAGTAAGCATAGATTTAATAAACGTCAAATAGGAATAATAGATAATGAAATGTGTACGTTGTGTTTTACATAATTCAAGGCATACCTGATTTATTTTAAAATGAAGGTTTTATTTTCCGATTTCTACGGTTTAGGAAAACTGAAAATTATAATTAATAGTGTGTCATAATATGCAGTATTATTTAGCCAAAAACATATATATATATATATATATATATATATATATATATATATATATATATATATGTCTAAAATGATTGTATTAAAAGATACGAGGTGTTTTATGATAGTTTGGGAAAACACTTTTCCAAAGGGCTTTTGCGATTTTATTGAAAGTTAACCAAACAACAGGGGTGGCCCAGATATTTGTTCAGTAGTTTTTTTTTGTGTGGGACAAAATACATAATTTATTATTTTTTCTTAAAGCTTGTTTAATAATAAAAAAAGGTACTCTAGTTTAAAATCGATAATATGAACCGTTCTCGAGAAAATTGATTTAGTATAAGATACTGCCACTGCACATCTACCGTTTCGGATATCGACCTTGCCATGTTTTAATTATTTTCTGTTGTCAATGTCAGTCTTTTAAATTCCTGTGTTGTTCGTTTTCAAACATTTTGTAAATTTTCTTTAATAGAAATGCCTGAAAGATACGCTTTTCGAGAACTTACTTACCTGCATTTAATTTTTGGTAGAGAAACATGAAGTTCTTGTAACAATAACAATAGTGCTAGTAGGCCGCGTACAACAAGAACTGTTGAAAATGAAGAACAGATCTTAAGGCGTTCTGAAGAAGATAATACTTTAAGTACCAGAATTATAGGTGCTATGGAAAATATACCTTATTCCGTAGTGAAGAGGGTAGCTAGTGAGCAACTCCGACATCCGTACCACCCATTACAAATACAAGAACTACTGTCAGCGGATTTTGAAATCAGATCAATGTTTTGTAATTGGGTCCTCCATAAAATAGTGCGTGTTCCAGATTTAGTGAAAAGTATTGTTTACTGATGAGGTAAAAGACGTAGTTCTCAATTTAAGAAACAACCACAGGTAGAGTGAAGAGAATCCCAGAGGAACAGTACTTAGACATTCCCAACATAAATTTAAAATAAATCTGTGGGTGGGCATGTTGGAACTAAAAGTTTGGACCCCGTTGAGATACCTCAAAACTTAAATGGTGCTCATTATTTATACTTCTTGTCGGACCAACTTCCAAAAGTATTGCAAGATATCGATTTGCAAACGCGTCGAAAAATGTAGCTCATGCACGATGGTGCCCCCGCCCGCTACTCAAGGAATGCCAGGAGAAACTTAAATAATATTTTTCCTGATAAATGGAACGGTCGTGGACATGAAGCTCCACGAAGAAGCCCCGGTCTAAATAATGTAAAAGAGAAAGTATACAGCAGGCCAATCACCAGTGCAAACTAAGACAAAGAAGAAGAAGAGTTAAAATAAAATGAGAGAAGTACAGAGAAAGTATAATTTAACTTCGTGAAGAGGGTCAAAGCTTGTGTTCGTGTTGCTAGAAGACAGTTTGAACAATTTCTACAGTGACATTCGTTAAGCTTGTTGTTACTAGTTTCTTGTTATTACGATTAATTAATGTTATTTATTTGACATTCCCATTTCTATTAAAGAAAATTTACAAAATGTTTAAAAACGAACAACACAGGAATTTAAACGACTGACATTGATAACAGAAAATAATTAAAAAACATGGTAAAGTTGATATCCGAAATGGTACATGTGCAGTGGCAGTATCTTATACCTACCAAATCATTTTTCTCGAGAACGGTGCATATTATCAATTTTAAACTAAACTACCTTTTTTATGTATCATTAAACAAACTTTAAGAAAAACGAATAAAACATACATCGAAAATCTCTAGGACATCCCGGTTATTTGATTACCACAGCAACTAAAAATAATGTACTCATTAATTGTTGTTACACCTGACGGACATACCTTCTGTACCAACTTTCTATAAAATCGCAAAAGGCCTTTGGAAGAAAATAATAGAAGTATGTTTTTCCAAACTATCATAAAACACCTCGTATCTTTTAATTAAGCATTTTAGACACATACAGGGTGTTCCACGAAGACCTCCAATTAGAAGTTTTAGAGTACTGCGTGTATTTGAATTCTGAGAATTTGTAGACTGGGGTTTTTCACGACTTCCAATCGATTAAAAATATTGTCATTGTTATGCGACTTTCGGTTCTACCGGAAGTCGACGTCAACTCGCTTATTTCAAATAGAATGTACGTTAAATTTAAAGGTAACTTTCATTAGCATACTCTATCCTTGTCTTTAATAGTTTTCGAGATATCTTGAGTTTTCACAAAAATTATCAAACAAATTAGTTTCATTTACTCCGTTATATCTCCGTTAATTTTTCACCTAGGAAGTTCAAATTTTAATATATAAATCACGAAATGTAATCGAATATCTGGGATATAAGAAAACTAGCTTGATTTACACAGGGTACCTAAAATTACTGTACCAATTGTGACAAATAACTCGATTATTTTAAATGGAACACTGTGTTTTATTATGCCAATCCACGCATTTTTAATTCCTTTTCGATTGGTATTTGCTTTCCCTATACTTAAATATTACGGATTTGAAGATATTTGGATATTGTTGCGGTCACTAAAATAATGGGGTGGTTAACTGTCAGGGTGGCTTTGGAACCAAACCCTTAAACGTCACGGTGAGATATATTAAAAAAAATGAGGTGATCAATAAAATATTTGCACCGAAGGGTATTTTTTTCATAATGAAAATAAAATACAAATAAAGTATTTTTAGGAAAAATGAAATTTTTAAAATTTGTAATAACTCTTACAAATCAATACAAAAGGCATTTATTCTAAATATCAACAATATTGAACAATAAGAACGTAAAAATTTATTTAACGTCAGACTTAAATGTAATTATCATTTATGGAGAGTACAATCGAATTCTTAGAGCAACATAATGCGTATTTGAAGGGAGACATCCGGAAAAACTAAAGAACATATCGTTCCGTCTATCCACATGCACCAATTACAGACGGCAGAGGAAACTTATACCTATTAGGAACTATTTACAGAGTGGTTTGATGAGGCGGTGATCTATTTTAATTTTACAATAAATGTTCGAAATGAGCACTGTTTACTTCCAAGCATTTTACAATCCTTATTCTGACATTATTAGTAGCTCAGGAAATGTATTGCGGCTCTATTGAATTAAAGGCATGCAATACTCTGTTTATCATATTTTCCTTAGTAGTGGGTGGTTCCTAATAAATCTTGCTTTTAATACATCCCCAGATGCTAAAATCTAATGGTGTTAGGTCCAGCGAACAGGCCGGCCAACGATGAGGGCCGTTGTTTGCTATCCATCTGTACCGGAAAGTATCGTGGAGAAGATCGCTTACTATCCTCATGTTGTGAAAGGGGGCTCCATCTTGTTGGAACCATACTTCAGCAGCTTCGTCAGGACGCAAGTTATTCATAGCTGCTATTATTACTTGTTGTACAATATGGAGATACTCAATACCTATTAATATTACATGTAGTTAGTTTTTTTATCTAGATTTCTTTAACTAATTCCATTTATAAAGCAAACGACAAAGAGATATACGTTCAATAGTTATATTACGACAAATCTCATATTTTCAAATTTAATTACTGTGAATCGAGAAAATGCATTGAAAATTTTAGGAAAAAATATCAGGAAAAAGTTGCTATACGCTTTAAATCATCGGATATGACTTGATTATAAATTTATATCTGTTAGATTTTCGTCATAAATTTGTATGCCAAAAATTCTATTGTCCTTCAAGACGTTAAAACTCCAACTGTCTTGAAAACAACGTTCTCTACTTATGTGACGATTTTCGTCAGACCAAAAATGACTATTGAGCCGCTTAAACAATTCATTTCGTGAAAATTTAGCCTTATCACACAATATAATTTTCGTTACGAAGTTTTCGTCCTATTGAGTTTTCACAAGAAACCATTCACAAAACTCCACACGTCGGTGTAAATCATCAGGTTGCAAATGATGAACTAAGGGAATGCAAATACCAATTGAAAATTAATTAAAAAATGCGTGGATTGGCATAATAAAACATAGGGTGTTCTATTTAAAATAAACGAGTTATTTGATTTTTACTTTGTATAGTAATCTTAGGCACCCTGTGTAAATTAAGCTAGCTTTCTTATAACCGAGATATTCGATTATATTTCATGATTTATCAGTTAAAATTTGAACTTCCTAGGTGAAAAACTAACGGAGATATGACGTAGTAGATGAAACTAAGTTTTTTGATCATTTTTGGGAAAACTCCAGATATCTCGGAAACTATTAAAGATAAGGATAGGGTATGCTAATGAAAGTTACCCTTAAATTTGACGTATAATCTGAAAATAAAATAAAAAATGGCACATTCTATTTGAAATAAGCGAGTTGACGTCGACTTCCGGTAGAACCGAAAGTCGATTAACAATGACAATATTTTTAATCGATTGGAAATTTCGAAAAAACCCAATATACAAATTTTCAGAATTCTAATACTCGCAGTACTCTAGAAACGTATAATTGAAGGTCTAAGTGGAACACCCTGTATAGTAATCTTCCTCCCATATCAATTTGGCACTATAATTTAGAAACACCCTGATATACAGGGTGTTTCTGAAATAGGGTTCCGAATTTCTACTGCATCTAGAACTCATTAAAATAAAACAAAATGTTCCTATAGACATGTGCCATAAAACGCACCCTTAAAAAGTTACAGGCCCTTGAAAGGGTTCGAATTAAACTGATTTTATCCAGTTATTTCAAAAACGATAAAAGATAAAGAGACGAAATAAAGGGAACATACATAACTTTTTACGCCGAGTAACATGAGCTAGGCCATTTTTCGTTATTCCAATCATATGCGTCCATTTCAGGGGGACGAAAAGGGTATCAAGTCCCTAAAAAATTTTGTACGACCTTTTTGCAATTTTTTTTGACAAATTCATAAATTTTGGACAGTTTTACGTAAAAAATGTCGTCTTTTCCTAAGTCGATATCGTCAACGGTTTTTGTGTAAAATGAGTTTGAAAATTATCATTATTTGATAAAATTACTGTTATTCACTTCGGAATCAATTCAGAAACGTTCCTATTATTTAGCCAAATTGCATTTAGAAATAAAACTGTCCAAAATTTATGAATTTGTTAAAAAAAATTGCGAAAAGGTCGTACAAAATTTTTTAGGGACTTGATACCCTCTCCATCCCCCTAAAAAGGACGCCTATGATTCGAATAACGAAAAATGGCCTAGGTCATGTTACTCGGCGTGAAAAGTTATGTATGTTCCCTTAATTTCATCTCTTTATCTTTTATCGTTTTGAAATAATTGAATAAAATCAGTTTCATTCGAACCTTTCAAGGGCCTGTAGCTTTAAGGGTGCGTTTACATATTTATGAACATTTTGTCTTATTTTAATGAGTTCTACATGCAGTAGAAATTGAACCCTATTTCAGAAACACCCTGTATGTATATATATATATATATATATATATATATATATATATATATATATATATATATATATATATATATATATCAGGGTTATTCACGTTATACGACACGGAAGATTGTGGCTATATATCTTTGTTTTAAGAAAGTTTTATTTTTTGAGTGAATACATATCTATCAGAGGTACATTTTAAAATTATAGTCACAATATACAGGTTGTCCCAAAAACCCGATACATGTCAAATTTTTTTTTAATGGGACACCCTGTATATTCTTACTTTTTCGATTTATACGGTCAAAATAAAAGTGAGTTTCATTAAGGTTTACCTCTACTAAACCTGAAGGCTTTTAAGATATATTGTATTTTGTGAAAATGTAGTAATAACTTCGACACGTTTGTAGTTAAATTTTTCATGAGCGCTTCTGTACTAAATTTGGGTACTGTTCAACTAATTGAATAAGTTTCATGTTGAATTTGTGAAAAATTGATTATCTTATACAAGGTGTTCAAAAATGTTGACCTTACATTGTCAATATTTAAATTTCAATAACTTGGTTATCTCAAATGGAACCCCCTGTATTTTATATCAACGTCAGTTGTAGAATTTTATTCTCTATCAAACGATATTACATTTCCCTATAGCTAAATATTACAGTTCTCATGAAAAACTCACATTTAGTGAAAGTACCCCGATTTTAACTATTTTAACATCTATCAAGTCAACCATGAAATTTTTACAGGTAACATTTTATTGCTGTCAGTTGTTGATTTAATAATAATAAAATTTTTGATTATAATTTTTTTTTTAAATTTATTAGAAAAATAAAGATAAACGAAAATATGATGAAAATGCAAAAAATAACAGTTTACTGTTTATAATAAATGTTCAAAGTGGCGACCGTCTTATTCCAAACACATTTGTATTCGCTTTTCGAAACTTTTACCAACATTGGATAGCATTTCTGGTTGATTACTTTGGAAAGCTTCTCTGATACGGTCCTCCATGTTATGTGGTGTAGTTGGGAGTGTATTATAAACAATCCCTTTCACATATCCCCATAAAAAGAAATCCGGTGAAGTAAGTTCTGTTGATCATGGAGGCCAACACTGGGGGCCATTTCTTCCTATCCAACGATTTTGGAAATGAGTATTTAGAAAATCTCGTACATCACGATGATAATGTGCGGGAGCTCCATCCATTTGCAACCACATGTTCGCCCTCTTGTTTAAGGGGATATCTTTTAATAAAATTGGAAGTTCATTTGATAAAGATTCTAAAAATAATCTTCCATTTAAATGCCCATTAAAAAAATATGGACCAATTAAATATTCGCCCATTATTCCGCACCAAACACTGACCACCTGTGTTAATTATCAACTAAATTGATGCGGATTGCAAGTCTGAATAATAATGGAGGTTATGCCTGTTGACGTAGCCATTATTGTAAAATGTGCATTCATCGCTGAACAGCACTAGATTGGAAAAGTTTTCATTTTCTGCGATTTTATCCAGCACCCACATACAAAATGTAACTCGATTATCAAAATCATTTACCGAAAGTTCTTGGTGACGTTGGATTTTATAATCATGGTATTTATGTTTATTAAGAATTCTAGAAACGCTAGCTTGAGTAACGTTAATATTTTGGGCTATTTGGTTTTGCCCTATATGGGGATATTCTATTACGGAGGCAATAACATTAAATTCAGTGTCTTCGTCCTGTGTCACAGGTTTCGTTCTGGTCGCCTTTTTATACTCAACACTTCCACATTGCCTGAATTGAGCCAAAAGTCTTTCAAAAACATATTTGTTCGGATGATTTCTATTAGGAAATCTCTGAGCGTGAACTCGTGACGCCAATAAACAGTTTTGTAGACATTCTCCAATAATAAAAATCATATCGATTCTTTCTTCTTTGCCGTAAACTTTCATTTTGGATAATGAACTATAGTAGAACTCCAAAACTAACTCGACAGAATGAATCACAACATAATAACTGACATAAATAAACTGACAGCAATAACATTTAACCTGTAAAAATTTCATGGTTGACTTGATAGATGTTAAAATAGTTAAAATCGGTGTACTTTCACTAAATGTGAGTTTTTCATACGAACTGTAATATTTAGCTATAGGAAAGTGTAATATCGTTTGATAGAGAATAAAATTCTACAACTGACGTTGATATGAAACACAGGGGGTTCGATTTGAAATAACCAAGTTATTGCAATTTAAATATTGACAATGTAAGATCAACATTTTTGAACACCTTGTATAAGATAATCAATTTTTCACATGAAACTTATTCAATTAGTTGAACAGTACCCAAATTTAGTACAGAAGCGCTCATAAAAAATTTAACTACAAACGTGTCGAAATTATTACTACATTTTCACAAAATACAAAAGATCTTAAAAGCCTTCAGGTTTAGTAGAGGTAAACCTAAATGAAACTCACTTTTATTTTGACCGTATACATCGAAAAAGTAAGAATATATACGGTGTTCCATTTAAAAAAACAACTTTGACATGTATCGGGTTTTTGGGACAACCTGTATATTGTGCCTATAATTTTAAAATGTACCTCTGATAGATATGTATTCACTCAAAAAATAAAACTTCCTTAAAACTAAGATATATAGCCACAATCTTCCGTGTCGTTAGGAAAAAGTACCGGAACGCTTAAATATCTACAAAATCGCGAAAGTTACGATTACAAAATTCGGCATTTGGGGGTTTCAGGGCGCGCGGAATTGGAAAATGATATCGGCACTGTTTCCAGATTTCCCAGTTTTGTGATACACGTAGTCGTTTTGTTATCTTAAATAGAATTCCCTATTTATTTTTATTGCAGTCAATTGGGCGTCTAAAACTTAGTAAGATCTCAAATTTTCAAACTTTTTAATCTACTAGTTGCTGAGATATGACGACACCGTATTTTCAGTAAAAAGTACCGGAACGCTTGAATATCTGCAAAACTGCTAAAGTTACGATTACAAAACACGGCATTTGGGGGTTCCTAGGCATGCGGAATTAGAAAATGATATCGGCACTGTTGCCAGATTTCCCAGTTTTTTGCTACACGTAGTCACTTTGTTTTCTTAAATAGAATGCTCTATTTATTTTTCTTGCAATGAATTGGGCGTCTCAAACTTATTAAGATCTCAATACTTAGTCTTTTTGTTATCTTAAATGGAAGATCCCAAATTCTCAAAATTCTGTTTATACTATTAGATATTAGTGAGAAATATTTTGGAATAGTTACTTATTTTAGAATGAGCTTGCATTAAATTTATCGGAGATGCCCGAAAATATGAATACCCTGGGAATAAGTAAGCACTGCTTCAATTGTTTTCAACACTCTAGCCGTCGCCATGTTACAACAATGACAAATTAAACACACTATTGTCAGTTAAGCCACTGAATATTGCATCGATTACAAAATTATAATTTGATTATGGCTTTTGTTCTATCAGAAATCCAACTTATTGATATTTTGATTTTTCGTGGATATGGAAATAAAACAAGGACATATCAAGAAGTCTGCAACTTGTTTAATGATCGTTATCCTAATAAACCCATTAAAAAGTCTACCGTACACAGAACTTGTCGACGTTACGAGAAAACAGGGTCCATAAAATGTTTACCGGAAACCGGACGCCCAAGAACTGCTACAAGTGATGAAAATAAATTAAACGTTTTATTACAAATAGAGGAAAATCCAAAAGTAAGCACCAACCAGTTAGCTATAAATACTGAAATCTGTCAAAAATCTGTAAGGACTATTTTGAAGGAAGATAAATTAAAGCCGTACAAGATCCATTACACTCAAGAACTGTTAGAGGATGACCCTGACCACCGCAATGAATTCCCCGAAATCATGATGGAAAATATCAACCAATATCCTTATTTTACGCACAAAGTTGTATTCAGTGACGAAGCTACTTTTTGCTTGAACGGCCAAGTTAACAGGCACAATTGCCGAATTTGGTCTACAGATAACCCCCATTGTATTGAAGAACTTCACACCCAATATCCTGAGAAAGTTAACGTCTGGGCGGGAATATTGGGAAACAATACTATCGGACCTTTTTTCATAGAAGGTACATTAACAGGGCAAAAGTATTTGGAGCTCCTTAGAGAAAGTATAGTTCCTGCCATTCAACAAAATAGAAACATAGGTGAAATCTGGTACCAACATGATGGTGCCCCGCCTCATTATTCAAGAGAAGCCATGCAATTTCTAAACAACCAATGCCCAGGAAGGCTCATTGGAAGACGTAGAGCATTGGAATGGTCACCTCGATCCCCTGATTTGACTCCAATGGACTTCTTCTTGTGGGGTCATTTGAAGAACCGTGTCTACAGAAATTGTCCAGAAAACTTGAAGGAACTCTTCGAAAGAATCCGCATCGAAATTGTACCTATAACACCGGATATGTTGAGCAACTCATTGCGAGAATTTTATGATCGACTTGGATATTGTCTGGCAAATAATGGAGCCCACCTTGAGCATTTAATTAAAAGTTAGTGTCGTTAATTAATAATTCTATTGTTAATTAATTACTGGATAAGAACTTGCCTTTAAACTTGATTAAAATAATAAAATGGAAAACGAAATTTAAAATCATTTTAACGTTTCGGTATTTACTTATACCATTTTCAAAGAGTACATAATGCTATAAAGCTAATTACATTTTATAATGTACTTATATTAATAACATGACATTACAAATTTAAAGTTTACTTCAACGTCAAAGTTGTTAAAGTAACCTTAAATTTGGCATGTCCTGTTGTACATTTAAGGGTGGTTTGTATTTATGTTATATATATATATATATATATATATATATATATATATATATATATATATATATATTTATGTAATCTGATAAATTACTGGCTCTGTCCAAGATTGTAAAGTCATCATGTGTGATGTTGTGGTTTCTTCAATTTTATGTTTAAAGATAGCGGAATCAGGTATTGTTAGAGAACGCTTACCAAGTCGAGGAGTAATACCCAAGTGTTCACATCTACGAACAGCAAAGTGACGACGGGTTTTACCGACGTAAGTAGTATTACAGCTACTACATTGAAATTTATAAATGGTGTTCGAAGATATGTCATTTGGGAGTGCATCTTTGACTCGAAAAAGAGAACCGATGCGTTCAATGGTTGTAAAGGCAATACGTAATTCAACTTTCGGAAGATATTTTTAATGTGTTGTTTGATGATACGACGTATTTGTAGGCTATGAACACCATGCGTTGTAACGTTCCTGAATTAAGTTAATAAATGTCAAAACTGTCAAACAATGATTTGCAGATTTAATGTTTATGTTTACAATAGAATTTAAAATTTGGAAATAATTTAAAGTTTTGTTTCTTTACAGATGTTTCCACAAGTATTATTTGAAATTTTACACCAATACATATAACCAATAAATAATAATTGCAGGAAATCTAACACAACAATGAATACAATAAATAGGGCTATAATGAAAAATGACTAACATATACTGTTCCAAGTTCAAACTGATGTCTTCCTACAAGTTGTTCCAATTGATGCAGGCACTTTTCAATTAATTCTTGCTGCTACCATATACCCATTGGCTGCTAACAAGTACTCGGGTTGTAGATCACGCTTGCTTCCGTAACTAGTAACGTTTTCTTTCAATTCGGCTTCACTCCAATCACAAATTTTATCTTGGTAATATTTTATTTAAATATATTATTGCTTACTGAATGGTATCGTTTATAAAATATTTAAAGGTTGTCCAAAATTTATTTTAATTTCACTTTTATTTTAGATGCCGGTTCAAATGTTAATTATTTAAAAGAATTCGTAACAGGAAATAAAACACCAATGATCAAAAATAATTGCGACTTTAATTTGGTAAAACGTAATCAAATCAACTTCGACAAAACGAAAACTTTAAACGTTCAACAAAATCGTCACACAAATTAAATCGTAATGAATTTCTTGAAAACGAACAGGTATCGGAGACCGAACTATTTAAATTATTGCCGGTATAAAAACAATTGCTCTAGAATATTCTTCTCTCCGTTAGTTATAACTTTTTCCCGATAATTAAATTAGGTTAGAAAAACTTACTTGTAACACAAATACACAACACTATTTTAACCTTTTTAAAAAAACTGAACAAATTATAGAGAGCTCACCACTTCCAGGGCAATTCCTTTTATACCTTTTTGGTTGTTACTAAAACTTCAATTTTTTTTTAGCGAAACTACCTTTGTAACTATGTCTCTGATTGGTTGAAAAATTTTACAATTTTAACTAAAATAGAAATTTGGCCATATCTTTCTTATATACTAACGGATTTAAAAACTAACGACAGAAATGAAAACTGTATAAAATTTCGAATAGATAGACATCCAACAAGATATGGATCCTTAAAATAATATGCGAAATGACGTAATGTAATTTAAATTTGCTTATAACTACCTAATCTTACAAGCTACACTTAATCTAATTACGTATATGTAATCCTGGTAAAATTTGACATAGGAAAACACATTTAAAATTCGAAATCTTGAATTTAAAGAAATTTTATGTTTATGTAGAAAAATTCTAAATTCAACCCCCATTTCATGAAATTTTTGCGGTGAAATGCATTGTATCCCTTTAATACAATGAAATACTGAGGAAGACCTCCTATTAATCACTTTAAGAAAATAATTTAAGCCTAATATTATTAAAAAAACTATAAATTTGTGAAAAAACCTAGAATTTACAACATAACCAAACTTAATTCTAAAATTGCAAATAACTTACAATTAAAAACGTTTCTGTAACTCAAAATGTTATGCTAGTGGCTTGTAATAATTGTCTTTATTTTATTTAATGTTCATTTCGCCCGCATTGTATAATATAGTGTTGCATTAAAAAGTCACACCGTTTAACACACTTACTTGAATTCTCACTACAAAAATGTATCTAACTGTGAATGTCTTTGTGTAATATGTTCTATGCATTGCTCTTGCTATTTAAATTGTATCACTAAGTTTGTCACACAATCGCATCCAAAAATATGTGAGAAATAATCCTAATAAGTCCATATTATAACCCTTTCATGAATTTTATCACATTTCCTGCATTCTAAAACTACTTACACAATATAATTCTAACTTTACAATTTGTGTTTAAACACCTGTAAAATATTCACATGCCAAAATACTCTCGAAAAATTGACTTTTATGAAATAAAGGAAAATACTAAATTGACTTTACGAAAATAAGTTTATCTAACATTCCTGACATTTTTGTTGGTAGCACAATGCTTTTTATGATGAAATCAAATTGTATAAATATTATTCAGATTATTTTGTCCAAAACAAATCCACTTTAAACCCATTGTGAACCAAATTCTATCAAATCAATGTCTCGCACATGTATCAAACTTGAAATCACCCCTTTTTATAAAGAAATTACTATTTAAACTGTCCGATCCTTGACTTACTCCTTTCTGAACATCTCAATATATGTATATATATATATATATATATATATATATATATATATATATATATATATATATATATATATATATATATATATATATATATATATTATATATATATAAAAATATATACATAAGGGACTAAACTATTTTTTCTTAAATAGAACCCTACCTATATTTTTGCACGGTACTATTCAGCTTGTTAAATGCTATACAAACATGTTTTATTTTTGTCATTTAGATGCCGCGTTCTCATATTATTAATTTTTGCCTCAAAAATT
The DNA here is from genome assembly GCA_036346205.1 of Vesta saturnalis. NCBI lineage: Eukaryota > Metazoa > Arthropoda > Insecta > Coleoptera > Lampyridae > Vesta > Vesta saturnalis. The sequence continues at coordinate 20,862 of JARFJB010000447.1, forward strand.
CTGAAATTACACGGTATCACACAATGTGGTGTAGAAATGTTAGTAAAGATAATAAAGGAACCAAAATTTGCTGAGATGTAACGAATACTAGACTCTACTACCAAGCGGTATTACTTTTGGACTGCCTCCTTGGGAGGCACTCAATTCTTCCAATTTTGAAGCAGCCATAACCATTTTCAAATATAAGGAAGGCCCTATATTTCTTTACATCAGTATATTCAATTTTTCATTCTCTATAATTTTTTTAAACATGTTCTATATCTAGAACTTGCAGTTTTTGAGATATTTCAAATTTCTTAGAAATAAATCTTAAATTACGCAATTTGTGGAACTTAACATCAAATTGCAGACTGAAATAATAACTATTTCGAAACAAATTAGAACTGTAAAATAAACAGTTATAAATGTCAAATTTAAGTTGAATTATTGTCAATGTCAAAATGATTCTATCAATATGACACTACAGGACAAATGAAATTTTCATAATGGAAATTGTGTACTTGTTTTGGCAAAAAACAACAGTCAACAGCCAATAATTAAAATTAATTAATCACCCTGTATATATACATATATATATATATATATATATATATATATATATATATATATATATATATATATATATATATATATATATATATATATATATATATATAAATACATGTATAATTAGTTTGTTGTGCATTTTGCTTAGTAAACAACGAATAATCAAAAAATCTGCTGTGGCTGCGTGTTGTTAAAAAAAACAATAGCAAGCAATGAAAGCATAATGATAATATATATGAACAGATTTCCAACGTTATCGTAAGATGTGCAGTCAATGGAGTTTCTGTTCAAACGATTTCCGCTCAAACTCGGATTTTGGTGCTTCACAAATAATTGTCTTACATTTACCTAGTTGATTCAACTTATACCAACTTAATATATCTGAACGTAATTGACATGATGAAAATGCACCTTAAGGCCGATATAATTTAAAAGTTAAATAAAGTGGTAAAAGGAAGCAAACGGGATTAAACTGACACTGTGACTTGTAGGCGGAAGTAATTTTAAAGCAAATAAAGGTGCTTCGTTGCTTACATTTTATTACTATTTTCACTTAGATCAAATTTTAAAAATTACTATAACCAGATTATCTCAAATGTAACGTAAAATTTCAGTTAAAGCTATAACAACATAAAAAAAGGAAAAAGCAAACAAGGTAATTACTAACTCAGAGAAGGCATCCGCAATATCAAACTCATCGATAAAGTAATCGTCTGGAAATAATCTAAACTACTTCCAACAAATGATCTTATCTAGTTAGATTTGACAAATTTGATTTCTTGGTAATAATTTGAAGCGTTTGTTTTGAAAGTGATTTAGAATTAATTAGAGAAATGGTTTTAAATTAAATTTTAAATGATGTGGGTAGGTAAAATGGAAATGTATGCCTTTGAAGTCATTTACGTTTGCTAAGATATGTTCATTAGTAACCTAACCAAAGTTTAATCTTAAATTGAAATTTAGTCATACATATTAAGTCATTTAATAAGATTCAAATGTAATGTACATACGTGATTAGCTCTAAGTTTGTATCCAAAGATTGAAACGAGTGTTTGGGAAAACCGCTTGTTCCATTTTATTGACCAGCTTACAGTTTTGTTATCTTTATTTAACAAAAGTTCCATAAATATAAAAGGAAACTGGAAAAATTCAGTAAACAAATCCGCCACAACTGGTACATATTTATATATTTCAATTTATAAATTAGAAGGCGGGATTAATGGAGACCATTTACTAAATATGGTCCTAAACTATTTGGTATGGAACATCACACGACCTTCCAACCTGCAAAATGGAAATTAAAAGAAACGAAATAATTTTAATAACATTTTTTTTAGGATAATTATGCAACCTCTTTTATAATAAGTTCATTACGAAAATAGGCAACATTGTAAACGCAAAAACAATAATCTATGTGGAATAGACGCTTAAAACTTCATGTCTGACGGAGGTTAATAATCTAGATGCTAACTAGAGATTAAAAGAAATGAAATAATTTTAATTACAATTTTTATGTAACTATGCAACCTATACGTTCATAACGAAAACAGGCAATATTGTAAAAACAAAAAAAAAAATAAACCATTAAAGCTATCGATATGAAATGTACCAAATTCTTTGCCATAAAATCTAGGTCAAGTTCGTTAATGAGCAAAATCCGACCAGTGGCTGGGCATTTTTAGGAGATCAGAAAACTAAAAAAATTCATTGCTTCTAATTTTAAAAAGTTACATAATTAAAATAACAAACCAATACTTTTTTATATAATTTCAAAATAAGAAATACATAATAACCAGTGGCGCACCGTTTTTAGGATGCAAAATTGTGCATTTTTTTAAAAATCGTGCATTGGGGTTTTTAAGATCGCTAAGTGTAAATCATTTGTCAAAAGTAAAAAATTCAAAATGGCTGATCAAAAATGGGGAATTATCGTGTTTAAAAACCGATATGACTCAAATTCAGGTATTGTGGGCTTTAAAGTTATTTATTTACATATATGAACTTCTATAAGATATCAATAATGCAGTGTAACCATTTTCATTCATATTTATTTAATATTTTGACTCGCCTTGCGTTACATTACAAAATTTTATTCATGTAAAATTAAATTTTCTTTAAAAAATACCTTTATAATTTTTCTTATAAAATTCATCGTTATTCAGATGAAAAAATTTAAATTAGCACTTACATTCTACTTTAGGAATTTTTTGCCCCTAACTTACGCGTCATATCAAAAAATTGCATAACATGATTAATCGATAAATTTAAGGGCCATGTCTAGGTATCTTTGAAATAGGCAGCTGTTTTAGAAATATTTGATAAAAACCAAAAACTGCTACTAATAAAAACCCCTCTCCGCCACTGGATTTCTCCCAAAATCTAATCAGCTCTAACCCAAATGAAAACAATCTAAAATACGAATTTAGTACGTAGGTATTTCGTTCTGGAGTTATCGTGGACACAAACATACATCCACACAGACATACAGATATACACACATACACACACAGACATCCAGACATGATGGCCGATGTTGACAAAACTTGTGAAATGAGCTAATAAGTCGATTTAGAGATAGTAAAAAAAAAGTTGATTGCATAACCTTCTACACCTACATATGATATGAATAGGTGGGTGTGGAAGGTAAACATAGGGTGTGCTTAGATGGGCGTTTATAAAGAATAATTGTTGATTTTTAGGATTAAAATTCAGGTTTTGATTATAAAATAGAATTGATATATATATATATATATATATATATATATATATATATATATATATATATCAGGGTGTCCCAACGATTTGGGACACATAAAAAAATCAATTTTAGAAAGTTTTGGTGATCTAGGAGGCCATCTAAGCGGCCCGCCCCTTCTTACGTGTTCGGAAACACGTAGTTGTGAATTGGAGCGGTATGATGAACTGGTGCCCCATCATATAAAAACCAGATTTGATTGCGTATATTATAAACAATAAATAAACAATAAAACAAGAACACGTGTTAGTGGAGTTGATCGGCCTATTTCCACAGTTTATGCTTTTTGAGCGCGACGTTTCGGAAGCGGACTCTGCTTCCGTCATCAGGCTTAGTCCTGAGAAGGACTGTTTTCGCACTTGAGTCGAATTTATTTGTTATATCTAATTTTTCTCAAGCACTTGACTACTCTCAGATTCGAACTTGGTACCTTTCACTTACTAGTCTGACACCTTTACCGCTGAGCCACTGAGTAATCCAATATATATTTGTTAGAACTTATATATATAAAACTATTTTCGTGGTTGCGCAGAAGTTTATTGCGCATGTTGCGCCGTAACCTCTTGCGCAGGTGTATTGCGCTTAAGCTCTTCGCGCATTATTGGAATCCATATGGGTTTCATTTCTGTTTCGCCCTTGCGGAAAGATCAAGAATCGCTGAACATGTCTGGAACGAAGACCACCGCATCCAATGGGATAACATACAGATAGTGGCATAGGACGAGAATACAACTCGTCGGAAACTCAAAGAAGCCACATTCATCGCACTAGCAGAAAATCCAATAAGCCAAGCTAGTGTAGAAATGAAATCCATATGGATTCCAATAATGCGTGAAGAGCTTAAGCGCAATACACCTGCGCAAGAGGTTACGGCGCAACATGCGCAATAAACTTCTGCGCAACCAGAAAATAGTTTTATATATATATATATATATATATATATATATATATATATATATATATATATATAAGTTCTAACAAATATATATTGGATTACTCAGTGGCTCAAAAGGTGTCAGACTAGTAAGTGAAAGGTACCAAGTTCGAATCTGAGAGTAGTCAAGTGCTTGAAAAAATTAGATATAACAAATGAATTGACTCAAGTGCGAAAACAGTCCTTCTCAGGACTAAGCCTGATGAAGCAGAGTCCGCTTCCGAAACGTCGCGCTCAAAAAGCATAAACTGTGGAAATAGGCCGATCAACTCCACTAATAGGAAACCACAGTTACAAAACACATATAATACAGAAGAACACGTGGTTGATGTTCTTGGCTTCACAACACTGAAAGTGAACGACGATTTTCAAAATTCTCCCATCTCTAATTAAAACGTATATAGCAGCATAAGCGAGGTGAACGCTACTCACCGAACAGGTGTTCCCTCATGTTCTATCTCTCTCTATATCATATATTCTATTTTCGTCGTTACATAATATTTTCAAATTGAGATTTATTATTTCAGCCTGAAAATAGTTTTTGAAAATGAATCTTCATTCGATTTTCGATTTTTCGCATTTTCTGGAAATTACACTGATATTAATGGAAAAGAATTTAGGTCATAAAATAAATATGTGCTAGTTAAGTAACTAAACAAAAAATTTGTTTAGATTGTTATTAAAGTTTATTAAACATCGAATTTCATGGATTTTGGACATCAAAACAATTTTTTTGTTTTTTACAAAATTTTACTATTTACTAAATTTTTTAGATAAATCAAAATATACCATCTTAAAGTACAGATTTCAATCCTCAAAAAATGTACCAGTAAATATCACATTTTAAACTACAGTTATTGGTCTCTAAAGCATGACAAACAAGTAAAATTTACGATTTTGTGAAATTATTGAATATTTAGATCAAAAGTTACGACAAATACAGCGTAGCGCACCCACAGCCTCGGGCTCCATAATAATAAAGGTAACAATAAAATACGGTATATAAATTTATAAGCTAGTGCAACGTAGTTCTGCTGTATTTTTTCTTGTGTATAAGGAAAAGAACTTCCAAAGAAAAACCTTATCGCATACTACAACAAGAATAACAACATAAATAAAATACAAGTATTAATTATAAATACATAAATTAATGCGTATTTATATTCTAGTGTTATTGAAAGATTAAATTGCTATCACCCTACGCTAACCTTAACAAATCTTTGCGGTAATAATTTAATACAGTCCTGTACCCCAACAATAGTGATCACACTGTTATAACAGTTAGCTGACTGTAGTATAAGTAAAAAAACATCACAACACTTCTACCCGAGACCGCAATTACGCCTCCACTACATTTACAAGGGAACATTCATCATAAAATATGCTACACTGTCAAAATAAAATAAATCAAAAATGAAATCAAGAAATCTCTGGATTATATAACAAGATTGTTATAATATTAACTTTCAAATGATCATTGATATTAAGTTATATTAGATGAAATAACCACTCTTATCATGGTAGGGTCTAGGTCAATCAACGGATTCTAAGATTGGGAATTTCAATGGTGACACTAATATATTAGAATATCTGAGGTACTTAGCACATAATTACAATATGTAGGTCCTTTTATTCTATTAATATTTACATATTCTATTTTACCCATTAAAATCGTTTTACATCTGTAGTTATTTTTTTATGTAATGCATTAATTTTGTGTTGTTGGCGTACCTAAGAACAAATTAATTTTATATGTTCGTCTAAAACATGTCCCGGTGGCGAATCGTCCCTACGGCGAATTTGACCAACGGCTAACTGTCCCAACGGCGACCGGGAATCTTAACATCAAGTTAATTATTTACCTGTTCCACCCGCGGTTCGGTATCAACGTTAACCTCAAACCCTGATTTGTACTTATTTAAATCATCATTATAAAAGTAAATAATACTTACCCATTTAATGTAATTATCCAAATAATCTTGAGAAAAGACTATTATAATTATAGACACACTCTCTTCCAAAATCACCAAACAACGCGCCATTTTGTGTTTGAAAATTTCACATTTGATCGTATTACAGAACCAGTACCACTCCACGAAAATCTCTAGTAGAAGAAAACGGACATTCCGCAACATCGCGAGGCTCACTGTATTGGGGGCTGCCGAAGCAACGGGCGTTCCCAACCAGGAAGAAAATTAAATTTACTTTTATTGGATTTTTGTTACTTTTTTGCTTAGTGCGTTTTATTTATATACAATATTTACGTTCCAGAATTGTTTTATTGTATTATTGAGTATTTATAATTTATCAATATATGTATAAAACCTTCGTTTTACCATATTAAGGTTAAAAGAGTCTAAGAATCCACGACCTCCGTCACTGTTGCTAGTATAACAGGCAATTATAACAAAATCTCCCTCAGAGGGGGAATTAATTATGGTAATAGCCATTGGGACATTACAATATATATATATATATATATATATATATATATATATATATATATATATATATATATATACAACGATTTAGGACACATCAAGTAATCAATTTAGAAAGTCCTGGTGATCTAGGAGGCCAAATAAACGGTCCGCCCCTTCCTATTCATCTGTTCGGAAACACGTAGTTGTGAATTGGAGCGGTATGATGAACTGGTGCCCCATCATATAAAAACCAAAAAGTTGGGGTAATTAATTTTGTTAAAGATCTAAATCAACCCTACCATTTACACTACCATCACAGAAATGTGGTCCTACTACATAGTCACCTATAATACCGCCCCAAACATTTATGGACCATCGTGTTTGGCTGCGTGTTACAGTATGATTAGGATTAGTTGTTGAATAATAATGAAAGTTGTGTCTGTTGACACCCATGTCTATGGAAAGTGGCTTCGTCAGGAAAGTACAGGTCGTAGGTTCAAATCCTACTCGAGGTAAACTTTTTATATATGTATTTAGTAATATTAATAATAATTTTTAATAATATGATTTATTCACAAAAAAATAATTTGCATATGGGCAGTCCAATTTCGCCAATTTTAGTTAATACCTTTATGAATAGTTTAAGGGATCAAATTGTTGACTTAAATGATTTGGCTAGTAACCGGTCTGCCTGATAATTTAAAAACAACAATTTCGATGCCTCGGATCGACCTGGCTACAAGGGGCGGTCAAGGTCGAAAGGATGCTGTGGAGATGGAGGACGGCAGTCTTCCACTTTGGTCAGCAATTGAGACTAAAACCTATGGCGCTAAAGGGGTTGGAGTGACCGTGCATGCTATGCACCGGTGAATGGAGAAGAGACCAAGAGTGTGAGAACTTCTGGAATGATGTAGAGAACGTGTTGGACGTATATAAGCCAAACAAAATAGTAGTGATATTGAGAGATATTAATGAATGGTTGGATGTACAGAGAGAACATACTGAACAGATATGGGAAAGTTCGGTGACGAAAGAGACAATGAGAATCGTGAACGCCTGGTGAACATCTGTGCGGAAAGAACCCTGTTTGTATCTAATACGTAGATAAAGCATAAACATGTGCATATGTATACATGGCAAACAAGCGAACGTAAAAGTATGATTGACTTGATAGTGGATGATGAACGACTTAGAAACCTGGTGAGAGATACAGAGGTAATAAGTCTTTACTACAAAGGTGGGCCTGGAGAAAAAAAGCAAACGTAGGGCGAACGTCCAGGATTAGGATAGATAAACTGGTAAATAATTGTGCGAGAATGAAATATGTAGACACCATGAATAAGGGGTTGAATGTGAATGAAGCAGTTCGGAACAAGCAAATAAAAGGCAATGACGTTGAAAGTGCATGGATATACTTGAAAGACTGTGTCAATTGTGCCGTGCAGACGTGTGGAAGAGCGGCTATAGATAGGCAGGAAAAATATACTTGGTGGAATAAATCAGTAAAAAAGGCAGTATGTAAGAAAAAAGATCCGTACTTGACAATGATTGCTGCAAAAAAGGAGACTGAGGAATAGCGATTGTATAAGGAGTACAGATTAAGAATCAAAGAAGCGAAAAAGGCGGTGAGAATAAATAAAGAGGTAGCGATATCTGTGGAAGGAGACAAAATGCAGAATGATTTTGAGGGAAACAAAAAATTTTTCTGGAAATGGGTCAAAAATACAAAACGTGGCCCAAAAGTGAACGATGCAGGAGTAATGAATAGGAGCAATGAAAAATTATGGGACGATTGTGAAGTGAGGAAATGCTGGCCAGAATGTTTCGGAAAGCTGTACGCCAGTGGCGAAAATAAAACTGATGAGTTTAATAAGGAGAATGTAGAAGGAATAGTTAATGAAAGTAAGGAAGTAAAATGGGACATAGAAAACTGTAGGAAAGTTGAAAAACGGTAAAGGAACAGGCGTGGGTGAAATCACTGGTCAAATGCCAAAGTATGGCGGTACAAAGCTTATGCGAAGGTTGTGTGAATTACTCAACGTATGATTTAAGTGTGAAAAAATGCCAAATGGTTGGAAGAACGCGATCGTTGTACCACTGTATCTGGGTGTGGAAAGTGATTGCAAAGACTCCAGAGGAATATGTCTTCTTGGTGTACCTGAGCAGTACCTGCAGGAGTACTCATTGATAGAGTACGTGAAACTGCCCAAACTAAGATTTGGGATGTGCAGGGTGGCTTCATGTGTTAAACAGGTGGTTGCTCTCTAGGAGGTCATGGAAGAGCATTCAGGTATAAAAAGAAAGATGTCCTCTGCGTTTGTAGATATGGCGAAAGCATACGACCGAGTGAACAGGGAGAAGCTATGGGAAACATTAAATGAACAAGGCGTCAGTAAACGTCTAATAAATAGAATAAGGGCTCCATATAACTGTAGCCGGAGATGTGTTAGGGTGAGAGGAGGTGTGAGGGAATACTTTCATATTGAACAAGGAGTGCGACAAGGCTGTGTGATGTCACCGTAGTTGTTCAATATATACGTGGATAAATGCGTTACGCAAGCATGTACCGATACAAATGGTGTAATGGTTGGTAACGTAAACGTACGAGTTCTGGTGTATGCCTATGGCACAGCCTTATTAAGCGAGAATGCGGATGAGCCACAAACTGCTCTGAGTAAGTTTGATGTAGTCTGTGAGATCATGGACCTAAAGGTAAACATGAACCAAAGAAAGATTGTGCTATTCAGGTGAAAAGGAGAGTAGAATATTTACCTCGCATTATGAAATTGTGGAATAAGTGTACGGGTTGGTATATCTGGGTAGAATGTTCACTGGAGATAGTACAATGAATGGTGAGATTGAACGTCGGGTCAATGGTGAAAGAAGGTGTTTGGAAGTATATGGTCGTGTTTGTCTTGTCAGTACTGTATGGAAGTGAGATGTGCTATGTCAAAGAAATCACCAAAGAAAAATAAATGACGTGGGTATGAGATTCCTGGGAAGCACATGCGGTAAAACGATAAGGCATAAATGAAGAATGAGTATATAATGATGTAGTGTTGCGAAGAGAAGATCGTGATAGATAGGTACAAATGTAGTACACTACGCTGATTTGGTTACATCGAAAGAATGAACAACGCAAGGTTAACAAAGCAGATCTGTGTGGGTGAAGTTGGAGGTAAGGCCGGGCCTGATAGGCCGCGCAAAACTCGGCTGAATGCAGTAGAATGTATGATAAAAGAATGAAAAATAGGAAGCTTGAAAAATTAAAGGGCATTTCAAAGACAATGCGTCTTGCGAAATTTACATCGTAACATAAAATTTACACTGGATAAAAATAAGACACAGCCATTAATCTTGTAGGCTTAAGTATAAAAATTAATACACAGAACCAGTTTGAGATTTCAAACGATTCATGTCACCGTAAAAAACGCAAGTTAGCTGCGTACAGATCATTAGCACATAATGCAATATCATTACCATTAAACAAAACAAATTTCAATAAAGCAATACCAATTGTAAAACAAGTTGCACAAACAAATGGTAACATTTCAACTACAATCAACAGTTTAATTAAAAATTAAGAGCACAAATCATACATCAAAAACATTTGCCCAGAAAACACAGAACCGGTCAAAAATAAAACACATCAAAAAAGGTAGCTTACATATTACAGAGCAGCAAGAACTAATACCAATCTTCTTGCGTGTTTATTTAAAGGTTCAACTAACGATATTTTGAAGTCTGGTATTTATAATTTGTATATAATTTTATATTGGACTGACATTTAGGAACATTGATATTAGATACAAAGAACACATTCCATGTTACAAGGATAAACACACACACACACATATCAAATTGTGCCAAACATCTAATATTCACGAATTACCTTATGACTTCATAAAACAATATTACATTTTTACCTTTTGTAATTCAATGTAGATGTTCTGGAACCTTTTTAAATTAAAAATATAAACGAACACGTTGATCTTATGACAATAAACTGATGTTTAATCACTAGTTCTTTCAATTTCGTGATGTGGCATCTTTAAAACAGAGGTTAATCTCTCTCAACCAAATTGTAAAATGTAACTTTAATATCATAATGTTATAGAAAACGTTCCTTTTTGACAAAGTTAAGTATAACTTTTATGTTGCTATTTTTCATCAAAACTACATAAATCGAACTAACTCAATCATGTTTATTTACCGGAACTAATATTTTGGATTTGACTAAAGATTCAATTTCCTTTTCAACTTTATCTCTTAATGCGAATTGAATTTTTTATACCTTTTCAAAGTTCAGCCATTCTATTTTAGATTACCGTTCAACATTTAACTGTCATCCAAACTTTCGTACGTTTATGTATTCTTTTTCTAAACTACTGAATGTTTCATTATTCAGAAAAGCAAAGAAAACGTATGATGAACTAAAAAGTTATTATATAGTTACAAAACATTTTTGTAACATACCATGAGAGTAAGTTGCCTCGGGCATTCACTGTATTAACCACGGTTGTGTTATAAATGAGGTAGTTCGTATAAACAAAAAGGTTCATGAGAAAAGGGCAAAAATTATTTCATGCAGGAAATACAAACCAAACTTTGTGTATGAATTTTAAAAGAGATGTAAATGTAGTAGAATAAGTAGTGGCGTTTATCAAATATTCAAGATTACATGTTATCGTTATATCATGAAGCGCTACATTAACATTGTGTATTGAATAAAATTAATTAATGTTATATTTAGTTGTAAAAAAAGCTATGCAAACATGTTTGGCGTATTGTGTAACGTACGTTTTGTTTAAACTTATATTCTGTTGTATTCTGTTTTTACACGTTTACGTTTAGATCAACAGAAATTGATACATGCTTTTATCTGTATTTAGATACATTTTGAATTGGTTTGTTACTTGTTTGTTTTTGTGCGAAATAAATTACTTGTGCATACGATTCTGTGTATAAAATTCATCGCATTTTTACATATTTGTTATTTTTCTTAGCCATTTCTTTTTATTAACGTTTTCCATGGCACCGACTACAGTGGTCTTGCGCCATGTTATCTTTATCGTATGCACCCTGGTTATTAGGCGGAAGAACGCCAATGATTAACGTTACGCAGAGACACGCATTTAAATCTTGTGCAGTATTTCAATGTCTTTCAGAAAAGCTATAACACTCGTTTTCCTGACCGTGGTTGTTGTTGAGACCAATTCTAAGCACATACGAAATTCTATGTTGCATTCTATAGTGGTTGTATAGGGAGCATTCGGTTAGTATGTGTTTTACATTGTGTTACATTCTGGACAAAGCGGCAGTGGTCTTTGTGGTGTAACGGCTAATGTATGCCGACACGTTGGAGACAAATTGTAATGATCCGACTACAAATACCATGATGAATCTTGAGCATTCGTGCCCCACAAGATGAGTTATAAATTGTAATGTTTATATGCGACTGTATAGTGATTTAGTACAATAAAATAATTATTATTATTATTTATCCAGGCTAACTCTTTAATATATGAACGTCATGTAATTATAATTTATATTCAACATAATTTGTTAAACTTCGACAAATAACCATAATTGAATAGTCCTGAATGTTCTATTCATCAAGCTCAAAACTTAACTCAAATATTGATACTGTTATATGTTAATTTCTAATCGAAACTAACCATGACCCACTCTGGTAAGGTAATTTAATTTGTACTGCGTATTGGGCTTTATTAATATACAGGGTGCCCACGACGAACGACGTGGATCCATTATGGAGAAAGTATAAACAGGAAAAATCTGAAAATTTTAGCTTGCTTATTTTAAATGGGACACCTTGTATATTGTTGCATGCCTAACTCTAGGCCGTTTTTGAGATATTCCAAGTCTTTAATAAAAAATGACAATTGCATCACCCAATAAAGTTGCTTATACTGTCTAAACGGCACTGACGTATTTGTGTACAGGGTGATTGAAAGACAATAATGAATTTGGCACTCAAACAAATAGAAAAAGTCAATTTTTTTAAATTGGAACCCATACTTTTTGCATCGGATTTGGGTTTAGCACCAGAAATAACAATAATTTTCAATTTAAATGCCTATACCTACATCTAACCGTTTTCATTTTATTGGAGAAAGGGCATTTTCACTTGCCCACATTCAGTTGCGTTGTCGAACTTTTTATTTTAATTTTAGCTGGTAATGCTTTTGCCAACCAGTCATCATGGAAACTATGGATATATGCCAATGACAGTTTTGACAACTGAAAATATACCGTCACGAGTCGGATATTCAAACGAAGATTATTTAAATTTGTTTATTTGCGGAGAATGTAATAAAGTGGTGAATAGAACATGTGTGACGTTTGCTGCTCGTTATCCAGAAAAAATAATCCATCACCGAAAGTCGTTAAGCAAATTGTTGAAAATTTTAAAAATGCCGGTTCCGTAAAAAGAACCTAAACCTATTTTTAATAATGAAAATGTGAAGTTTCAATTTTGGGTTACTTTGTTGCAAATCGAATGATGTCAATAAGATAGGTTTCGATAGACTCAGGAGTAACAAAAAGTTCAATTAATAGAATTCTAAAAAACACAAGTTTCGTCCTTTGACATTTTCCCTAGTGCAACATTTAAAAGAAGACGATTCTCCGAGAAGAGTACGAAACGAACGATTTTGGAATAATAAAATTTGGAGCGACGAAGCGAAATTCGCTAAAAATGGCATGCTTAATCGACATAATTCGCACTATTGAAGTGACTCAAACCCTCATGTCTCTTAGAGAACGAAATTTCCAAAAGAACTGGAGTTTTAATGTTTATTGCGCAATAAGAAACGATCAAATTGTTATGATACGTTTCTATGACGAAAATTTGAACGGTGAGTTCTATCAAAATGTAAATTCTCAGAAATGAATATGTCTATGTTCCTACAGGTGAACGATATTTAGCAATACTACAAGAGTTAGAAACTGACAGAACTCAAGTGCTATACCAACATGATGATGCACTGCCTCACAATGGCCATGTTGTGAACACTTTCCTACAGCATACATTTGAGGACTATTGGATACCTAATAACGGAGCTTTTCAATGGCCACCGCGTTCACCAAACATGCCCGTTTTAGAACCTTTTTTATGGGGTGCCACTAAGGGGGAAGTATACAACATTCTTTTAACAACGAAGGAAAATTACATGGAGATAGTACAAAACGCATTTCGCGATCTTTAAGTCCAAATTCAGTAACAGCGGCAACAGACGAGCAACTGATCCGAAGGGCTCAATTTCGAACATTTAATGAAATGATTTTTTTAATTTCTAGTTTTTATTAAGTTCACATGGTTGTTAAGAATAGGTTTAGCTTTAACAATTTTTCTTTTAACGGAACCGGTATTTTTAAAAATCACAATAACTTCCTTCGCAGCTTTCGGTGATAGCTTCTTTTCTGGATAACGAGCAGCATTACCAACTAAGATTAAAAATAAAAAATTCGACAACGCAACCGAATATGGGCAAGTGAAAACGCTTTTTCTCCAATAAAATGCAAAGAGTTAGATTTAGGTATAAACCTTTAAATTGCAAATCATAGTTATTTCTTGTCATAAACCCAAATCGGTTCCAATTTAAATAAAATTACTTTTTCTATTTTTTTGAGTGACAAATTCATTACTGCTTTTCAATCACCCTGTATACAAATACGTCATTGCGTGTTGTTACTGAACTAAAATAATCTTTTGTTTACAACAGTTCAGAGTTTCACTGCAAAGTAATTTGCCGTTAAGACAGTATAGGCAACTTTATTGGGCAACTGTCGTTTTTTATTGAAAACTTGGAATATCTCAAAAAGGCTAGAGTTAGGTATATGACATTAAACATAAAATATGCCTAGAGTTGGACGTAGAATCAATAAATGCTACAATTTACAGGGTATCCATTTAAAATAAACAAGCTAATATCCGGTATAACCGGAAGTGTTGTAATCTTGAGAATATTTTAGATGGATGTCACCTAACGACTTTAGTAAGTAGCCAAATTTTTTGATTTTTCCTATTTATATTTTTACCATAATCGATCGATATCGTTCGTCGTGGAACACCCTATATATTAAGGTTATTGAGGAACCAATGCATCAATAAAACGTAAATGCAATTGAAATTGGTACTGAATATACTTCTAAATTTATTCGATGTAATTATAGTATATTGTTACTCAATCTACTCGTTAATATAAAAGTAGTAAGGCTATGTTCATTCTGAGGCGGATATTCTTCTTCAGCGCTGTTGAAGAGCTACTTCCAGTTCTTGGTCGTTGCTGGAAAGGTACTTGGTGGCTTCTACGCTGCTGATTAAGACCTAATTCTGTTGGTTGTTGTTAGTGAAGACTTTCATGTATCTACTTCCGGTGAAAGTATAAAACCCGAAATATTTGTTTGCCTGCTGTTTATGCTATTGCGGTTGAAAATAAAACGATATAGAAAATAAGTATTGAAAAAATGCATATACTAGTTAAAAAGTAATGCATTTGAAAATGAATATGTAATTACATTTGCATAGAAACAAAATTAGTACATCGGCACCGAGTTTTTGTTTTCTTATTCATACAATAAAGCAGTAAAGAGAATTCTGATTCTGATGATGAATAATTGTATTTAAAAAAAATTAATATTGAAAAAAAGCATTTACTAGTTAAAAATAATAAATGTGTTAACTACAGGCACATCCGGATGTAAAAATAGTATATTTTCTTATAATTGCTTTACTAATATTCTATACCACCAGAATGTCTCTACAACGCTCGCTAGATGTCTCCTATCACCAATACTCACTGATGTATCACCAACGCATGTTTTTACCAGTCTTCAGATGGCATCAATGATGCTGGTTATTTTGCTGATTTTACTTTTATTATGAGTATTGTGACGCTTATAGAAATGCTCAATCATTTTAAGGAATGAATCAATATCCTCGATTAAATCATTTCTAAAAAAATATTTCATTAAAATGGATTTACTATAAATGATAAACAGTATATCTGAATATCTAGAGAACGAACTGCATCAGCAGGTAATATATGGTGGATTGTATCAAACCTAACATTTATCGATATAATTAATGCTTGAAATATAAGTATATGACTTATGTGAAGCAGTGCAAGTAATTAGAATGATAACAGGCTAAATACAGCAGCGAGCACCTTTTTATAATATAATCAGTTAAATCTAAAAAATTCATCTATATAATGGATGCTTTAGGTAAAATGATAAACATTATATCCATTGAACGAACTGCGGCAGCAAATAAAACAAGTAATTTTTATGCAGTAGTAGCGAGGAATCCTAAAAATTCAGTATTATTCGTATTTAATTATTATTTTTAAAATGTAATTGGAAACTCACCTGATAAATAGCACTATAACAACTGATGTACATCCATATGTTATATTGCTCTTATATACGTCACGCACCGGATGTTGCGGTCAATTGTTCTAGACAAAATAACTATCCAGATGTAGAAATGTTATTTATTTTGCGCAATTGTTCAATCGAAAAAGAATTATCTCTCCTTAAATTATTCTGGAATGTAATCAACTAGGTGTTGCTTTAGAGATTATTATATTAGTGTAAATACACATTTATTAACAAATTCGTTGCGCTACAGGTTATTTTGCTAAATATGTTTGTTACAATAGATTATTTTGCATTGGATATTAAATTATAAAAAAAGGCGGTTTACAAACTGATATACATTTCGATTAGCAATGATAAGAAAATATACCATTTTTAAATCCAGATGTGTCTGCGGTTCTATAGTTAACACGTTTATTATTTTTAACTAGTAAATGCATTTATTCAATATTGATTTTTTTAAATACAATTATTCATAATCAGAATGCGTATAATTAATTCTCTTTAGTGCTGTATTATATGAATAATACTGATAAGAATATTGTGAACTTATTTTCTTTAGATCGTACTAGAAACCACAGAATGTTATTTAATTGATTAACAAGAACTCATTGCAGATGTACTAATTTTGTTTCTATGCAAATGTAATTACATATTTATTATCAAAGTCCATTGTTTTTTAACTAGTAAATGCATTTTTCAGTATTAATTTTCTGTATTGACTTATTTTCAACCGCAATAGCATAAACATTTCTAACGGCTTGATACCTTCACCGGAAGTAGATACATTAACGTCTTCACCAACAGCAACCAGCAGAATTCGCCCTTCATCAGCGGCGAAAAGCCAACAAATATCTTTCCAGCAACGGCCAAGAAGCGGAAGTAGTTCTTCAGCAGCGCCACAGAACTTCCGCCTTCCGTATAAACAATGTCTGCATGGTCTGACGTATGCGCATTGCAACATCTCGATATGTACCACGTCTCTAATTGGCCAACAGAGGGCCCATCCTCCTTGCTAATCTCAACAGAGGCGAGACCATCATCGCATCCTGTTGGTCAGACGTCACTGCAACTTCAGCTGGACGGAGCCACGCCTCCTCCCTCATTGGTCATCTAACCGCAAACTTCCGGAGGGGGCCAAGCTTAACTGTTCGCTCACGTCGCTGCTTGGTGTGACGCTCACTTCCTGAGCTAGAATGAACATAGCCTTACTATTTATAGATTCTGTGAAGAATTTCTATCAGTTAATTTAATGAAATTAAACTCCGGCCTCCATGCCAAAAATTTTGATTTAAATTCAAATTATTCATGGACTGAACTACTAATATACAATTGGTGTGTTATATGCTTCCTTTACTTCGGAACAGTGACAAACAATTTATGTCTTTGATCACTTTAAAACTAATTCATTGATGTATTGAAAAATGTATATTAACCTTTTTCAAATTTATTGTCAAAAATAGAGAATTTCTATGCACCAATCGATTTAAGTATCACGGAAAGCTTTATCCTCTACGAGTGAAGTTAGTCCAAATAGTTCTTTTAAAACTTAATATCATAGTCCTATCTATTTAATTTACATGCAACTGGAATAATGAACTCTAAGATAAAAATCGACTACACAAATTCAAGTTAAACGTTAAGTATGAGTGTACAAATATATTGCACAATGCCACAAAGTAAAGAATAAAACCTCTTATGAGGCCTGCACCCAGCTACTTAATCTATGTATATATAACATGCGGATTCAATGGTCAAGTTTGGATACAATCTTTTTACTCTATCAATAACTTTAATGAACCTCATAAAAAAGAAAATCAAACTACTTTCACTTGACTTATTTCAATATTGTATACAAACATAGGGTTTCTTACATAATTGGAGTTAATAATCCTCTGCTCGGTACTCTTTTGATTCACCATATGTACCAACAATAGTGTATATCCCATGGTAAGTGTGGTATAAGTGTTTCAATCACCTTGAACTACAATTGGTTTCTTAACAAACTAAATTTATTTTCCTTACGGTACTTAAGACACACAACTGTTTTTAATCAAACCACTAATCAGCTGTTTTGTTTACACGTATAAGATAGATTACGTTACATTTGAACTGCACTATTTATTTTGGAATCCTATCCCAATTTTCAATTACAACCGAGTAATTCTGGACCCTATTTACTTTATGTTTATATATATACAGGGTATCCCAAATAGAGTGGGATAGTATGGGTATCTTTCTTATTATTAAAGATACAGATTTGGTGAATGGGCAGTACTGATCCATTTTTTGGGCCGCGTTCGATTCCGTTAAGAAACATTTCAATTTCCGAACAGTTTCGAAATTATTTAAAAAAAATTCAAGATGGCGGTTTCCAAGATATTAATAGCAACTTTCTTATTTTAAATGGGCGCCATATTGGATTTTTACACAACTAAATCGGATTTTTTTTTCTCTTTTCAACGATGTATAATAACCTATGTACGAATAAAAAATTATGGGAAATATTAATTGTATATATTGTATAACAATGGAGGTTTGCCATTCAACGGGATAACGCTTTTTTGCATTATCGGCATATATTTTATAAATTCATAATGTATGTTGTCAAGTCTTGTTAGTGATCTTTTATATTTAGCGAGGACATTCTTGTCCATGAAACAAACTGTAATCGATAGCAGAAGCGTTGCTGGCAATATTAATTGCCATAACGATTATTTCAACAGGGTCAGCAACAAAATGAGTTCCTTGTACAATGTTTGTTAGCGGAGGTTTTGATGATGTTCCAGATATACTTCGTATTCTCTGCCAGAGTTCACGACATGGAGTAGTTCTACAAAAACTACTTACTATCAACGTTTACTTTTCTGGCGTTTTTGAAATGGTTATATGCTTGTTTTTTCCTTTAAATCGTGTTTCTAAGTTCGTCGTTTTATCCCGGGAGCTTTCTCTGAAAAGTGCTGTGCTTATAATTTTGAGGGCAATACTCCGTTGAGATTCGTCAACAGAATTTGATGTCGCGAAACGGTCCGAGGCTTAATGCGAAGTCTTGCCAATTTTCTTTGGATAAATTTCTGGAAAGGTTTCGTCCAAAAGTGATTTCCTCTGAGGTTTAGGAAGCAAGAGTACGAGTACAAAAAGCAAGGTCCAATACTGAGAGTGTGTTAGAGCGTTAGTTACAAAAAGTACCTTTCACTATATTTAGAAATAGTAGTTGAAAGCATAGATGAGGTCTTCAATTATTCGTCCTCCCAGATCTGTAGAGGTAAGAGCCACACATACGATTCTGGGCATTGAAATTCCCAACTAATGAGAAGGGACATTGTAGTTGATTCATTAATGAGATTAGTTCGTCTGTATTCCAAAAATGATCCCAAAAGGGAATAGACCACGTGGTTCACTCACTCCCCAAGGGAGAGGGCGGGGTGTTTCCAAGCCACAATCATGGATTCCCAACATACATGCATTAAGAATGTATGCGTGATGGGATTAAGGATAGGTGTAGTCAGGATAAGATCGGAAGGAACGGAATTCTAAGGGAGAACATACTACCCCAGCATTCACCTAAATAGACGCACATGGTGTGTGTATACGCTGTGACCATGCCGCTATATGCGTATGAGGAAAACTCCCTGATAAAAACTTTGTACAGGGTAGATAGTAACCCGAATCGCATACATCACTTCCCGAATGCTAAGCAGATCGTGTTGCCACAACTCCACTAGCTCGGTGAATGATCTTGTAAATGTACGTTACAAACCATGAATTTAAATGAATAGAAAAATAAAAGCCATTGCTTGCAGGGTAGTTGTAAGGTGGGTTTGCCGGTGAGGGTAATGAGGTTTAATACATATAGCTGTTCTCCCGTAGCCGCATTCACCAGATTCTAAGTGATTCCTATAAATCTCGTAACCTTTCAAGTAGAAAGGTTTACCAGGTTTGAGTCCTGTTTCTTGTAGACATACACAAAACTGATCTGTTTTGCGCAGCAACAGTTGAAGCTCTGGTAGGTGCCTTTTACCTCCATTAATGTTGAGTTGTATGACATTTTCCATTTTGCTTAAGTGAGTTAAACTAGTGAGTAACATTCACATACATTGAAAACAAAGCAGTAAAGGGGACAGTGTATAGGATATAGGCCGCCGTTTTTCTGTTTTCCTGTTTTCGATTCTACTAACTTCTTACTTAATTTCTGTACAACAGGGTCTTTCTTTTAGCTCCTCGTGATTTATCCTCCATGTGTTCAAATTCCATCGGTGCGGGGTGAACTGGTCTTCTTTAGTGTATTTGTTAGAGGAAGGGTATGGGATGATAGGCGTTGGTAATTAGTGTTCCATTCGTTTCTGATTAGATTTCTAAGTTTTGGGATTGGTTCTGTTTTCTTTGCATTCCCTATCGCTTGCGCACTAACTGTGGTAAATAAAATTATCCACTTAACTATTTAATTAAATAATTTTATGTATGTATGGTGTAGGTTTAAAATTATCTAAACAGGGTTTCCATTTTATTCTAGTGTATTATATTTTTAGTAGATTCAACACTTCAGGAGTAATACCCAGAATGTTAACATTATATGGAATGTGTGTGATACACACCCTCATCAAAATGAGTATGAATCTTTGTCATTGTATACTTTCGTTATTTAATTTTTGGATTAAAATAAATAATAATTCATGACCAAACTTATGTATTAAAAAGTATAAGTAAACATTTAGATATGAATTTAAAAAAAGTCCGGGATCCCAAAACGTTTTTAATTGCAAGAAATTTTATAAGAAAATATTATGTAAAATAGAATTATCTTTAAAATGCTATCAAGTTGATCTATGTCCAGATAAGGAAAAAAGTGGAACGAATAAATAAATTCTACCTAGTGAAGCAACGTCAAATGGTTCGTCGCGCACAGAGGTATTTGAACGATCTGTGCGGTAAAAACTCAACTTCCTAAAATTCAACACAGATAGAAAAGTACAGTTGTTAGATTTCTTACTGTCCATAGAACTTTATACAATAATATTTGCAGTGACAGTTACACATTTAACTTTCAGTTTTCCTGTTCTTTTGCAAAGAAATTGAAGTAAAGCTATGGATTGTGATGAAGTAGGCAAATTTCACTTTCTGTATTATTTAAATAATATTAGATCAGGAACCTGGTTTTTATTATTTTTACCGTAAGTGCTGTTTGGACGTCAAATTTGTCTCTTAAATTTTTACATATAAGCGGGTTTGTTCTGTTTCCCAACGTTTCCCGGCACTGACTTGTCTATTTTCGAATAGCGGTCTTAACTGTACAAATGAAATCCTATCCGAATATATTCGAGAATGGACGATATTTGGCGATAGAGCTCAACCTAGGAAATAATTATCTACAATAACGATATGTGATATTTTACTATTTTTTTGTTATGGAGTCAGAATTCCGAGTTATGGCTCGAAACCACTTGTTCACTATTATGATGCAAGAAAATTTAAGCAATATTAATGAAAAATTATACTCTTTAGAAAAAATCATTTTAAACTTTGGCCCATTTTTTGACGAAGATATGAAAAAAATCAAGCAAGATTTGTCAAGTTTGAAGTCAGAAATAAAAAGATGATGGACTAAGTTTCACAGTAAGGAAGATTTCTTTATGAAAAGTAATAAAACATGCCTAGAGGGCACTTTTGTTACACCAAAAGCTACCAATCGAAAAGGACCACCCCTAAATCATTTTCTGGTTTAAGTGAGTGGTGCAAAAAAAGAAGTACTAAAGTTTTCCGCAAAATCACTCTGTTGGGGGTGCTTACTAACGCTACCCAATCAAAGCTAGGTGAATAAGGAAAGAGATTTACCCCGTTGGTGCTAAAAGAGTTGTTACAACGCTAAAACCTGTTACAAATTACAAAAAGGCATTCAGTCGTAGCCAAATGGAACAGACGTCTGTGCCTCCTCATTTGACACCCGTTAAAGCCTTGTCCATGTTTGTGAGAGCCGATCAGTGAAGAAGATAGAACGAAGTGGTACCGATACGAAACTATGGAGTTTGATGGACCATACTGCACGATTATTGACTGATGTAGAAGAGATATCGTTAGTCGTTACCGCTTAAAGAAAAGAAAGAAGCAACTGGGGCTATGATGGAGCCCAATAAACTCAATATATACAGACATTTTATGTGATTCTGATTCTTACATGAATTTACTTCAACATTCTTTTGTGCCTCCGCGACTGTCGTGTATCACTAATAATAAGATAATATGGCATAATCCATCTCCTTAAAAGGAAAAAAGATATTTTTCTCATTCTTGGTATAATAAATAAAGACATAAAGTACATTGGTATTAGCGTATTAATGTAATTTTATTATGTACAGTGGCGTAGAACGCAAAGGATAGAGCAACCTATTACTTCCAAATTTCTATGCCAATGGAGTAAACTGGATTTCTTTATTAAAATACCAAACCTTTACATAAAAAAGATATACTTTGTCTAAATCGATAACTCTAAGAGTTTTCTAAGGCAATTGAATTTTTATATATTTATTACCAAATGCTTAGGGAGGTTATTAACTTTGACACCTTGTATCTCGAAAACGAAACACTGTTAGACTTACGTTTATACGAATGTTTTGTGCTAAAATGCTTAGATCCATCATTTCCTGTTGAAGTTGAAAAGGATTTGACATTCAGTCATGTCAGAGAATGATTCGATTTATAATTATTAAGATCTAACGCTCTTTTGCTCTTATTCAATATGTGTAACACCTCGCGAATGAGCGAGGAACTTTATTACTCTGCAGTACCTTGTATAAATTCTTTTATGAAGATCACCTTGTATATTGTAGTATTAACTTATATGTGGATTATGTGTGCATAGAAAAGAGACGCTAACAAAGGCGGGAAAGTGCTAGTCGGTGATTGTCTGCAAAAGAGTGAACACTGGTCAATCTTTATAGCACAATCAAGTGCTGAATGTGATCCGTAAACAATTACTAGTAACGGCCATTAAAAGTGTTACAGTGAACTAAAACGCATTAAGATATTAGAGTTATAAAAATTAGCATGTGAAATATTTATTCTAGTGAGTGCTGTTTCTCCTGGTGAAGTAAACTGCAATCTACATTCACTACAAAAATGTTTTGTGGTTAATTCCCTAGCTTTTGTAGTTCTAACTGGCTTTTCTTTGTGTGAATCGGGAATCGCGTCCAGGCAACGATTAGGTAGCTGCCACCCTCTTGTACTACAGATTTGCTTAAGCGAAGAAAGGAGATCGCGAGCTTAGACAGCTTTTTGCATGTATTTTGTTCAATGCTTAATAATTAAAAAGGCAACACATTAATTTGGTAAACGTGTCTCCATTATTGAATGGAATTGATATCTAGAGGATTATTACGTCAGCTTTAGATTCCATGTGTAGTAGTAGCTTTAAACCGGCGTGGCCTTGTTTCACACATCCTGGTTTTCCTTGTAATGACGATCAAGTTTTATCTGTTGTTTTGAATAAATGTAGTAAAGTTTTATTGTTATCGTGAGTACATTAAAACACCCCAGAGGTCCTGTACAATAAAGCTTTCACATGGCACTGAGTTATTTAGCCGAGTCTAGAATAAGCTTTAGGTGGCCACTAAAACTCATAATCCAGGTTATTCCAACAACTACCGTTAATACTGTCATGTATCCATGACTTTATGAAAGATTTGCCGATAAATTGTTTGTTAGCACGGAACACCTTAAATGTGCACCAATGATTGGAGAAGCTTTTCTATTGTAACGTTTTCTTTTGTCGTTTACGTTTTAAAAGGTTTCTGAATTTCTTTTGTGTTTTCTAAAACGAAAATGAAGTTTTTGTTGTTAACTAAAGTAAGATGGAATTTTAAATAGGAAAAAGTGATTTACGTTTTCGTATTGATATTTAGGAAAACACTCTTACTAGTTTGAAAGGAAACATTCTTTAGTATCTTCGTAAATAAGGATAGTTTTGTATAAATAAATGTTTTCGTATTTTCAATTGGAGAAATTTAATTTAAATCGCGATGGGTTTGCATCATATAAAAATTCAATTAAAGAACTTATTCAAATATTGCATTGTAAGGTACATCCTTCCCTATAGTTTTAGTTAACCGACAGGCACCATTTCTGTTTATAACAGTCTGGTTCTATAACACAGAATTTGACTTTAAATGCATAGCAAGTAAAGGCTAGTTTTGCTTGAAAATTCCAAGTAACCATATATCAAACTACACAGATAAGGTTTCGAGGCAGAAGTAGGCTTGCTGACAGGGAAATCTCTCCCGATGATTTTCGAGTTTAAGTTCGTGAATGCGCATAGGTGGAAAACTTTTCTGGTTAATTAGAGTGGAAGAGGTAAAAAAAACAATGTGGCCGCAAGTGAAATTATTCGTAGGAATAGTAGTTGTATAGGCTTGGCAGCGTAGTTATCGTTAAGGTGGCGAAGTTTCCGCGAAACGACGTTGAACCAGGTCCGTGTTGAAGGAACTGTCGTTACAGGGTGTTCAACCCTCTCACAAAATTCCAATAACGGATCATATAATCATTCAACCTTCACGAGACCAATTTATCGTTATGTGCAATTAGTCCTTAGGGATACATCGAGATCCAGAACGGCCTTGACTGTTTAAGTATCAGGTGATCTCGTTATCCTATGGAGAAAGTTTATCTTTTATTTTGCGAAAAAATATAACGTTCGTTTCAAGGTTACAAACATTAAATTCACAGTGTGCTATTAAACAAAAGAATCTGCCGTAAATAAGTAAAAGTTTTTCGTAATTTAAGAATATTAAGAATTATCCAGAATTTGTACATTATTAGAGTAAAGATAGTCAGTAACGCTCTGTAAATAAACCGGCTTTTGTGTATAAAAGAGGCCGATATTCGCAGAATTGAAAAGGAAGCTGCGAGCGTCTTGTCAATATCAACCATATAGTCTTATGTTCTCCTGCAGGATATTCAATCCCGGATGGCTGTGTAAGAAAAGGGCATCTCCATTTAAGGTAACATTTCTGTGTTTTTATTGCCGTGGGCGACGAATATTAATAGATTTTATGGTGTTAATTGTATTATTTTTGTTATGTGTTGGGGTAAACGGTTATATACGCCTTTTCTCTAAAGATTAACTTTTCTTTGCTTTTTTTTTATTATCGCCTAAATTTTAATACAGGCGTATCTATCCGCATTTTTATCCAAATTTATTTGAAGATTCTTTATTAATGTTATTCAAACTGATGAACTTTTACATCGAAATTATGTGACGAGTGCATTTTGAGCATATTTATTTGTAAAAAGGAAAGAAATCATTTATTATTTTGGACAGTTTAAGCAATTTTAGACTATATTTTAATATAGGTTCTCGTTAGCTAGCTAGTGTGACCGAGAAGGGATAACCTAGGTGATAAAATCATAATCTCTCTTTATGTTTTATACATATTACATATATTTAGGTTATTGGACTTGTTTTTCTTTAACTTGAAACTATTACTACACAGCATCTGACGACACGCATTTTTAATGATTAGTTTTTTTTTTTATTTTCTCTTCGAATTGACGTCATTATATTGAGTTTAATTTGAATAAAAACAATTACGACCGAGAGCTAATCAAGTGGTTATTTAACTATAACGTACATTTACAGGTCAATGAATCATTGCATTATTTCTTTTATGAATTGAAGTACCTGTAGTTTAAGGAATTCGATTTCAGATTGTGTGCAGAAGTAAATCGTTTTTTTATTTCATTTTTTTGTTTGATGAAGTGAAATTGTTTTCATATTGAATTTTTTTGTATTAACGTAACGCGGTTAGAGATTAGTGTTTGACTATCAAAGAAGTGATTGAATTTACGGCACACTATTATTTTCGTTAAGCGTGAGAATTTTTGTTTTGAAACCTGCGTAGATTACGCATAGGCAAGCAAGTTATTTGACTATCTTAAGCGGGCTGTGAACTATCGTAATTAATCACTGCATCCCCTATTGTGACATTTCAGATACTCTGGCGCCCGTTACTGGTTTTATGACGATTTCAACCATTGTTTCGACTTGGTATGGTAAACTATCCTATTGTGCTCAATATTTTATCTGTAATTTCGCTAATCGATGTCCATCACTTTACCGTAATTTGATGAGATTAACACCTCCGACTAATGATAGGGTCCAAACTAATGTTTCATAAGTTTTTTAATTTGTAACGGGTTCACACGACATTAGAACATCACACAGCAAATATCTGAAAAGACTCACTACCTCGTGTGGTCCTGAATTATATTAAAATTTTGTAGTCTGACCGGATAATATTTTTGACGCCACCCTGTCTTAACGCGGGTAAAATAAACGCAAACAAAAAGGGGTGCGTTACCGTAAGACAGGGGAAAATACTTAAACTTTTTGTTCGCCAGCAACTGTTGCTTGGATCGATTCTCAAACACGATGTTCCAAAGGATCACAATAAGGCTATTACTATCCGAAACTCTACCCTAATTGACGTAAACTTAAATCAAATTATGAAAACCAGTCACACTCAGTCATTATGCGTGAACAGCAAATATAAATAATACAGAGAGAAAAGATTAACACTCTTTTACATCGATATACTGTTCCTTTACAAAAGAAAGTTGGTACTTAAAAGAAACTCAATAATTCAATTTAACAAACAGTTATTACAGTACTTTACATTAAAACAAATAACCGTCCAAGTTCACAACCAATGTCAACATGTTAAACAAAATCTTTTATCGTCGGATACGGTATGAAAGCAAAACACTCCTTAAACCTTGAGAAATCTCACAAAATTAGAAGTTCCTTTTTTGCACCTACGAAAGCGCTATCTAAAGTTCATGATTGGCGGCACATGCTCTTTTGTTAAAATACAAACATTTAATTATCCCTTATAAAGTAATAATCACAAATCATTCGAACACGAACAGCACCCATCATTAAACGTATATCACACGATGTACGTGAGTAATTGGCCAACTGATTTCGTAAATATGTCTGTAGCCAATAAACATGTAACTTCTATAAATACTAAAGCTGGTGAAGCGTATTTTCTAATATTTAATAAAAACCAATAAGTTCAAAGATCTTTAAAACCAAATAACTTTTATGTTTATTGCATATATTAACGATACGAACTTATAATAACTTTACTTTACGCTTCAGGTTGCCAGGGTTGTTCCGGTCTGGGATTTGTTTTCCCGGTCGGCATGATAGCTGGCCGTTTTGCACCAATTATATTTCTCACAACATCCAAACTTATGCTACATTATCCAATGGCATCATACGATTGCCGTCAGTAAGGTTCTACGTAATTTTCTTGGAGCATTTGAGTTACATCCAATAACAACCACCAACACGTGTGAACAGCTGATACTCCTGAACACTCACGTTCGTTAACCAAACCCTCAAAATTACTAAAGTCTTTAACAAAGTCGTTAACGAGTATCTTTCCTTAGGTGGCTCTAGTACACTGGGAAAACAAAATTGCTAACATAAGTTGTGCTCTGCAAAGTCCTCGACAAAATACCATACGCGAAATGGGGTAGCAACCTCTTCAAACTTCACAACTCTATAGGTTACTGCCATACACACGAACATAAGGGTGGTTAACATTACGCCACCGCTCTACTACCAGTGGTTAACATTACGCCACCGCTCTACTACCAGGTATTAGCTTACGCACGTCTTACTCAACTCAACTCTCGGCACTAATAATCTCCTCTAGCGATTCTTCTAGACTTCGCCATTTTAAACTTCACGAAACATAACCAACCACAATGCTAAAATTCCTTCGAACCGGATGCGTGGTAAAACCGAAACAATTATCGCCACTTTATTGTCCTGATACTACACTCGTACGATTTATGCAGTAATCTTAATTATAAACACTTTCCCATGACGTAATTTCCACTCAATGCTAAACTATAAATTAACAACTAAATAAATCTGCTTCCTTTACTTATTACTCCTACGAGATTTAAACGTAAACAACTGTACCTAAAACATATGACAAACATATTCGCAATTTACAACTTCAATATCTACGTACACAAAAAACGTAATATCTATATAACTAGTAAACTAATAATATGAAAATGTAAACTTTCACCATTATCACACATAATAAAATACTTATCTTTTTTGGTTTTTCTAACGGTGTATTTTAAATTATATAATCTAGAATTACAGTTATCTTCGTCAGTAGTAATGTTTGTTAAAAATTGTTAAAGATGTTGTAAACAATTTTGTCAAAGTTGAAAAATTAAAACATAAACATCAGCCTGCTATTAATATTGCAGTTTGAGAAACGTATAAAGCCAACTATAGAATTAAATTTTAGTAAAGGATAACTTTAATCAAGGTATGATGTAAGTGTAAAGTTGTGAAAAACAATTTCAAAATAATAGAAACATTCATAAGTACAAACATGACATCAAATAAAATAATCCAGTTAAATCTAACAAAGAGATATCTTTGTCAATAAGTGCAAGTGATATTAATACTGAAAAGCATAATGCAGAACGTTTTTTGTAGTTTTTTTTAGTTTCTTTTTCCATGGTAAACTGAGTACTAAGATGTATACCATTTATAAAAACCAAAAACTCATGCAGTGCCTCTTCTCCATGTCTCCAAATAACAAATGTGTCATCTACATATTTATACCAAACTGAAGGTTTTTTAGGTGTATTTTGTAACGCTAATGCAAGGGGACTACCCATTGCTACACCATCAATCTGTTCATAAAATTTGCTATTCAACTGAAAATAAGTTGTAGTAAGACAGTGCTGCAAAAGAATGTTATATCCTTTGGAAAAAGATGATCAATGTATTCAATAATTTCTTTTAGAGGCACTTTTATAAAAAGTGAAACAAAATCAAAACTGACCATTATACCTTCTTCAATTTTGAAACTATGCATTTTTTCAACAAGGTCGGCAGAATTTTTGATATAGTGGGGTATTTTACCTGTACGAGGTTGTAATAAAAACGTAAGATATTTTGCAAGACTGTATGTAAGAGAACCAAATGCACTAACAATAGGTCTTAAAGAAATATTAACTTTATGTATTTTTGGTAAACCATATAGTTTTGGTGAAACAGCTTTTATTTTGTTATCTCAATGCGGGTGTATCTAGCTACAATCTATAATTCGAAGAACCATCTCGATGTATGTGAGCCTGGAGAAACTGATTGCATTATGAGGTATTGAAACTCAGTATTCGTAAACGAAGTCTCTATTTACAAACTATACAATGAATTAGTATTTGCGAACGCCTTACAAATGTACGACTAGTGAAACAAATTACATTCTAAATTTATGTATTTACGGTTTACAACGGAATAGTGCTAACTAAAGGATTTATGACATTTATAATACAATTAGCTGCTTTAAACTTGTTTTCTATTCCATGTGCTTCATAATAGTTAAACCAATTCTACTCTATCTTCTATTTTCTATTTTCTAATATTTTAATATGCAGGCATGCTGGTGATTCGAAACTGTCTTGTAAATAATAATGTGTGTTGCATATATACGGGTAGGAGAGTTATGGAATATGAATAATTAATTTAGGAAACGCAGGTACGGAACATAACCGCCCACCAAAATCAACATAGTTTGGTGATTTTCGAAATCGAACACCTAATTTAACGCGAATACTTTAATATATATAAAAAAAAGTAAATAAAAAAAACGAACGAACTAAACCGAAACAACTGATGGTAAACCTGTTTCATTGCAGCGGCAAGGGGCACAGTTTCACCAACGGGCGCTTACACAGACCGTGCGTGGTGCGGACTGTAGCAACGAGCCCAATATCATCCTTACCGGGATGCAAACTGACTATTTTGCCCAATCCCCATTGAAGGGGAGGGGCTGCATCATCCTTGATGACGACTAGCGTACCAATGTCACTTGGTTCGAACGCGCGGGTTTTTGACCATTTACCGCATTGATACAAAGTGTGAAAATATCTCTCCACCGTCTCCAAAAGTCTTGTTGTAACCTTTGGACTAATTGCCATCTATTTAGGCGCAAAATATTTAAATGTGTTAAATTTGCATCGGGAGGTGATGTCAAAGGTTCTAATGTCAAAAAATGACCGGGTGTAAGTACGTTCTGGTCATTCGGGTCTGAACTCAAAGTGCACAAGGGGCGCGAATTTAATACTGCCTCTATTTGCACTACGAGGGTATTCAATTCTTCGTATGTAAGAACTTGCTTACCTATAACTTTAAGTATGTGGGTCTTCACGGACTTAATGCCGCTTTCCCACAAGCCACCGAAGTATGATGCGAGGGGGGGGGGTTGAAATGCCATTCAATGGCTTCACTATCCACAGCGAGTTTAAATTGTGTGACCAACGCTTTGTTGGCACCGATGAAATTAGTACCACAATCACTAAAAATGCGATTGCAGCGTCCACGTCGGGCAACAAATCTGCGTAGAGCAGCGAGAAAGGTGTCACTCAACAGGTCTGAAGCGATCTCTAAGTGCAATGCTTTAGTGGCAAAGTAGCCGAACAAGCATAAGTACGCTTTGGCGGGCTTAGCACCGCGTCGTCACAATAATAATAATATGTAAATCGGAAACGGACCACCAAAATCTACACCTACGCAACTAAATGCCTTGATTTGGTTGACTCTGACAGTCGGCAAGTCTACCATGGCGGGTTCAAACGAAACAGGTTTTGCTTTGAAGCAAGAGTAACACAAAGACAAAGATCGACGAATTACTCTGCCAGCCGAAACTATCCAAAAATTCTGTTGCGTTAAGTACAGAGTTGTATTTACGCCAGCGTGTTGTAACATTAAAAGCGTAATTAAAAGTGTAAACACTAAAACTGGGCCAACTTATAGCATTAAACAAAACCGATGATGCAATAAACAATTTGTAATTGATCGAATGATTTTAATTAATATAAAAAATTACCAAATAACAATCGCTACTGCCGTCGGCTCAATCGGAAGATGAAGATAAGGGAGAGTTCTAATATACTGAGTAGTTAACCTACCTGAAATGCTACTTGCTTCCCATCTTCTTAGTTATTTTCACTTATACTTAATTAATGAGAAAAATATGTAATGTAAATAAAAACAATAAAATGATACTTTGGGCGCCAAGCAATTTTTAAATATACGTTACGTTATTGGAACAGTTAAACCAAGTTTGTTAATAATAATACAACATTAATCAAAATGAAAATAAAATAACATGATATACTTAAGTTTATTCAATATCTGATTGAAAAGGTAAAAAATCAGAAGTCTTATACTATTCTAAAATTATATAAAAACATTACCTTTGAACGGTTCTGTCCATAAACTATAACTGGTAACTATGAAGCAGAATGGTGAACTTGGTGAGGTCAATGTCTTGCTTATTTATCCTTAATATATTGTGTCCATAAATTTATTGAATTTCTTTGAAGTTTAATTCGCCAAATTTATTTATAAAAGTATGTAGAACTTGCGTTGTAAAATGTAATTCAAGTAAAAATTGCCATTTAAAATAATAGAATAGTAAATTACTGACTTATACGTGCCATTAAAAATAATTATTATAAAAATGCCATATAAAAGTATGCATTAAAAAAATATGAGTAAAATAATTGCAAAATAAGTGAAATAGGAGTGCAAACTAAGTGAAATAGAAGTGCAAATAAGTGAAATAGAAGTGCAAACTAAGTGCCTAAAAAACAAACAAATGCTTTAGTTTTAAATATAATGAATTAGAAAATAACTTACCATCACAATCGGATGGCACCAAATATAAAAAAATTAGGTAAAAATCATGCTTACTGCTGTAACATTCAGCATTAAGTGAATTAAAAAAAGCTTTCAGAATAACTCAAATGAGTATTCCCCTAAAAGTTTTCACGCGTTGCGCGGATACAATAATATAAATCCAATTTTTTAAGAAAGGGAACTATAACTATTTATGTAATATTACACCCAAAAGATATGTTCTAGGAAATGCAAATTAGGTTGCCATTCTCAATTCCACGTATTAATAATTAAAACTTTTCTACTAATACGCCAAATAAAAGAACGATCTTAAATCAATGTATTTTTAAATACAACCACAAAAAAAGGTTGTTACACACCCCCTCCTAAAATTTAGACTCGGAGATCACCAAAGCGGAGATTCCAAACACTAAGCTAATAAATGAAATTATTAAAATTTAAAAAATATAAAATGTTAAGCTAATTAAAATATAAGCAATATTTAAAAAATAACAGGAAATGTACGAATAAGTACGGAAAATGTGGTGATGTCGGTCAGGAAAGACCCCTCGCAACACCATAAAAGCTAATGACGCGCTACCACCCGCACATGCCACTAGTCGAGAATCTTGGACCCGAAACCTTAAATAAAGTAAAAAACTTTAACTGGTGGGGTTAGTGAAGCAAACCACCATCAGGAGAGCAAAATGAGTATCCGGTAAAAAAAATTTGAATCTAAGGTAAAAAAGCGAACGGAAACCGAAACCTACCATGACCTGAAGGGACAGTGGGCAGAGAACTCGGAAACGGTTATCGTGCAACTTTATAAAAAATCAAGGCTAAACGCCACTCCACTCGAGAGTATAAAAATTAAAAAAATCCTTTCGGACTAACAATAAATAATCGCGAGACTTGAGGTCGAGAGAGAGCGATTCAATTACCCTACCCCGGGGGTCTCAAACCAAGCCTCCTAGGTACATAACACAACTACCACTGTCACGTTCGATAAGTGAGTCAAAATCGGTAAATCCAAGATACGACTATTTCCTTGGCAAATTAGCTCAGGATGCTTCGTAGTGGAGAACAAAAGAGGCCACTCTACCCTTCACGAGATTCAGGTTTCATGTTGTTCCACAGTCATCGTCCAAGATCCAACATACCCTAACTAACACGCACATTTTATAAATAAATCGAAATCTAGGTGAGGTAACAAAGAGAAAGATGATGCACTCTTACGAACACAACAACCCCCCCCCCTAAAACTACCAAAACGTCATAATCAGGAAGTGAACTAATCGAGGTTGACACGAGGCGAACCGAAGTCCTCAAGCACCGTCCAAGAATAGTAACACTACACAAATCAGGAAAAACAAAATAACTAAATCAATCAAAAAATAAAAATGTATAGAAGCATTACTAGTTTTCTTATCAATGGTTAAGAGTTTACACGTCAAATTAATGATCAGAGGTAAACTCAAAATAGTTATCTTCAATTTTACTATTGTAACAATAGCAAATTGTAAATCCAATAAAGGAAGATAATCTGCCTGAGAACTAATGTCCCACAAAGTCGGAAATTCAATCGCACAATGGGATCTAAATATCAACCATCGTGCTAACAAATGTAGCAAAAAATCATGCTAATAATGTAGCAAAAAATAAAATAAGTGGTTTGCAAAGCCACAACAATATAAAATAAAATAATGTGCGAAATAAGCACAAAATAAAATTATTTTGAAAAATTATCAAAATAATTAAAAAATATGAATAAGAAAACCAGAATGTAAAAATACTAAAATAGAAAAATAATTAAAAAGAATACGAAAAAATAAGAACTAATGTGGTTTTAAATCCTTAACATGAAAAACACCTGAGGGTTCATTATCAATAGGGGTGGCCAATCGGTACGTAGTTGGACCTACCACCTCAATAACTTTCGCTTTCTTAAATTTTGGAGCTAACTTTTGACTATAATTTTTAGTCGCATCAGATAAAGTAAAATTCTTTTTCCAAACCAAATCGCCAACGTTTAATTTCAACGGACGATGTCGCAAATTGTAAGATTTTGAATTTCTTTCGAAAGCTGCATGTAAATTTTGTTTAACATGTTTAAAAATGGGTGAAAGTTCATTTAAATCTTGAACTAATTGTTCACGGTTAGTAATAAATAAATCATCCTCTTTGAAATCCTTTAGTCGACCATAAAAATCTCCAGAAATAGGAACTGTCCGACCAAACGCCAAAAAGGAAGGTGAAAATTTCGTAGACTCATGAACAGCGTTACGAAAAGCAAAAGGTAATTAAAAACAATTCAACAGAGAAGAAGTACAATCTAAGAAAATAAAAAATGGAATTCACACACAAATAACACAAAAATATGTTAAACGTTCGCATCCAATCTTCTACCATTAAATTTTAAATTTATAAACATGAACAGAACTCTTAAAAATTTGTAAATTTTCAATTAATTTGAAAAAAATCTTAAGCAGGAATCCTAACTGAAGTATTAATATTGTCATTATGTGACATAAAAATAAAATAATCTAAATTTGTGATTCATTTCAAAGTTTTCGATAACAGATTCAATAAATTCTAATGAATTGTTACATAAAGTCAACAATTGATCAAGTAAATATAAAAATTCATTATCAAAAGTAATGTAATTCAAACGTTTCAAAATTTTAAATAAATGTATTAACAATTGAATGTTATGAAGTTTATCGTTTAAATAATTCCAGTTCTAAGCTTGGCTTAATTTCGATTCACATGTTTGAATCAAATAAATAAAAGTCTCAATTTAATTTACATCTTTCACCTAATGTCATCCTTTCTGGTTCATTTACAATTTAAAAAATTTTAATTCTACTAATAACTCATCAATATATAAAACATCAACTAAATAATTAAAATTTGACATGGTAAAGAAATATTGTATAACACCATCAATAAATTTCATAAAATATAAACACATAAAAATACCAAGCGTAACAATAAATGGTAACAATCTTTAAATCTCGGTCAACTCCATAATCAAAACAAAAGTGAAAATAACTAGCATTGAAACAACAGCAAATCCCTTTTTCTGGCCCCACAGTAATATTAACACAAATGTAAATAAAATATCAAGTATGAAGTAATAAATTTCAATGTAATAAATTTCAAAGTAATAAATTTCAATGTCCCTGCTCGCCCGCGCCAAATTGTAACATTAAAAGCGGCTCCAAGTGTATAAACACTAAAACTGGGCCAACTTATAACATTAAACAAAAGCGATGATGTAATAAACAATTTGTAATTGATCGAATGATTTTAATTAATATAAAAAATTACCAAATAACAATCGCTACTGCCGTCGGCTCAATCTGAAGATGAAGATAAGGGAGAGTTCTAATATACTGAGTAGTTAACCTACCTGAAATGCTACTTGCTTCCCATCTTCTTAGTTATTTTCACTTATACTTAATTAATAAGAAAATATGTAATGTAAATAAAAACAATAAAATGATACTTCGGGCGCCAAGCTATTTTTAAATATACGTTACGTTATTGGAACAGCTAAACCAAGTTTGTTAATAATAATACAACATTAATCAAAATGAAAATAAAATAACATGATATACTTAAGTTTATCCAATATCTGATTGAAAAGATAAAAAATCAGAAGTCTTATACTATTCTAAAATTATATAAAAACATTACCTTTGAACGGTTCTGTCCATAAACTATAACTGGTAACTATGAAGCAGAATGGTGAACTTGGTGAGGTCAATGTCTTGCTTATTTATCCTTAATATATTGTGTCCATAAATTTATTGAATTTCTTTGAAGTTTAATTCGCCAAATTTATTTATAAAAGTATGTAGAACTTGCGTTGTAAAATGTAATTCAAGTAAAATTGCCATTTAAAATAATAGAATAGTAAATTACTGACTTATACGTGCCATTAAAATAATTATTATAAAATGCCATATAAAAGTATGCATTAAAAAAATATGAGTAAAATAATTGCAAAATAAGTGAAATAGGAGTGCAAACTAAGTGAAATAGAAGTGCAAATAAGTGAAATAGAAGTGCAAACTAAGTGCCTAAAAAACAAACAAATGATTTAGTTTTAAATATAATGAATTAGAAAATAACTTACCATCACAATCGGATGACACCAAATATAAAAAAATTAGGTAAAAACCATGCTTACTGCTGTAACATTCAGCATTAAGTGAATTAAAAAAAGCTTTCAGAATAACTCAAATGAGTATTCCCCCTAAAAGTTTTCACGCGTTGCGCGGATACAATAATATAAATCCAATTTTTTAAGAAAGGGAACTATAACTATTTATGTAATATTACACCCAAAAGATATGTTCTAGTAAATGCAAATTAAGTTGCCATTCTCAATTCTACATATTAGTAATTAAAACTTTTCTACTAATACGCCAAATAAAAGAACGATCTTGAATCAATGTATTTTTTAATACAACTACAAACAAAGGTTGTCACAGTGTTTGTTCTCTAGGTGAACTTGTTCTACGACCAAATGTGTCAAGCGATGTCTTCCAGGTAGCAAAGCTGGATGTCTCGTATTAAAAAGCAACGAATCATTATTAAGCCGACCACCCACTCTTAAGATTCCCTCACTATCTACAAACGGCGACAATTTTTGCAGATTTCGAGAGCAGGGTTGTCCCTTAATAATATGGGCAAATTCAGACTGAAATGATTCAAGCTGAACTACTCTAACTAAACGAAGGAGTGCATGGTGCAGCTCATGCTGCGTTAAAGAGCCAGTACTATTTACTCTTTTACAGCCACTATTTATAAAACGAATACAAAGGGCTAGGATTCTTTGAATCTTGCGTAGCGATGAAAAGCGATCAATCAAGTCTATAAAGTCATTGCGCACTACTTGCGCCATAAACGCAACGTGTTTTAATTCACAGTCTATATCATAGGAAGAGGAAACAAATGTTTCTCGAGGCCAACAATCTTCTGTCTGAGAAAGCCAATTAGAACCCGCCCACCAAAGGGAGCAATTGCGTAACTCCTCTGGAAGAAGACCCGAGGCTAGATAAGCAAATAATCCAGTTAAATGTTACAAAGAGATACCTTTGTCAATAATTGCAAGTGTTGTTAACAATTAAAAGCATAATGCAGAGCGTTTTTTCTAGTTTTTTAATTTTAATCTTAATTTCAACTACTTATCATCTTTACGACAGTTTAATAATGTTTAATTTTTAATGACCTAGTTATTCTTTACTAAAATTTAATTTTATAGTT
Organism: Vesta saturnalis; assembly: GCA_036346205.1. NCBI lineage: Eukaryota > Metazoa > Arthropoda > Insecta > Coleoptera > Lampyridae > Vesta > Vesta saturnalis. The sequence goes on from JARFJB010000447.1 coordinate 57,911, forward strand.
GGCTTTTATACGTTTCTCAAACTGCAATATTAGTATCAGGCTTATGTTTATATTCTAATTTTTTCAACTTTGACAAAATTGTTTACAACATCTTTAACAATTTTAATAGATATTACTACTGGCGAACATAACTGTAAGTGTTATCGAAACGTTTAGATTGTATAATTTAAAATACACCAATAAAAACCCCAAAAAAGATAAGTATTTTAATAAACTAATAAATTCAAATAGTGTCAAATACGCCATAATAACTGGACTAAATCAGTGCTATCTTTGGATTAACATTAATATGACAATTATAATCTTTTAATAAACCACCGAATAGATCGCAATTATTATCAATTATATCTTTACTAGTAACATTATAAATTCTTTTAATCAGACATAATGCTAAACACCCATTTAAACCTAAAATTGGTTTTGCATTATGTCCTCATTAACTTCAGTTTTACAAGTTAAAATTATTTTACCTAAAGGTCTGATTATTTTACCTCCAAAAACTTTTAAAATACATTAGTTTCATAAAACTTCTTATATCCAAGTTTATTTGGAGCTTCAAATGTTAAAATGTTAACATTTGCACCACTATCGAGTTTAAAATTTATTTCAACATTATCAATAAAAATTACTTGATACCATTCCTGGTTGCATAATGGACCATTAACAGAATCAACAAAATTTGTTCATTACTGTCCTACATACTACCATTACTTTGATGAACTGTTAATTCTGCTACAGGACAAGAAACAGAAAAGTGATTTTTTTCTTTGCATTTGAAACATAACTTTTCAATTACCATAATAGTGGTTCTGATTACATTTCTTGCAAACAAAAGCTCAGTATCTTAATAATTTATCTTAGTAATTTTTATTTTGAAAATGTTTACTGACACTTTCATATTTTGTATTACTTGCATTTTTAGGCTTCATGTTCTAAACCTAAAACAATCTGATCACGTATCAAATTCTCTTTCTGGCTTTCAAATTCACATCCAAACGCAAATGTTCTCAATTGAATTAGATAATTATCTAATGATTGACCTATCTGACGTCTATATTTCAATGAGCCGTAAGTTTACAAATCACTTTATCAAAATCATTTTTGTCTTCATCTCTGTCAAACTTAAATGTATTATATACCTGTACTCCATCATCACCAATTCAATTTAATAATATGGCTGTCTTAACCTTTTCGTCTTTTTCTTTGTCAGATGCTAACATATAATTCTGATACGATTTATTCCACGTTTACTCCAAGTTTCCTGTTAAACTTTGTTCAGATGGTGGTTTAAATAACATATTCACCTGACACCAGATATTCTATTGTGTAATAAAAAGCAATATACTTTAAAAAGCTTTATTTATTTTCTCTGCCTGACTATTAAAAGTAACAACAACAACACTTAGTAACTAACTATATCTGTAATTACACAACAATAACTGAATATACCTAAATGTTCAATTAAAATCATACTACAAAGGTATGAGTATCACAATTTGCTACTACAATTTCGTCCTATTATAATTAAACTGCTTTAATCAAATTTATTAAAACAGTTTTGTCGTCAATTAACTATCAATAAATTGCACATAATATTTGATTACTTGATCCATCACGGGCGTATGTAACTCGAAAGGCTATTTTCGCGCTTAGGGCCAAATGACCAGAATATAATTTTTTTAAACTTTACAGACACATAAAGCTTGACTCGGGTCTAAGTATCAAGTCTCTATCACATTATTATAAGTCAAAGCTCATTTTATCTCGCTATAATTAATAATTATTCTTATATCTTTATGATAATTTTCTGTGATAATTTAAATGCAAAAAGTGCCCCATTAGTGAGGAAAAGTTCCATATCTCAGTTTGTAGACTAGATATCAAAAAATTGTACATACCAAATGTAGCCAGCTATGAGCTTCACATTTGAAAATTAATAAGAAATATACAGGGTGCTTTATAACACCGTGGTCAACCAAAGTTATGTTTTAATGGAAGACCCTGTATACTATTATGAATTTGAATTGCACTTACATAACCCACCACCCCAATATAAGGTTTTGACATGTTATACTGGGTATTTTAAAAGTTATGCCAATTGTAGATAAAAAAAAAACGTTAGTATTTCAACGCCATGTACAGCCCAACATAATTAATAAAAAAACTACTTTCAGCAAACAGAATTTCGTATTATGATGTACATTCATACAAAAAATTATTTTTGTAATTATTGATTAATTTATATACACGCTTATAAAATTTCCTTCAGTATTTTAAATGAATCGCCCAATACTTTATATGGTGTTTAATTAGAACTTTATTAACTTGCTCATTTTTGTGAACCTACCGCTTTCCGTTTTTTAGATGTTTTCAAATTTAAGAACAAATACTCACTTTTTATTATTTTAATAATTTCAATTTAAATAGTAATTTAAATAACTAGGTGAAAAACTCATGGAATAATAAGATGATTTAATATTAAAAGTAATTAATAAATCGAAAGAAATAAATGAGAATAGGAGAATGGTGAAATCCTGATGTGAAAAATTTAACTAAACTAATGCAATTAATAACGAAACTCAACATTTTACTTCTAAAGGAAATGTCAAAATGACCTCCTTCAACATTAACGCAATGTTGTAATCTATTCTCAAAGGATCTTTGAACTGATCTTAAAGTGTATACAGTGATGTAATTAAATACTCTTCTAATTCTCTCCTCCATTTCTGGCTTTGTTCTCGGCGGCTGCTTGGTAACTTCGTCTCTTATGTGCCTCCATAAATAAAAATCTATCTTACTTAAATCTGCTCACTTTAGAGGCCACATAACTGGGCCATCTCTTTCAATCCATCGGTTTAGGTAGCTTTAAACCATTTGGGAATAATGCACAGGAGCGCCATCCTGCAAAATCCACATCTTATATTGAGAGGAACATGTTGCATTAATCTAGGGAGATGATTGCGCAAAAAATTTTAGTTTACTTCACCAGTTACATGCCCTTTAAAGAAATGGGGTCACACGGCGTAATCTCCGATGATTACACCCCAAACGTTAATGCATCTTCTGTAACACTTAATAGTACATTAAATTCATTTAAGGATCGCTTTTCTCTTTCATGTTTTTTATACGCTATACTACCTGTGCGTTTAAATCTTTCCAAAAATGTTCCAATGTTTTTCGTTAATGTTGCCTGCGCTCCGGAAATTTTTGTGTATAAATTCTAGCTGCCAGCATACAATTCTCGTCACTACTAAAAATTGTTGATAGCATATCTACTAATTCATTTCTATCAAAATTCATTTTACACAGTTTCAAAAGCAAACAACTTCTATAATTGTTACCGACAAATGTCAAATTAAAGAAAATTTATTTATTTTTTCATGGATAACTAGATCCAAAAATTGAGATCATTAGTAACACTCAAACTAATTTTTTGCGTGATTATGGCTAAAGATATAATTGTTTATTCTCCATCATACGACTTTTTGACCAAATTTGAAACTTCACTATGTACAGATCATTCGTATTCATGATTTATATTAAGCTAATGATCGTAAAGGCTACTTGAGAGCCCATTAAAAAATAATTAAACATCAGTATTTCATTATTTAAATAGAAATATCTAAAAAACGGAAAGCGGTAGCTATAGGGAATGGTTCACAAAAATGAATGAGTTAAAAAAGCTGTATTCAAACACCATATAAAAGATAGGGTGGTCCAATTAAAACAGTGAAGAAAATTTTATAAGCGTGTTCTGACTCACCCAGTATACAAATCAATCAACAATTATAAAAATATTTTTTTGTATGAATGGACATCATGATAAGAAATTTTTTTATTAATTGCCTTGGGCTGTACAGGGCGTTGAAATAAGTTTTTTTTTATCTAAAATTGGTCATAACATTTAAAATACCCAGTATAATACATCAAAACCTTATACTGACGTAATGTAAGTGCAATTCAAATTCATAATAATATACAGGGTGTTCCATTAAAAAAAACATAAATTTGGTTGACCACGGTGTTACAAAGCACCCTGTATATTCCTTATTAGTATCAAAATGTGAAGCTCATAGCTGGCTACAATTTTGCAATTTTTTTGATATCTAGTCTACAAACGGAGATATGGTACTTTTACACACTAATGGGGCACCTGTATTAATGTATTATAAACACGGACCTCTGCCATGACTGCTTGTGCGTACAAACTTTTGAACCCATCCCGGAAGATCATTTAGAATTACCGAAGTTTACCCTTTATTACATTAAACCCTAAATAAACAGTACAAATTATTTTATACCCAACGGGCAATGGACCATAGCGTTTTGCGAAGTAAATAAACACTTTATTTTATCTGCCAAAAATGTTCACTTACATAGCCATGGCAGAGAGAAATCGTTTATAACTGTCACTTGCGACGCTGACGTACTGTTATATTTTTAACATTAAAAGTTTTGTCGCCAATTACTTATAAAACGCTAGTTTTAAACAGTTACCTTTGAAACAGCTACTTCAAGCGACATAAACCGTAAGTTATTTTTAAATCTTAAAAAACAACTGAACAAACAAACAATGGAAACCCAATGGAAGTTCAAACGCAAATTAAGCGTAAATCTGACTCATTAACATCTCCACAAATTGAGGTGGAGAAACAATACTCGTGGACACCAACAATTTCAACGCAAAGCAAATACAGCTTACTTACTAACTTAGAGATCGACACCAACGGTAAACTCGACGATAAACACAACCAACGTACAAATACAGACGACAAAATTGGTACTTCGATAACAAAACCACCTATGTATCTTCATAACGCAGTAAACCACTTTGAGTTAACCGCAGACATCAAGAAATTAGCAACTGGCGAATTCACAACCTTCTACAACACAAACACATCAAGAATGAATTTAACTAAAGAGATGATTACCGAACCTTAACAAAATACTTTAATGATAACAGTAAAGTACCACACTTTTCAAAATCAAACAGCAAACCTTTCAAACGTCGTGATCAAAAACGTTTCTTTATCTCTAACAGAACAAGAAATGTTTACCGAACTCAGCAACTCAATTCCAGTTATTTAAGTCACACGTCTGCTAACTAAAAATAAAGAGCCGCTGCCAGTCTGAGCAGTGGACCTAAACGATAACGAATATGCAATGAAATTTTCACTCTAAAAGCATTTATCACGGCTCCTTATTTTTAGTTAGTAGGCGTGTGACTTTAATAACTGGAACTGAGTTGCTGAGTTCGGTAAACATTTGCTGTTCTGTTAGAGATAAAGGGTCGTTTTTGATCACGACGTTGACAGGTTTGCTGTTTAGGTTTTGAAAAGTGTGGTATTTTATACTGTTATCATTAAAGTGTTTTGTTAAGGTTGAATTAGAAGAAATCAACAAATACCTGTCAGTGCTATCGCTGCCAAGGCTACAACCACACCAAAAACTGCTGTACACTAGATGCACGATGCGTGAAATGCGGAGGCGATCATCAACATCAGCAATGCAAAAAAAACAACCAAAAGAAGCACCTAAGTGTGCCAACTGCGCAGGCCCACATTCTGCAAGTTATCACGGCCGTAGCCACTACATCGAGATGCTGCAAAAACGCATGAAAAATAATAGCAGCAACAACCATCCTACTCTAAGACACAATATAAATTACCTCATCAACCCTAGCCGCTCATACGCAGATCAAGTACGAAATCTATCAACCAATTACAACCCAAACAACGCAAACCAATCTGCCGACCAGACTTAACACCAATAGCATAGCCAAAATCCTCATTGACCTGATAACTCCTTACCTCCCTCTAATTAAATACTTCATCACCAGTACACTCCTTTCCTTACGCCTCAATGTATTCTAAGTTTCAAAATAGACAAGCTAACAATCCTCAACTGGAATGCCAACGGTACGCTAACCCAACGATCACTCCTTATACTCTTTCTTATCAGGCACATGATAGATGTAGCATGTATCACCGAAACCCACCTATCTGAAAGACACAGTCAAAATACCAGGATACCTAGTGTACAGCAAAGATAGAAACGCCCGAACAGCAGCTGGCGAAGTAGCTACACTCACTAAAAATAGAATTATCCACCACCCTACAACTGGCATCGCTAACCTAACCCTAGAAGTAATCGGAACTAGAATTAAATTAAATGACTAAAACCTTACATTAATAAACACCTATAGACAACCGAACAAGAAACTAGTCGTGGAAGCTACATTCAACACTGCCGAACCACTCTTAATGATTGCAGGTTTTAACTTCAAGAATCAATTATGGAGATGTAGAACTAATAATCTCGAGGGAATCAAGATGGAAGGCAACGCCACCAAATATTCGTTCCAAGTAGTAGCTCCGGAGAAGTACACCTACTGTCAATATCGTAATGACCACCTGCCCGACATACTGGACATTGTCTTACCAAAGAACTTCGCTAAACCAATTTTTCAAAAGGTTGTACAAGAGCTTGACTCAGGCCACTTTTCTGTAATTATATCGTTTATCAGTACCCCGTAAGTAGCACAGCTAACTCCTGGACTTATAAATTGGGTAGCAATGTGGGACGACTTCCAAACCAACCTAGATGAACAGTTGAAGTCCCCAACTGACTTAAACAACAACGAAGACATAAATATCATAATATCCAAGCTGACAACATCAATAACCAACAGTGTACAAGAGGAAACCTTTGCTTCCAAAACCACAAGAAAACCTATCTACCATACGAAATCACAGATCTAATTAAAAGAAAAAATCAAACCATGCGAGAATGGCAAAGAAGCAGAAATCTGAAAGTTAACAACACAACTTAAAACGCAAACTGGAGGAGTTGAGAATCAACACATCAGAAATACACTGAAGACCTTCAACCTGATGACATCCAAATGTGGAAAGCCTTCAATCGTATATTACAGCAACGCGAGGAAATCGCAACACTAAGCGTAGATAGTGCACCCCTTAGCACCGACGAAGAAAAAGCACCAGCCTTTGCTGCTCTCTACAAGAAAGTTTTCACTCCAAACTATACCTACGCTCCACATGAAGCAGCATACGTAATCAACCACATTGAAACTAACCAGCCAGTTATATGTGAACCGATAACCACTACAACCGCACAAGAAAATAAAGGCATAATTAACAATCTCTCAAAGAGGAATTCCCCGGGCATTACCTCATAATTAACTTAGTATTAACTCACCTCACTAATAAAGCCCTAGGATACCTCGCCACCGTATATAACGTTTGTATCCGACAAGGATACTTCCCAAAAACATGGAATCACGCCCACTTACGAGTAAAGATAAAACGCAGTTACAGGGTAATGAGCTTACTGACTACATTCTCAAACGTCCTAGAGAAGATCATCCACTGTCAGTTAATGAATGAACTAACCCCACTCAATCCACTGCCACCATTCGAGTTTGGTTTCAGAAAATCGTATTGAACACATCAACTACAACGAATTTCCGAAAAAATAAAAGAGAGATTTGAAAACAAAAGTTACAACGTCGCTGCCTTGCTCGATGTCCCCCAGACTCTCGACAACGTTTGGGTTAAAGCTTAAAAACAAAATAATCAAGATCAGAGTCGCCAACTACCTCAAAGCGATATTCCTCTCCTTCCGCGACAACCGAACTTTTGCAGTACGTATCAACACCACATCAGAAACAAGCACCATCTTCGCAAGTGTACAGCAAAGAAATGTACTGGGACCGGTGCTATTCAATATATTTACACCAGACACCCCCACGACAGAAGCAACGTTAGCGACTTTTGCTGACGATACTGCAATCCTAGTTCAACAAACCGATCTCATCCATGCCATAGAGAAACTACAGACAGTAATACATCGAATACACTTATGATACACGAGATGTAATATCCAAATGCCAAGCAAAAATATTCTTTTTAAGAAGAATCACAAATCCTCCCAACATAGTAATAAACACACATCATCCTTTCCTTGAATTGCGGCCGACGCTGCCGTAAAATACCTGGAGGTACTACTCGATACACGGCTCACATAGAAACTCCATGTAAACCACAAGTTAAACCAAGGATATGCGAGCTTGACACAGTTGTATCCCCTTATTAATAGAGAATCATCGCTTAAGCGAAAATGCACCATCATAATGTACAAATTGCTAATTCGACCACTAGTACTCTACAGATCGCCAATGTGGGGTAACCTAGCGAAGAATAACTTGGAAAAAATACAAAGACAAAAAAATATAATCTTACGCATCGCAGCGAAGGCCCCATGGTTCATTCGTAACAAACAGCTACTTTACGAATTAGACACACATACAGTTCGAAACTCAGTGGGACTGCCCTATAACATAGGCAGACTCATCAAAGACTGAAACATAAACTACAGCAAGACCTATAACCAACTGAACCGGAAAGTGATCAGTCTGTAAACAGATTTTGAGGGAAAAATAAAATCCATAGAGCTATTTAACAAATATTTAGCTCTGCGTTACCAACACCCTGATGTATTATAAAACTTAATTCACTGTTTTTTTAGTTTACTTTATCGTAATAAAATTTTATATATAATTTTTTTAAATTATAAATTTTTAGGGTTGAGGATACAATTTTGCATGCACCATGTCAGTAATGTGTCTTTATCGTACTCGTCTGTTACTCGCTCGCTCGGTTCATAATCTCGCAATCCTTCAATAAAGAATCTCTTTACCGACTTGGTACATAAATAACTATTACGAGTGGACGATTAAAATTTCCTCAAAATATCGTATACATAAGTAGGTCTTCATTCTTTCTACAAAGTAATTAATTTATATGCATACAACTACACTGCATAAAAATTCATTTTAACACTACAACAACCGCAATGAGTCGCCTTCCTATAACGACCACGGGCAGTCAAATTACCGTCAACTGCTTTATGCCTTTTTTTGATTGTAATTGAAATTTTGTTTAACTTTTACAGGTTTATTTAAATGCACGATAGAAGAAAGTACAAATTGACATAAAAAGATATGAAGCAATTTGTTTCACAAAATAGGAAAGAATCTCCTGTAAGAAATTATATGGCAAGAAAAAATCCGACGAAAACGAAACAAAATCAGCAAAACTAAACACAAATACAATATAATGAATAAACAAAAGTAATTACAATCTAATGATTTGATGCACTACCTGCAGCGTTTGCGTATTTACGGTAAAAAACATTTTGAACGCAAGATCCACATGTAAATTTCATGCACTTGTTTTTATTGCAGAAACCAATTTGGCATAGCTTTCGTTCACGTGGATTGTTTCTTTCCACTGGCACTTCTACTTTATCAGGTGGAGTCGTGCTACTTCCGTACGGTTTGGCCAATTCCTCCACAAAACTTAGTATATAGGACCGTCGCGATGTTTTGCAGTTTGTAACTAAGTTGAACAGGGTATGTGCATTTATCATTGCCAAGTCCTGGATGTTATAGAATACATGCGCAGCCTATCTTCGAGTTCCCGCACGAACACTGTATTTACGAGGCATTTGATCTTCAACATCAACACCGTATTTAGTGTGGTTGTAGAATGTTATTGCTCCAGGAGTTTTCTTTTCAGATGTGTGATCTACAGAAACTCCACTATGTAGTGTACTGAGAATAATAATTCCGTTCTGAGGCCGGTTTTCATCTTTACCAAGGTATGGAAAACCGTCCAAGATGTAGCACACTTCCGCATCAGTGGCAATCCAATATTTCACCCTATATTTGTCAGGTTTGTTACTCATATACCGAGTAAAAGGAAAACATTTTGATGGAAATAATTGTTCATCTACAGTAACGTTTTCTGTTGGTCTGTAGCAAGCAATACGATTTTCAATAAATTTGTACCACAGTTCAAAGACCAAACAGAATTAGTCTGAGTTTATTTTTTGGCGACGTGTAGCTTTCTCATCAAATCGCAAGAATCGGGAAGGTTTCTGAGAAAAACGGTGGGCCCCACTTTTCACTCCATAAGTCAGAGACTTTTAGAGTTCTGCCACCATACGTTCCTCGAGCATACAAAATTGCAATAAATGTATCAAGTTCCTCTAAAGACAGCCTAGGAATTATCATTCAAAACTTTGCATGCTTCTAATTCAGTACAGTGTTTGGTCAGGCGTAACATGGGTTCAGATACAAAAAGTCTCCAAGCGCTTCCAGGCAAATCTTTTACAATATACCTCTTTGCATGCCCAGTAGGTCCTGCTGTATATATATTCTGTTGACCTCGTCTGCCTGTAGTAAAATCTTCGGCAACTCGTGTCCAAACAGTTCCATCAGCGCTTTGCTCTTCACCTCCAATAATTGGTCTCTCGGGTCAAGTAGTAACATTAGCTAGAAAATTCAAAACATTGAAGTTTTCTCAATATAACTAGTAGAAAAGAGGTAATGTCGACGTGCCGGTATTACAACGAGCTCCTCATCCTGTTCCAGGTCCACCGTGTTTTTCTCGACCTCTTGTATCAGGATCTACAAATTTATATTGTTTTAGTATACAATTTACCTTTTTATTTTTACAATTGTTTATTCAAATAATTTAGTATCTCGTTATAGTATTATGGTGATGAGACCGAGTAACATCTTTTATACAGGATGAAAAATACAATAATCACAATATATTATAGTGATACTTACGCGGAAGAACCAAATTAGAAGCACGTGACTGTACCTCTACTGTTTCTGCAACATTACAATCGCCTAGATAGCTATCAGAATCATCTTCTTCACTAAACGCGGAAGCGAATTCTTCCCCACCATCAGATTCATTATTTGAGGTCGACTTTTCATTTTCAAAATTGATAGGAGAAAGATTATTTATAAGGTCCCCACCACCACGATCATCGGCGACATTCGCAAAACCTGTCAAATGATGGTTTTTTTTTATGATTGTGGACCTGAACAGGCTAAATAAGGCCTATCGTGCTAAAGCACTCAGGAACACTTAGGAGGATGGATAAAGGGATAATGAATTGCCAATAGATGCCTATGAACAGCTACCTTAAATTTTCTCATATCATAAGTGAGAGGAAAACAGGAGATCATTCCAGAGTTTAGAAGCCGTGTAGAAAAATGTGGATTGCGCCCGTTTGGTACGACAAGTGGAGATTTGTACTGCATACTGATGATGTGAATGAGCGAACCGAGTGTTTCTCGCAAAGATAGCCGGAGATGGTATCAAAGAATGTAATTCACCAGCACAATAGCCGTTGTAATAACGATAATACAAAGAAAGAACTGAAACCATCTTTCTATGCTCAAGGGACTGTATGTGAGAAGTTAAGGACGGGTCATTTATAAGCCTAATCGCTCTCTTTTGAATACGATCAACGATATCGAGAGCGTATTGGGGAGAACTAACCCAAAGGTGAGAATTATATTCCAGATGAGGCCGAATTTGGGCCTTATACAGCAGAAGGAGTTGTCGAGAGGTAAAGTACTGCTTAGATCTGTACAAAAAGCCTATTTTACGAGCAGCTGTTTTGGTAGCTGACAGAAGATGGTCAACCCATGAGAGATTTGAAGATACAGTCATACCCAACAGAGTAATAGAGTCTGAAAACTTAAGAACTGAGCCATTCATACTTACAACAGGAAATGATCGATCTTTTTTGGCGGACATAAGGCAACACTGAGTTTTGTTAGCATTAAATTTAACTAGATTATTGCTTCCCCATTCGAGAATACGTTGAATGTCTTTGTTGATTGAATTTGCCATTTCAACTTTAATTTCTTGATTTGACATAGAAGGTGGATTATCGCTATGAGTAGACTGAGATGAACTACAGTGAAGAGTGCTATCGTCAGCAAAGCAATGGCTGGGGTTAGTTGTTGAAGAAATAAGGTCGTTTATGTACAGCAGAAAAAGTGTAGGCGCTATAACGGATCCCTGTGGTACGCCCGTGTTAATTCTAACTTCTTTTGAAAAAAAGCCATCAACTACGACACGTATTCGTCTTTTATCAAGGAAACTAGAAACCCAGTTGATGAGCGTATCATTTAACCCAAACGAGGTGAGATTGGCAAGTAAACACTTATGCCAAACTTGGTCAAATGCCTTTGAGATATCTAAAGCGACTACAACTGTTTCACCTGACTGCTCTACTGTATTGTTCCAAACTTGGGTCACATATGAAAGAAGATCGCCTGTTGAACGACTTTGCCTAAACCCATATTGGTGGTCACTAAGGAGTTTGTTAGTTTCAAGGAACGTGAGCAGTTGCTGATTGATGGCTTTTTCCATGATTTTAGACTAAATGGAAGTGATGGCAATTGGTCTGTAATTTGAGGGATCGGTCTTATCACCTTTTTTGGGAATAGGTTGAACATTTGCTAACTTCCATGATGAAGGGAATTCCCCAGAAGATATAGAGGTGTTGGTTGTTTTAGGTATTCTAAACGTGTATGAAGAAATTTATTGGAAGAAAAATTTGCAAACAATTGCAATGCACCCTCTGATCAATTTATTCAGTCATAAATTATCAAAGCGATTGCACAGAGATTTCAGCAAAAATGAGGTAAGAAAAATCGAAAACCTTCAATTGACCGCATTCGGTTGTTCTAGTGTTAACAAAAACCATATACTCAGACATAGGTTTGCCGAAACACGAACTGCTAAAATTTTGATAAAATTGTAGATTTATAATTTACTATTTAAAACGTTATAAAAATGATAAATGTTCTGATGTCAATAAGGTAGAGATTCCTTTAGAAAATATAGCAGTATTGTCTACTCATTAAATGACCCGGGAGCACAAAGACTTTCAGGTATTCCTTAGCAAGTACCTATTTCTATTGAAACACAAACGTAATCGGCTTTCAATCCTTCAAACTACTATTTAAATTAAAATAACGAAAATGGTATGTACTTTATGGATGCACCGTATGTAAAAATTAAAATAAAACAATGAATTATTCTGTTTATTTATTTTGTATCAAAGAAAAAAACAAAGTTTGCCATTAAACATCTCAATTGATACGAATTTTTTAAAGAAAAATTGACTCTTTACCTCCTACAAATTTCGCAACTACCGAATTATATGTATCTGCAATATTTGTATCGGTATCGTAGAGCAAACCAGATGCAAACCCGTTCTTCTTAGCGCCATTGCAAAAATATTCTTGACATTGGTCGGGTCTGCCCAGAATATGCAAAGGGCAATTAAATATATCTTTCTTGATATTTTCAACTTTGCAGTGCGCTGACGCCTTTTTAGATATCGACAGTCTTTACTAAGATCGCTGAGTTTATTGATAAAATTACGACGCAAATGATTCCTACATTCTATTTTTCTTATACAAAATGACGGGCCGTAGGGGGAAGTTTGTGTTAAATGTTTGTATACACTACTGTCTCCGTCACCAATCAATTGGCCATAAATTAGGTTATACCATGAAATTGATTCTGTAAATCCTTCGCAAATCATACAAGATTCCATTGCAGTGGAAGTCAGTCCAGTTCCGGAAACATTCATGATCATCCACATCATTGCCTCTGGCACACAAACGGCAATATTACACTCATATTCAAAATCTTTTTTAATTTAGCTCCGATTATGGAAGCCTGAAAAATCCTTTATAATAAAAAAAAAATTTCATTGTAACTTACAACTGCAGAAAGTGCAGAATAGTTTCTACGGTAAGATCTTTTCCCCAAGCTCCGTCTGCTATCACTGATATAATTGGAATGTTACTCTCATTTTTTTCTTCTGCGGACTCGGCTTCATCTTTTGCAGCTTTGCTCATTAATTGTTGGTTTAAATTATGGACCGAGGATAAAATGCTGTTGTGGTATTTCAAATATGTGTCATTGGACATCTGTGGTATATCCATTGCTGCAACAAGCTCTGCTATTTGGGTATATCCAATCCCAATTTATACAGCACCCATAACGGCAGCACGGTTTGTTGAACCAAAAGAAGCATCAGTGCCACCAGTCCTTACCACATCTGTCTTTCCGCATATATTACATTTAAATGTAAGCGTACTTTCTAGTCCTTCTATCTTTTCTAATATGACATATATATATATATATATATATATATATATATCAAAAGAACAACCGATTTCAATACATTTTAGAAATATTTTATATCTATGATCCTGCGACCTGGTAAACTGTGTTTCTGAGTGGCATCTGATTCTATATCGTTTTCCAACATTAACGAAGCATCAACCTTTTTACGTATGTTTAAAATTTACGTTCTTATTGGCAACTTAAGTGCATTTCGTGTAGCGTTAGATGCATACCTTATTGGCGTAAAGAAATGTCTTAATAAATTATTTCAATACGTCTGCACATCCCTTTTCGCTTTTCCCTTTTGCTTGAACTACGTGTTTAAGTAGAAGCCATTTTCGCTTTGTCACATTTATATGGTGAGTTTTTAAATTTATCATACAGAAATTTGAGAGATTTACATTTCAGGCAACTCAACTTTAGTTATACTCTTACCACTTAGTTTACTTTGGGTTTAATTTTATTTTAACGTTAACGTTGCAATTACCAAATTTTACCTTGAACCATACAAAATCAATTCAGTTTGGATATTTATAAAGAAATTTATATATATTTGGGATAACCAGCGTAACAATCTGATGTTTATTTCAACTCCATTAAAATTGCGCAATAAAATTTAAAGCGATGAGTCGACAGTATTTGCTTATCTGCTGTTCCAGTGACACCCAAAATGTAAAATAGATTACTCCAGGTATTTCATATTGCTAATTAATTCACATTATAGTTTAAGGCAGTTAATTAAGAATTACTAACATTAGTTTTTAAGAGATGATCCAGTATAATCAAATTGATTATTGTAATAAAACGCATTGTTATCATTTTTTTTACTTGTTATTTTCACGAGTTTTTTGTGACTTTTCTGTTTTTAAGGTTTATTTGTTTCTTAAAAGCAAATTGCGTCCGAGATTACATTATTTATTTTCAGGTTTGAAGCAACACATTTTTTTATAAAGCGAAAATATCTAAGCAATTCTATTTTTGTTAATAAGTAAATCAAATGTTATTGAAGCTGGACCTATTAATCTACCGACGAGCAGAGTGGCATAAAATCTTCTAGTTATCCATTAGGATAGAAGTATTTAATCATATGTGGGTGAATTATTTATAAGACATCCCGGTAAGGATTACACTGTCTTCATCAATAGAAACATCAAATTGGTCTTCGGGTTCAGTATCTATGTCTGTCACCATTGCTTGACAATTATCAGTATCGGACACCAAAAAGACTTCGTCATCATTATGATGGAATCTGATGCTACAGGGTTCGTCTTCCGAACGAGGGTGGATGCAAGCTTCTGTTGAAATCTTACCCAATTTCCTATAAAAAGAATTTATTAATAAAAAAATTCTACCTTATACTTTTTTTTACATATTCATTTGAAAACTAACAAACTTGCATGGATTTGCTAATAGTGAATCGTACATAATTTTTTTATTCATGGTAATTACAGGACATTTTAATAAATTATTACAAAGGCAGTATTTCAATAAAATAAGATTTTATGTAGGTACTTACGCTTCCCTCGCCCTTTTAATATCACACTCCTACTTCTTCTTGGAACACTCATACTTTTTCTTGCTTTAGGCATTTTAAGACACAATCACAAATTCAGAACTGGCGTTTGATCGATGAGCATCGTTTGCAAAATGCTAGTACACTGATAGCAATCCCGTAATTGTTTACATTTTATTAGAATATTTGAAAATAACAATAATCAATGTGTAATTACGCGATATACTTAGGGTTAATTAAAGGGAAAGTTATTTAGCCATTTTCTGCAAGTAATTATATTACCTATATCTCTTTAAATTTAACATTGGGTACTGAACTAATAGAAAATAATAGGAATTTGTTATACAATTGATTTAAATAACACTTTATGTTGATTACGTGTAATTAAAGAAAAGGATGGGGTTGAGGTACCTATATAATAAAATAAAAGTTACATCATTTTTAAAAAATTTTATAAGAAATTAAAAAAATTCAATTTTATTGCAAATTACTTAGTGTTCATGTGTTCTGTAAATTAGTGAAAAAATGATACAGGGATTTGCACAAATTATTCTGAATATTGACTTAATCCCTCACCTTGCCTGTGGCTGATGAGTATTCAGGTAAAACTTTGAAAAACTTTCACTCTGCTACACTAGGGAGCGCTGCGATCGAATTATACTTCGTCAAGCTATCTAGAGGGGCCTTAAGGAGTTGTTACAAATTGACCAAATTTTTTTTAAATATTACTTATCTAGAAGAAGTGCCCAAAAGAAATGAACATAGCGACTGCTTACTTTTAGGCCTTGACATTTTCTGACCTTAGATATTTGTAACCCAAGTTACAAGAGTAGTCCTATATTTACAACACTCTGTACATCCATTAAAGGCAATGAAATGTTTTAAGTTGTCATTGTATTTTTATTCAGTTGTAAGTTCTTATCTACATGATCCAAACTAACACATCAAACTAGAAACAGAGTTTGTTACGGAACTGGTGTATTGTGTTATAGCATGCTAAATAAATCTTTTTGATCAGACACTTCAAAGGGAATACACATATCATAAAACAAAGTACAGTGTTTCGAATATTAAATAAAGAAAAGTAAATAGTTTTGTTCCAGAGATAACACTACAAAACGTGCTGTCGTTTGGTGGGTTCTAAGCACATAACTCGAATACACACTAAATATAATTGATCATCGTGTAGCGTTAAAAGCCATACATGTTACAACACATACCTGACATTAAATGTCAACACTGCAAATCCATTAAATTAAATCCCCTTGATATTTAATTTGGATTGAATGTAACATTGTGGGGTAAATGGAGAGAGTGCATTTTTATTTTCATGTAACTCAATACGTGTTGTCTAAAATAATAAGCATGTAATAAAATTAATTAGTAGCTAGTAGAGCGTTACGAAACTGGGATATTTATTAAACACATGCGGGTTGTTAGTTGGCAACTCTATAATTACAGTAACCGTTGTGTAAATCACGAGTTTCCAGTTTGTATAGGGCACGTTTCCGTTTCCGCTATGTATTCGTCAATCAAACGGAACGAGATTTAGGCTAATAAAAATTTTTTACAAACTTCTTTCTACATTATTTCTGAATTATTTGATATTTCATAGGCAATAATAGTAAATTTTCTCCATCTCCCTATTGTCTTAAATGTAGCTCAACGCGACGGTGTCGATAACCGAGTGACCCAGTTATATTTTTATAACCACTATTCATCTCATCCCATACAAAGCTTGGATTTATTTGTCACAACGCACTAACGGAAATAACGCTTTAGATCTGAAATGGTGAATAGAAATGGCACCGTATTACAACCGTTTTATGCTTTATTTGTTGCGAAACTACAGTTTTAAGCGCGTTATTATGTTTGTTAACGGCACTATGATATTCGTGTTTTGATCTGCCAAGTTCTGTAGGAAAACTTTAGGGGAAATTTCAAACTTGCTGACTGACTGATGTTTATTATAGTTATAACATCCAATAACAATCCCACCTCAAGTTTTGCTTGGTTTAGTGTATGAATTACAAGTTGACTGATTGTGGTCGGTAATAACAAGTTTAAACTTGGAGTAATTAAATTTTGTTAGTAAGAGTCATGACGATTAAATTGAGAAATTAACTAGCCTAAAGTTTGTTATGTTTTAGTTTTCATAATAAGCAATTTCCCGCTTACATTCTCATTTCTCCAATAAAACATCGCCAATGCAACAATTAGGTTTCAAAGGCATATCTGTTTGTGTCAGATTTTGAAATGTTTCGTTTGTAATAAACGTACTTTATTTTCTTATGCGCAGCCATAGTTAACGTAGTATTTTCCTGAAACATTGATTTTACACGATTTCAACATTTTTAAAACCATTTAAATCACTTTCGCACGCGCACGCGTGTGTGTTGCATACGTGCATGCACGCGTCGTACTCGATGTAAACTTAAAGTCGAGCAGGCATGGAATTAACTAACCCTTCACAAATATTGTTAAGATATACCACGTTCGCATAGTAGTGGCGTAAAGCTGGGCTTCATTGCAAATCACGATTTCCTAGCCCCCATGCAGAAAAAAACTGCAACGCGCAGGTTTTCTATTAGGTACAGATCCGAAGATGTGCCTGGCCACTCATAACCATTCTGGATGAGAACTATTCCGCCTTCTGGATACTTAACCCTAATAGATGGTAACATGGCATCTTAAAGTGTATGAACATAATCTTCAGAATTAATCGTGCATTTACAGTAACAAGCTCCCCCAGACCTGATTGGCTCACACAGTCCCAATACTTTTTGCTTCTAACCTCACTGCGATTTATCGGCTGGATGTTATCAATGTTATATCGACTGTTTTCGAAAACATCCTTCGACAATCATCTAACGAAGAAAGCATTTGTGATCGATAAGATGACAAGAACATGATTTGATCCAACGTTCTCATGGCAACATTGTAGGCGACACCGAACATGTTCGGCTCTTATTAATGGCTTCCTAGCGGGACTGCGGCTATGAATGCTGATAGAATTTGAAAAATCTGGAACAGGTGGAACTGTGGCAGGATCTGGAACAAACAAAATACATCCACGTACCACACAAAAATAAAAAAACACTGAACGCGTTTCAATAGCTAAGCCCCAGTCGACGGCTGATGATGATAACTTAGCTATTGGAACGCGTTCGGTTTTTTTTATTTTTGTGTGGTGCGTGGGTATATTTTGTTTGTTGCAGATAGAATACAGTAAACTTAGTACTGTACGGTTATACTCTTAAGGTTTTTCTATATTTACAATAAATATAATTTATTTTTTCATTACGTTGTTTTACAGCACCTCGTCGCTCTTAATATATTACCTGTATTTAGCCTTAACTTTTCTGAACCTTCACGCAATGTACAAAAGAAGAAGAAAGGAACTACAAAAAACTCCCCCATATACCATAACTCCAAATGTTTAGTTTTTCGTAAGTAATTTTGACCACGGTCACTATGCACCATACCAAAAATGTCATAAACAGAAGCATTACACACAGGAAGCTTTGATAATTTAAAATCAATCTGCACCCTAGTTATTGATTCAAAACTGCACTTATAACATTCATTTATCTAAAATCAGGAGTTCGTAATTTAGAAATCTCAATTACGTTATTTAATATCAAAGTGAAGGTATGAGCAGCTCTTAAGCCTTGTTACATGCCCCAGAGAGCAGAGGTAAGCTTATAAGGAACGTCGGAGCTCAGCCAAAAACGAAAGCACTAGGTTCATGTGCGTGAATAACAATAAGGACCTGAGAGAGAAATTATAAGTATAATTTACTCAAGTAGAGAAAGGCGTTACGAGTTTTTATGTAGGTTTACTCCCAAAACACGAAACAGGGCAACAAAGTGTGAAGAGAGATATCACTAGTTGAGCTGAAAAAAAGCCACAATTAAATTATATTAAGATCCCCACAGAGTACACAACAAAATCCTAGTATCCTAGATCCCAGATCAGAGAGAAATACCCCCTTCAAAAGAAAATTTATTTTAATACTTCTCCCTTCTTAAACGCGAGAAAGGAATTGCCTAATCATTAAAGAAAAATTATGATTACAATTAGAAATTCTTCATTTCTCCAATTCTTGATCAATATGTACGCTAATCCTAAACAGAAATTCTTAAACCAATTCCCTAGCTTTATAACACAATTTCAAACATATACAGCGTGTTCAGCGAGGAATGGGACAGTGCAATATCTCGAGAGCGTATGAAGATTTTTAAATTATGAAAATATTTTTGTAAATATCTTCCAAGGGCGCACATTTGTTGGCACAAAGATTTAAATCAACGCCCATCACCGCCAGGTGGCGCTATCTCACTTCAATTTTTTAAATGCAATGCCCTATTTTTATTTCATTTTGGATTCTATGACATATTTATGATGACTTTTATTAAGACTCCTACCAACCTATCTTTTGTAGTTTCTGAGAAAAAATAATCCTTGGAATTTTAACGCAAAACGTAATTTCAGGAAGTGCTCATAACATTTGAGTGATACAGACAAAATAGCAAATTGTATACCAAATGAAAGATAAAGATTGTTCTTCCACAAAAATAATGCAGATAACGCCGAAATAATGCGATACGCTGTACACTAAATTGTAAGGGGGACCAACTTATCACAGTCGTTGATTAAGAATCATGTGAAACATTTATCACGCCATGAAAACAAACGCGTAATGAAGTGTCTGTCAAGTTTCTGTCAGTTTACAGTTTCAGTTTTGAAAATCGTCTGTGCATCTTCAAATTCCATAATTATGTTTACGTTTTCTAACGAAGAATATTTTGATATGGTAATAATTTATGGTGAATGTAGAAAAAATGCAAGGGCTGCACAAGTATTGTATGCTGCCAGACACTTCATTACGCGTTTGTTTTCATGGCATGATAAATGTTTCACATGATTCGTAATCAACGACTGTGATAAGTTGTCCAATTTAATGTACAGCGTATCGCATTATTTCGGCGTTATCTGCATTATTTTGTGGAAGAACAATCTTTATCTTTCATTTGGTATAAATTTGCTATTTTGTCTGTATCACTCAAATGTTATGAGCACTTCCTGAAATTACGTTTTTATGCTAAAATTCCAGGATTATTTTTCTCAGAAACTACAAAGATAGGTTGGTAGAGTCTTAATAAAAGTCATCAAATTGTCATAGAATCCAAAAATGATATAAAATAGGACATTGCATTTAAAATTAATGAATAGCCATGGCTGATGGGCGTTGATTCAAATCTTTGTGCCCAAATGTGCGCCAAGATATTTTCATAATTTAAAATCTTCATCCGTCTCGAGATATTGACGTCATTCTCGCTAACTATATATATATATATATATATATATATATATATATATATATATATATATATATATATATATATATATATATATATATATATATATATATATATAAAGTTGAATGTTGAAAATTATTTCTTCGTTGACGAGGATTTTTCTGGTTTGATTGGATTGTCTATGAATGGACTGTAAGTATTAGTTTTCACATTGTTCCTGCATACTTTCTATTCCAACTTTTTGTGTCTGATTTTTCAGGTATTTGGTGACTTTTTTGGATCCGTCATTCAATTTTCTGCAAATTTGATCCTCTTGGTTGAAGTTGAGAAGGTGAACGGTTTACGAGTTATTTGCAATTTCATCAATCACGGTCAATTAAATACTGCCGCACCAAAATTTAGTAAGTGGGCAGTGGACTAAAAGTCATAGTTGTTATATTGTGATTTTTGATCAGTTTTCATACAATTTCTTTATCCATAATGAATAATAATCGGTATTTCAACTCCGAAATGGCAGATATGCACATATTGTGTGGCAAATCTTTTGGGAATTGTGCTGAAGCTGTTCGTTTATATTCCCACACATTTCTAAATAGGCGGATACCTAATAAAAAGACGTTTTCCAACATTGACCGGCGTCTTCGTGAAAGTGGTACATATTATTAATTTATAAAAATTCTATTCATATCGGGTTCTCACAGGTTGTTTGAAGCCATCAAAAATTGGCAGTGGGAGGAGGCGAACTGCAAGAATACCAGTTTTAGAACAAAGAGTGTTGGATGTAATTGACGCTGATCCCACAACGAACTCTCGTCAATTGGCAATAGAAAATAATTCAAATCAGTCCACGATATGTAGAATTATTAAAACGGAACTCTTGCGACCTTTCCATTACCGAAAGATACAAGCTTTGACCATTAATGATTTTCGAGCCAGAGTGAACTTTTCACGTTGGTTTCTAGAAACAATGACCGAAATTATCCCTCGATTATCTTATTCACTGATGGGGCAGGTTTCACCAGAAATGGAACTTTTAGCTTCTATAACAACCACTACTACGATTATCAAAATCCAAGCGTTTTCATTGAAACCAATCATCAACAGCAATTCAGTGTGAATTTATTGGCTGGTACTACTGTCAATAATTTAATTTGTCCATTCTTTTTGCCACAACGTTTAAATGGTAATTCATACACCAATTTTTTGGATAATGATTTACCCGAGTTACTAGAAGATGTCCATCTAGATGTTAGGGGTCGGATGCGTTTCATGCACGATGGTGTGCCTCCTCATTTTGCACTGACTGCTAGGTCATTGAATCGAACTTTTAATGCAAACTGGATTGGACGTGGAGGACCGGTTCCTTGGTCTGCAAGTTCACCGGATCTAAACCCTATGGATATTGGTTCTGGGGTCGTTTAAAAGACATGGTGTATTCGGTGCCAATTAGAAACCTCAAACATCGGCAGCAACGAATCTTTGATTGCTCTAATATAATAAGAGATGATCCGCAATTATGAAAAGAATTCGTAAATGCATAGCAGTCAACGGAGAACAATTCCATCGTTTAATCAATAAATTTTTTTGTTAAGTAATACTTTGTTTAACATAATAAACTCTTTGACAACTATGACTTTTAGTCCACGGCCCACTTACTAAATTTTGGTGCGGTAGTATTTAATTTACCGTGTCTGATGAAATTGCAAATAACTCGTAAACCGTTCACTTTATCAACTTCAACCAAGAGGACCAAATTTGTAGAAAATTGAATATCAGATTTAAAAAAGTTACTAAAATACCTGAAAAATCACACACAAAAAAGTTGAAATAGAAAGTACACGGGAACAATGTGAAAACTAATACTTCCAGTCCATTCATAGACAATCCAATCAAACCAGAAAAATCCTCGTCAACAAAGAAATAATTTCCATTGGGTATAGTATTTTGAAATTGCTAAAGGTTTCCGAGTTATTTGCGAAAAACGATTTTCAAAATTCAACTTTGAGGGCCTGTCACTTTGTAGCTATACATTTTAGAGAAAAATTATCGTCTTAAATTTATGTGTAGAATATACACTTGAAGCAGGGGACGTTTTATATATATATATATATATATATATATATATATATATATATATATATATAATAACGTAAACATTTATAAAGCAATTGAGAATAAGTAAATTCAAAAAAACATTTCGAGCACAGCCTCTGGAACTTACCGTACATTGAGCAGATCTAAAGGATTAATTCGGTACAGCCGGGACTGAGCTGTATTTTGCAGTAGCTAAAATAGTACCCTTTCCTGAGGCATATAACCAATACTTAAACGCATAACCTAGAGTAAGGTGGGGTTAACTGGTCACCCTGTAAAAGGATTACTAGACAATATTGGTTAGACTTTTTAATTATTTTTTATATTCATATATGTGGACTATAAAGCATTGCAAATAAACGGCTATATAGTTTTTTAGAAAATTGTACTGGAAACATCATGGATTCAATTTATTGATTCCGTGTAAAACTGTTCAGTTAACCTGACAGACAGGTTAATTGAACACCATAGGTGGGTTCAAGAAAGCTCAGTTTACAGGCAGCTGTTTTGATGGCTGTACAAAAGGTGGTCAACTCACGAAAGGTTCGATGATACGGACATCCCTAACATCGAAATAGAGTTTGAAAACTTGAGACCTAAGCCATTCATATTTGCAGCAGGAAATAAATGATCGGTCTTTCTTGGCGGACACAAGTCAACACTTGGTTTTGTCGATGTTGAACGTGAGCAGTTTATTCCTTCCCAATTCAAGGATACGTTCTAAGTCACTGTTGACTGAGGCTGCGATTTTCAGCTTAACGTTCTAACTGGACTTATTCTTGTAGGAAAACTGAGAACTACTCTACAAGTGCTGTCGTCTAGAAAGAAATGGATCGTGTTAGTTGTTGAGAAAATGATATCATTTATGTATAGCAAAGAAATGTGGGAGCTATCACTGATCCTTGGGGTACGTCTGCGTTAATCGTAGTTTCTTTTGAAAAGATGCGATCGACGACAACACGTTTACGTGTTTCGTCAAGAAAGCTGGAGGTCCAATTGATGAGAGTATCGTATAAGCCGTAGTAGGGGAGCTTGGCAAGTAGGCACTTGTACCAAACCTGGTCAAACGCCTTTGAAATATCTAAAACTACGACTGTTTCACCAGACCTCTCTACTATGTTATTCCAACGTTGGGTGACATATGAAAGGAGATCACTCGCTGAAGGACGCTGTCTCAACCCATACCGGTGGTCGTTGAGAAGTTTATTGCACTCGAGGAACGAAAGTAGTTGGTGGTTGATGACTTTTTCCATGATTTTCTATAGAATGGAAATGATAGCTATTGGTCGATAGTTTGAGGGATCGGTTTCGTCAACAGGTTGGACATTTGCCAACTTCCAAGATGAGCGAAACTTTCCAAATGACATGGAGATCGAAAAGAGTTTGGACAATACAGGTACTAGCTCTGGGTGGCATGCTTTAAGGACGATAGCTGGAATACCGTCAAGGCCAATCTCATTGTTTGATTCAAGTTTATCAATAATTGATTCTAGGGGTCTGTATCGAAAGTGGATTGGTTTCATAACGTATGGGGTAAATTTGGACGCAGTTTGATCCAGTTAGCTGATTTAAAACACCACATAGTTCTATCTGTTTTTCGAGTAACAGTGGGATTGGGCACAGAGGAAGTTATTTCCATTAGGCAGTGGTTAGTTCGAAAATCATTTGTGTGAAATCACGGGATACAGCAAATGCTTCTGCACTATGACCTGCAGGATTAGTAGTTGATGAAAATTGAAGGCAATTGAAGTTGTGGACATTAAAATCTCTCAGAATTGAAATATCACAAGATGGAAACTGTGATAAGAGGTATTCTGTTTTCAAACTAAGGTAATCGAAAATAACCTGGAAGTTATTATAATTGGGAGACCTATACCAACAACAGTTTAATTTCACAAACTGGGGCTCAGAATGTTTGTATCGAATTGCGTCAAATTTTTTACTTCCCAAAGTGGACATCCTCTTACAACCCACGTTGTATACGCACATACTCCGCCTTTAAGGCGAAAGTTAGGGTAGAGGTTATGTCTGGGATATTGCAGGTCAGGTGAATCAGTGCTTCCACGGGAGAATTATGTTTCTGATAGAAACAGAATGTTTGGTTGTATTTGTTTTAAATTTCTATTTTATTTTTTTGAACGATTGTAGAATATAGTAACTGCACTAAAAATAAAACAGGATATTCATTAACCTAATTAAGGAAAGATCGTGCATAAGTTATGTAGTACTCCAATCTGTTTATGGTTAGTTTCGTAGGTGTTGACAGCATTAAGATTAAAATAATTTGTTTATTTTGGTTTATAATTTAGGTTTCAACTTCCACATTATTGTCATTTTAAACTAATCAAATATGTTTTATTATTGTCGTGAATTGTGATAACTTAACATTTCTGTCTTTTAAATTTCACTTTTATGTAATTGAACGGTACTAATCATGAACGATAATGACCCTGTTAGGCCTCCCGACTTTGCCTACTTTGAGGATTAATTAATTAAAATTAAGTTTGAATATAGTAACAAAGGTAGAACTTAGTTTAAATTTTAAACTTGCTGTCAAAGAAAAATATATTATAAAATAATATGAAATATAATGTTATAATTAAACTTAAACTTTAATATAGTAACAAAAATAAAAGTTGCATTAACTTTGAATTTAAAATCAAAGAAAATTGTTCAAAAACTTACCAGATAATCTGCAAGCTGTACCTAGAGTTTACACTTGCAGAGTTTTTTTTTAGTGTATGGCTCTGCCATACAGAGTCACATCTTTCGTATTTTGTATTTGTGCCAATACGATTTTATGAGTTTTAACAATCATATCTGGCATGGGTTTAAGGGAACCGTATTTTTTTTGTAGAAATTCAATGCTATAGCAATCCCAAATAACAATCTGGAACGTTCCAATAGTGGCGTTTCGTGAATCATTGATCAGTGGAGGTGCACCTTGCAATACGTTAAACTGAAATGTTTCGTCCGATTAAGTATTCACTCTCTTCTTTTTTATTAGTATTTGTCTTAATTAACTACCATTACACGATGGTACTTTTTACGTACACTCTACCAACTATAGTTACGTATCTAAATCTACATTATTTTGGTTACTTCACATGAATAAATATTATTATTATTATTATCCTTATTATTATTAGATATGTGCGCATCATGTACACAGGATGCATCAACGATCACTGTCATCTGAAGTATCGCCATTAATACAAATTACCAATGGTTACTGTTATATCTTTTTACATGACCACCATTGAGATATAATTTTGTCTGTACGTGTAATAGTTTTTTTCCACGCTTCTCCATCACATTGTTTCAAAGCCTCCCACATTTGTAATACATCGGCATCAGAGTAACTTTGTCTACACATGTGCTTATCATAATATGATTTGCAGATAACCCCAAATATTCTCAATAGCATTAAATTGACAATGATACGGAGGTAGTTTAAGCACGAAATGACCAAATTAATTAATCTCATCTAAAACGTACCGCTTCAGTTGTCTATGTTGTTTAGCATGGTTCAACAAATCTATCTTTAAATCCGAGTCATCAAAAGAAATTTTTCTTGTTGTTAACCAGTTTCGCAACTCTTTCTTTTTCCATGTACTCGAAGGCGTTTTCTCTATAAGCCGAGAATGATATGCTACATTTTCCAAAATAATTAATGACGATTCCTGTAGATTAGGTAACAGCTGATGTTTCAACCACTTCTCAAAAGTTGCAGCGTCCATATTGCCGTGGTAATCACTAGATTTTGATTTTGTCGCAAAAACTGAACTACAGTTTTTAATAAAACCATATTCATTACCAGCGTGTAAAATGATCAATCTTTTCCCCGTACTTGAACACTCTCCAATTTTTACACTTTTTAGTATGTCGTCTTGTGAAAATCTCTTCTGTGGTCCCCTAGAGAAGATCCACGTTTTGCCTATAAATACCATGTGAAGTGGTGAAGCAGAGTGCATATTTTCATGGTATTTTTTTAGGAACTGCACCCGTATATATATATATATATATATATATATATATATATATATATATTAATTCGATAAGTTTTCCACAAACATTTTTATTTCTGGAAATATTCATATTCTGGATTTTCTCGTGTTTGCGTATTAAATATTTCTTTCTACGTTTCAGAAACTAATCTTTGTTTCCCATTTCAAGAATAATGACAAGTGCTATATATGTGATTTATGCCATCTAGTTTTATAGGGGTTGTGTTTTACTACTAGTAAGGGGTCCATGAGAGGTAGTGTTATTGTTTGAGTGACTTTGTTTTTGCTTGTCAATGGTAGTCTTGAAGGAGTATCATCCTTCTTAACTAGATTCTTCCATATAACTGGGAGGCGTAGACTTTCATCACATTTATTGAGAGCATAAGGGCACTTTTTCAATTTCTATAGCTTCTCGGATTATTCTCCGATAAGTATGGATAACAGGAGCAAGTAATCTTATTTATTCGTGTTAATATAATGTCCGGTTTCCAAGTGACGGGCTGTCAATGATGAAAAAAAAAACTGCTTTGTGTATACCTTATGTTCTGAGCTCTAACATTTAATTTGCGGTTAGTTGGACCAATGTGCATGCGCATTCATTACATGGTAATGCGACTAGACTTTTTTGGTCCCGTTATTCAATTTTCTGCACATTTGGTCCCCTTGGTTGAAGTTGATAAAGTAAACGGTTTACGAGTTATTTGCAATTTCATCAACCACGGTCAATTAAATACTACCGCACCAAAATTTAGTAAGTGAGCCGTGGACTAAAAGTCATAGTTGTTAAAGAGTTTATTAAGTTAAACAAAGTATTAATTAACAAAAAAATTAGTTGATTCAATGTTCGAATTGTTCACCTTTGACTGCTATGTATTGACGAATTCTTTTCATAATTGACTGACTTACGTTGAAAAATAATTGCGCGTCATCTCTTATTAAATTAGAGAAATCAAAAATTCGTTGCTGGAGATGTTGGATGTTTCTAATTGCCACCGAATACACCATGTCTTTTAAACGACCCCAGAAAAAAAAGTCCATACGGTTTAGATCCGGTGAACGTGCTGGCCAAGGAACCGGTCCTCCACATCCAATCCAGTTTGCATTAAAAGTTCGATTGAATGACCGCCTAGCAGTGAGTGCAAAATGAGGAGGCGCACCATCGTGCATAAAAGATCCTACCCCTAACATCCAGATGGACACCTTCTAGTAACTCGGGTAAGTCATTGTCCAAAAATTTGTGTATGCATTACCATTTAAACGTTGTGGCAGAAAGAATGGACCAATTAAATGATAGCCAATAATACCGGTAGTATTTAATTGACCGTGATTAATGAAATTGCATGTAACTCGTAAACCGTTCACTTTATCAATTTCAACCAAGAGGACCACATTTGCAGAGAATTGAATAACGGACCAAAATACCTAAAAAATTACACACAAAAAAGTTGGAATAGAAAGTATACGGGAACAATGTTAAAACTCTGAATTAAAACAAATAAGCTTAATTCTAAAAACAATTTAATTTAAAATTGGAACCTAAAAGGTTCATACGTTAAATTTATATGGTGAGCTTTCACGTCATAAGCCCACATTAATGTCATATCGAATGTTACTTTAAGCCTAAAAGTGTTGGTAAACATTTCAAGTGAAAATACTTTTGTATCAAGAAAATAACAAGCAGTTTGCAAATTTTATTGTATCAGTAAGGACATTTCTAAAGTAAGTCTATTTTGGATTTAAAACGTTTAACACATAAAGCGGCGGTAAATTAATTTAGAGCTAATGTTCCCCCTAAGTAACTTGGTGTAAAAAAAATACTTCTGTAGATATATATTTAGTGGAACATGTTTTTAATATTTTTTTGACAGGATTAATGTTACACTTACAGTATTAATGGTTATCACTTAACCCGCGCAGATCGTGAACATCTCTTTAGAAGAGGTGGCATAGCATTTAACGTGAGTCAACATTACCTTTTTACATAATAACAAACATTCCGGGACAAAGATGTGAAAGTCTGTGGCTTTCTTTAAAAATTGGTAGTCAAGAATTGACTTTTGGGATAATTTACTGACCAGCTTATTGTACTGATAATATATTTTTTTGAAAATCTCGATGAAACTATACGCTTCATTTATCTTAACTACCCTGAGTTATTTCTTACTGGCGACTTTAACATTGACATGCTTACACAAACACCACCTCATCGTCGACTATCGGCAGTAACAGGTAGTTATAACCTATCTCAACTAGTTAATGTGGCAACAAGGGTAGCATAAAAATCTATTACATTCTGGATTTATTTATTGTATCAAACACTAATTTAATAAAAAACTGTTTTGTTATGGAGGAGTGTGGTAATACAAATCTCTTTCCAGTGTTTTATTCCATAATAATCTCCAACAAAATTGAAAAAAAGGTAATATCATTCAAAGATTACAGGAATTGTAATACGAATTGGTTTATCAGCGACTTAATTAACACGCCATTCCATTTAATTATAGATTTAAGGCGCTGTTTAACACATTACTGATACAATTATTTGATAAACGCACAGCAATAAAGTTTACGCGTTTGGATAAAAAAGAAATCCATGGTTATAATACAATAAGCTATACATTTCCGGAGAAACAGTAGTTGCTTCTAGAAATTCTGCTGATCCATTTTCCATGGTGGATAACACCACATTCTATTTGTGTTCTTTCTTTTCCTACAGGTCTTGGTGTGTTTAAGCTTGATTTACTATTTTCTCCATTTTTTTCTATCCTTAGTCAGATTTTTCCAGTTTTGTATCTTTATTAATCTTATATACCTTCAGTTTGTTCTTTCCATCTTGCCTTTGGTCTTCCTCTCGGTCTTCCTCCTGTCAGGCTCCATTCTGTTAGTATCCTTGCCGGCTCTTCCTTGTTCTTTCTGTATACATGACCATACCATCGAATTCTTTGTGATTTGAATATCCTAACTATGTTTTCTTCCTTTAGCAGTGTATCTATCTCACATTTCATCAGCTGTATTATTTCATTTTCTGTCTTTTTTGGGACCATTATTATCCTTACAATTTTCCTTTCGAGTATTTTATGTTGTTCGTGTTCATTCTGTGTTAGGTTTCCGGTTTTCGCTGCATATGTTACGATGGGTCTGATGATTATTTTAGAGATGCTCAATTTTGTGTTTTTACTCAGTATCTTTGTATCCTGCCTGTATTCTCTCTTTAATATGTATTGCTTCTCCTCTTCTATGTATTGACAGTCCTAGATATTGAAAAATCTTCCCCTCTTCAAAGTAATGCTGCCTACTTCTTAGTCCTGCGGACGTTATTTTCTTTTGTCCACTACATTGCATGTATTTTGTTTTCCCTTCATTAGTTTCCAATCCGTTTTCTTTTGCTTCTTATATTATTGTAAATGCCTCTGCTAGGTATCGTCGGCTCCTTGCTACAAGTGCTACATCATCCGCGTATGCAATAATCTGAGTGGATTTCACGTTCATTGAATCCATGGTTAACTGATAATAGTATACTATTGTTGTCTTTAAAAAGAAAAGTTCTTCAGAAATGTAAATAATCTAAATCATCGAGTTGTTACATGCCAAATACTCACTAAAGCCAATGTGCGGGCACGTTATAGCTCAGTGGTATGTGCAGGGTTGTTACTTAATGCTGTAAAAGAGCAATCTGGTAAAAATGCCCGAAAGGCGCCACCTATAAGATACATTTATAACGGGAAAAGGTCATGAACTAAATCTTAAGGTAATGACCTAACAGAAAAACATAATGTTCACTCATAATAAAACACCCACCTCTACTAAAATTCTACTCCAAAAATATATACGCAAAGTTCACCTAAATTTCAATCAAATCCTAAGCGATAATAAAACTAAAACTCATTAAACATTTCGGCAAACATCAACGCCAAAATTATTAGCTCAAGTAACTCAAAAGATATGAGCAATCCGGTAATTAACTATTCAATTTAAAACAAAAAAATGCGTCTCAACAAAAGAAAACGCAATCGAAAGTTTGTAAAATCATAAAATGTACAAAACGTCAATATCGGGATCGTAATTCCTAAATTCAAAAATACACACCCACGCGGCAACAAATAAATGAACTAGCTTACTTTTATTTCAAATCCGGGTAAATAAATGAATTTCAGTAGGTAGTCACCTCCTTCAAAAACTTCAAAAATAATTTGCAAATACTCGCAAAACTATCACTGGCAAAAATAAACAGCTGATCGGTCAACGATTTCCTTTATAATTACGTTACTTTATTTAGATTCTAAAACATGTCTTAAAGTGACCCATTACCAAAATTAAAATAGCACACACTCAAATGGAGAAATTCTCACTAGCCATTACGTTAAAGCTTTCCTTAAATAACAAAACACTTAAAAAAGAATTGCCTCTGTAAAGTTGTGTAAATCACCAGTTACCACAAACAAATAAATTACTCAACCTTTGACTCTAATCCCAAATAACTGAACTTCTAAATTTTAAATGAACGTAAAGATATTAGCGTTGTGAGTAAAGTCGAGGATTACAAAATATGTACACTTAAAGAAATAACAGTCAAGTTATAAACACTAATCATATATATTCAAAACAACAATAACCATGGAAAAATAAACAGTTTATACGAGTTACACATAAAAAAACAAACTACGTTACAGCGTTCTTGGCCTCTATGTACACATCTATTAGAACGAAACCATATTTACACGAAACTTATTAAGCATTATAGATACAACGAATCATTTCGTTTGTGCGGAAGTTTGCTATGTACGCGCGAACGTTGTCCATACATGAACCTTTATACTTCAATCCGCACAAAGTGGAATAAAAATCCAAGAAAATTATAGAGTGGCTCTGCTACCAAGAACTAATCCAAATTTTATGGACGCCAGAGTTACCACTGACACGAAAAACGGCGTATGTACCGGGATGAGTGCATCTTCTTAATATCACCAATTACAACAAAACGTAACGAAAAACTCTCCTTCCTACGGTAGTTCTATCACCCACGGTAACTCGTAAAAAGTACAACCTCCACCAACATATCATACGTACACGATGATGCTGTACAAACCCAACTTACTTCCCCTACATCTTAAGCAGAACTGACTTCAACATCATTCAGAATTCGCCATATTCGATTTTAATCCCCTTATATCTTAATTAACCAATTACACAGCTTTGTTACTTTAAATTATCATACGCACTAAAAACGAAAAGCATTTCGGAAAAAAGCCGGAAAAGATTACGTCATATCTTAAACTGCGTTCCTCGTATAATTGGATCGGTCTGCGATAGCGAAACACTTACGATAATAAATCTCGTATTTAAAAGGGGCACTCTTTGTTTGAAGACCAAAGTTTTGATCGAAACTCCCGCCAGCATGCCATCAAAACCTAAATGCGATTACCTTTGTAATAATATCAAATATTTTCATATAGGTAAAGAAAGACGTTACAATATAAAAGCTACCAAAACGTATGCTTTATCACGTATATTTACTTGAACTATACTACATTTCTGATGTCGGTTCCTAATCAATATCCTATAATTTGAAATTAATAACAGATATAAGATAGAAACATCACACGTGGCACAGTAACTGGAACTATTCTAAGCAGTTAAGAAACTGAAATGAAAAAAAAAGCGTACTTAAGTGATATTTGTAAGTTGCCAAGCCCTCGGTATATCTGGAAAGCTTTAAAAAAACATGATGTATTAAGCGACCACAAAAATCAAATTCATTTAAATATAACAAATGCACATAGCGTTAATGATTACTTCCTACAAAGGTATCAATTTCGATAAAATAAGTTATCACAACACTAACGCCAAAATATCTTTTAACAACAAACTTACTTTTAGAGAAGTGTGAGAAGATGACATATTCATTATTTTAAATTCCTTAAAGTCTAAAGCTACTGGTAGCGATGAAATTAATGCTAAGAGGGTGCAAATGTGTTGTACTCATATTTTATTTTTTATATCTCGTATTGTAAACTTTTGTATCCGCTATTCAGCTTGAAATTGTTAAATGTAATTCCCCTGTCTAAACTGGCTACTCCTACTCACTGCCGTATCAAAAATTCTGGAACGTGCGTTACAGTCTCAAATTAAAACACATTTAGAAAAATTTAAAATAATTCCTGAAGTGCAATCTGGATTTAGATCAGGGCATAGGTCTTCTACTGCGCTTCCTAAAATTACTAATGACATAGTTAAAGGTATAGAAGACAGTTTAGTTACAGCATTAATCAAGACGAAGAAGATGGAAAGTAGATTTCTCAAAAGCGTTTGACACATATTACTGCTTGCAATCCTACTTAATATTGAGAATTGACACTAACGCCAAAAATTTTATTAAAAATTACCTCTTTGGGCGATGTCACAAAGTAATCCTTAATGGTGAATAATCTTCCATAGTACCTCTGATTTTGTGGAGGGCGGCAAGGTTCAATATTGGGACAAACGTTGTATTCCATATTTACCTATAATTTCCCCACGCAAAATTCATATGTACGCCGATGATCGCCAAATATATCATAGATTTAATTCCAAACTTGATCCAGACGCATGCAACGTTATTGACAATGAACTATTGTCTCAAATTTGAAAGACATGTTAACTCGAGAATATGGACTCCTAAAGCAGCTGTATCCATAGAGAAATCATATTCCACAACAACAAACAAAGGCTAGACTAACGAATGCTCTTGTTTTAGCTCCTCGAAACTACGGATGCGTTCTGTATGGATCATTTCTACCAAAAACCGTTATTAGCAAAATCCAAAAATTTCAAAACTCTTGTTTACGGTACATATTTGGAATGCTGAGTATAAAAGAATTTGTTATACACTGCCTGTAGTTGGTTGGCTAGATAAGTATGAAAGACGTAAAATGCATACCTACTATAACATTATTTCATAAACTCCTAACTACTTATACTCCTAGCTACCTCTACAATAAAATTCGCTGTCGCACCGACATCCATAATATTAATATCAGAAGACGTAATGTAATCAAAAATCCATTTCACAAAAATTATTTTCACATTACATTTCCGCTTCATATAATAAGTTACCCGGTCATTTATAATCCACTTCAAACATACGCTCCTTTAAAACCAGTTTAAAGCGATACCTTTACTAAGAGAATTAGTTATATAATAATCAACTATGGCGTCATTGAGTTGTATATTCGACACGGAAGATTATGGACAAACGACTTGACTTTCAAAAAGTTTTATTTTTGGAGTTAATGTAGGCCTAAAGGCGGTACATTTTAAAATTATTTTCGCAATGTACAGGCTGTATATATATATATATATATATATATATATATATATATATATATATATATATATATATAAAACTTTCAGAAAGTTTTACTTTTGGAGTTAATGTAGGCCTGCAGGTGGTACATTTCATAATTATTTTCGCAATGTACAGGGTGTTCCAAAAGTATGAAACATCAAAGTTTCAATTTTTTCAATGAAAACCCTATATATTATTGCATTTTTAGTTTTTGCGATCAAAATAAGAATGAGTTTTACTAAGGTTTACCCGACTCAAACCTTACATGTTTTGAAATATTTAGCATTTTCTGAAAATGTGGTAAAACTTTTAAACTTTAGCTTCTCAACAAGTATTCACTTTTTCGTCAACTAAACTTCACACTTAGCTTACTATTTGATTATGTATCATGACGCACTGAATAAAACACTGACCAACATATACAAAGTGTTTATAAATCATGACTCAAAAATTTAAAGTTTTAAATAGTAATAACCTGATTAGTTCAAATAGAACACCCTGTATTTTATGTCAACAGCAGATGCAGAATTTAATTCCCTATCGAATACTATAACACTGCCATATGTCTAACTCTTCTTGTTTTCAAGGACAATGCACATTTTCAGAAAGCAAGTTCATTTAAATAAATTTAACACTTAACAAGCCTATGGAAATTTAGAAACCTACGTCTGGTTTTAACGTACGTGTCATATCGCTTAAAGCTATTATAAACAAAGTCCCGCTAATTGGTGAACCCTGTGGTATTCCATTTTCTAAAACATGTCTGGACGATATATCACTTACTCTTACCTTAAACTTTCTATCGCTTAGAAACGATTTAATAAAGAAGGCCATGTTTCCTTTTATTACCCAATTATAAATTTTTTTTGGATGGGGTATCTCCACACGGTGTCAAAGGCTTTTTCTATGTCGAATATGATAGCAGTAAGATGTTATATGTGTAAAAAGGATTCATGGATCTTTGTAGTAAGGTTTAGGAGATTGTCACTTATGGAATAGGTTTTGCGACAACCCGTTTATTATCATTATTATTGTTTCTTTATTTAATCATTTCACAAACCATAGATGCAATTCTTATTACAATAAATTGTTAGGCAGTCCTAAACAAAGATAACAGTTAAATATTAATTAGGAAAAAAAATCTAGCGTACTATACAAATTTAAGGTTTTTGAAAATTCCATGGTTTGGAATATCCACTTCATCTAACTGCTTACCAAGCAGTTTATGTATTAAGTGAGGACTTTTCCAATTATATGGGCAGTTGCTATTAATGCTGTTTTTTTTATTTCAATTGGATCATCCCTCCCTGGTATACTCTTAATATATTTATAAATCTCGTTATTAACGAAACCTGTAGCTCCTATAACCATAGGTAGAGCACTAGTTTTTTTTGCCACATTCTTTTAATTTGTATCTCTAAATCTGTATATTTTAGTAATTTTTCTGCAGTTTTTCATTCATATTTTCATCTGCTGGGACGGCCACATCTAACAAGTAAGTTATATTTTTGGTTTGTATTATAATATCAGGTCTATTTGCCCTAACCTCACGATCTGTCTGGATTCCCATATCATATAAGATTCTACCTTGCTCATCTAAGCTTCATGAGGTTCATGTTGATACCAATATTTTTTTAAATCAGGGCAATTATGAAATTTAGAAATATT
Organism: Vesta saturnalis; assembly: GCA_036346205.1. Lineage (NCBI taxonomy): Eukaryota > Metazoa > Arthropoda > Insecta > Coleoptera > Lampyridae > Vesta > Vesta saturnalis. The sequence goes on from JARFJB010000447.1 coordinate 93,874, forward strand.
ATAGTATATTAAATTGCATATGTCATTGTGCCTATTATTATTATTTACGAGCCAGTTTTTCACATTTAGATATCATATGATGTATCGTTACACCCTTCTGTTGCAGATTCTGCATGTTACATCCCTGTTGATTTTAAAAATTTTGTTTTCAATGTACCTTGTTTTTAATGCTTGTTCTTGTGCTGCTGTTATCAAACTTTCTGTGTCACCATTAAGGGTCCCATGTACAAGCCATTTAAAATAATGTTCTTTACCACGTTTAATTTTATCCATTTTTCTAAATTTTTGTCCGTGTAATTTTTAGTTTTCAAAATGTCAGAATGTTTTTGTTGATATTTTCTTTTGGTGATCTAACTTTTCGTATGTAAACTTACTTCTTCTGCTTCTTCTTCCTCTTGTTCTGGTGGAGTTCGTTTGTATATTTTCTCTACTATTTCTTGCCATTTTCTAAAGATACTTCCTTATGTCTTCTAGTATAGGGTCTTGGTAACTGTTATTCCTTATGTAAAGACTGAGGTTGTTTATTGTATTATAAAGGCTTGTTTCTATTTGTTGTAAACCTCTATCATCTGACTTTCGTTTCACACACAATCTTTCAACGGCTTGTTTGGAATGTAGCAAACCATTAATAGTTAGTAACTTTCTAGCTTTTTATCTAAATTTTGAATTTCTTTTCATTCCCAGTCAATTATTTCAAAACTATAACGAATCACAGGGATTGCCAAAGCACCAATAGATTAAAATTTATTCTCCCAATTTAAGTGGGTACGTAAAATTTTTTTTTAATCTAGTTAAATATTGTTTTTTAATTTGTTCTTTCATTTCAGAGTGATTTATTCCTTCTCCTTCCTCTATTCCCAGATATCTATACGTTTCTTCAGGTTCTAGTGCTTTAATCTTTTCTTCCGTGTTTAGTACTAAGTTTGATTTACGGTGTAATTTCCCTTTTTTAAATGTTGACACAGTACATTTATCTAATCCAAATTTCATACCAATATCGTTAGAAAATTCTGTTACTATATTAATTGATCTAACAAGTTCTGCTTCGCTTTTACAAATTAATTTTAAATCATTCATGTAAACTTGATTTGTTACACAGTGCGGTGCATCTTTAGGTTTGTACCCTACAACTTTTGTATTAATTAGTGTTAATAATTGCACTAGTGCCAAACAAAACCGTATAGGAGATAAAGGATCTCTTTGTATATTCCTCGAGTAATTCTAATTTCTTTAGTCATTTTTTGTTCTACATTAGAATTTATTTACAGTGCGCTCAAAAAGTAACGGAAAAATTCATTATTTTCGAAATCGTTAATTTGTGGTCAAAATCCTGCCACACGTCGATTTTTTATTTTGATTCCGGACTTTATGCTATGTCGCACATGTAGATAGTGCTGCGCCCTTTCCGGATATGACGTCAAAGTTCATATTTTTAAATGGCAACCCTGTATGTTCTTCGCGGAAATCGATGCAACTCTTTCTCCTGAGTTAAAAAATGCCCTATTTATTGGGATTATTTGAAACAGTATGTGCGATATTAATTATTAGATATAGCATAATTCTAAAAGTGATGCGGTGTTAGTGTTGTCAATGTTTGCTTTAAATTAAGAATCTGGGTACTAAACAGTGCACAACATTTATTAAAATAAACATAAACTGAACGAAAATAAACATAAAATAAGACTTGAAAGAGTTTTTGTGTTCCGGTGACAAAAATTCGTACTTAAAGTCTACCTATAACGATAGATAAATATGCGGTTTTCGGCCGCTTGAAAATAAAAAATAAACTCCATATCGAGTTACCTAGTTGCTTGTTGTTTTGACAAAAGCCTACATTTCAATCACACCGGTTTCGTTCTTCACTAACACTGCACCACTTTTCGAATTATGCCACATTTAATAATTAATATCACGCATACTGTTTCAAATAATCCCAATAAATAGGGCATTTTTGAACATAGGAGAAAGAGTTGCATTGATTTCCGTGAAGAACGTACAGGGTTGCCATTTAAAAATATGCATTTTGACGTCACATCCGCAAAGTGCACAGCGCCATCTACATGTGCGATACAGCATAAAGCCCGGAATCAAAATAAAAAATCAACATGTCGCAGGATTTTGACCACAAATTAGCGATTTCGAAAATCATGAATTTATTCGTTACTTTCTGAGCACAGTGTATGTTTACCATGCTGACATCAAATGCTCCAACGTATTAATTATTTTTTAGTTATGCCATAAATTTTGAGGAACTCAATAAGCCAACTGTGGGGTACACTAACATATGCTTTTTGATAGTAAATCCAAGCAAAATGTAGAGCCTTTTTGTATTTTTTACAATTTTCCAGTATTGCGTTCGTGTATACAAAGTGGTCCTTACATCCAAATGAACCTACAGCATAACCTTTTTGTTTAAATGGTATCATATTTTCCGGATTTAGACAAATTTAAATCCTATATGCTAATAAACTTAGCTGAATATTTATGACTTGAAGTCAAGTTCTTAATCCAATAATTCGGTATCATATCTAAACCAGCAGATTTCTGATTTTGTGTTTTATTAACCCGTTCTCTTATTTCTTCAACTGTAATTTCTTTCCAAGTCATTATGTTCTTTTGATTACTATTAATCTTAATATTGCTTATTATTTTTGGTGTCATCTTCATAAATATTTTTCCAAAACTGTTCTAATGCTTTCATTTCTGGTGGTTCTGGTGTTTCAAAATTTTGTCTTAATGTCTGTAGAAAACTATCGTATTTTTGTAAAACAAGTTGTTATAAATGTACTGCTTAGTTCTTGATTTAAATCTTCTGATTCTTTGACAGTGTGTGTTGGGATCATATAAATACATTGTTCTTAATTCTTTAACCCTGTCATTACCTTTTAGAGTATGTCCATTTTTTATCAATAACAATTGTGAAACATCTTCCCTTCAGCATTGAAGTTTTGACTCAAGCCTTTGTTACTATGCAAGTGTTTTTAATTGCTGCTTCTTTGCTTTTATTGGATTACCCAAAACTTTTATTTTGTTTATTCTTTGATTAATAATAAATGCGGTACAATATATTGTTGTGTTAATTACCTTGAAGTCTAATTCTGATGTGTGTTGTAATATCTCCTCTAAGCGTTTATTAACTACATCAATCAAATCCATGTTTGCGTATTTAATTTTTGGTAATTTGATTCTGTCAAAAAGGTTTTTACTTTTATGCTTATTAAGGAAATCAATTCTTTCGTTTTTGATATCTGATTTTAATGTATCTTCTTCTGTTTGCTGCCCAACCATTGAAGATTGTGTACTTAGTTGTTCTTCCTGAATTTGAGCCATATTTTCTGCTACGTCGTCTACATTCCTATCTAATACATTTGATTCGACATACTTTCTAATATCATTTCTAATTTCGTCTATTTCAAAATTTGAAAGTTTTTTATCAGATTCAATTTGTCGTCTTTGATTCTGTAAATTATTTGCATCCATGCTTGGTTTGGAGTTTGGGTTTCGTCGACGCCATAATTCAAAAATATCTTTATAACCTCTATTATTCATTTTACAATATTCATGACACCACAAATGTTCTTTATATTCTTCTTTTGGTCATCTTCGTCTATTAATTTTATTTCTTAGATTTGGTCCGCTATGAAAAACCTCTGTGCTGTTAGTATCTGTTTGCAAGGGTTTTCTACTACGTCGTCTACATCCCTATCTAAGATATTTGATTCCACATACGTTCTAAAATCATTATTATAAGTTTTTTTTTTTGTAATAATTTAATATTAGTCAAGTTTCTTTGGTATGTGTGAATACTTGCGATATTGCAGGCTCACATTCCATTAATATAAGTAATTTTATCGTAATCTCATTATATTTAGAATTTACATCAGTTCTACATACATAAAGACAAAATTTGCATCGATTGGAGCTTGAACCTTGGTGGCGCAGTTGGTTAGCGCGGTACTCTAGCAAAGTACAGGTCGTAGGTTCAAATCCTACTCGGGGTAAACTTTTTATTTATCTATTTAATAAAATTAATAATAATTTTTAATTCTAAGATAATTTTTAATTTCGTCTATTTCAAAGTTTGAAAGTTTTTTATCATTCAATTTGTCGTCTTTGATTCTGTAATTTATTTGCATACATGTTTGGTTTGGAGTTTGGGTTTCGTTGACGTCATAGTTCAAAAATATCTTTATAACCTCTATTATTCATTTTCCAATATTCATGACACCATAAAAGTTCTTTATATTCTTATTTTTGCCATCCTCGTCTATTAATTTTATTTCTTAAATTTGGTTCGCTATGAGAAACCTCTGTGTTGTTTGTATCTGTTTTCAAGGGTTTTCTGCTACGCCGTCTACATCCCTAACTAATATATTTGATTCGACATACATTCTAATATCATTATCACAAGTTTTTTTTTTGTGGGAATTTAATATTAGTAAAGTTGCTTTGGAAGGTGTGAATCCTTGCGATATTGCAGGATCACATTCGATTAATATAAGTAATTTTATTTTAATCTCATTATATTTAGAAATTACATCAGTTCTACATACATAAAGACAAAATTTGCATCGATTGGAGCTTGAACCTTGGTGGAGTTTTTTATTAGATTCAAATTGTCGTCTTTGATTCTGTAATTTATTTGCATTCCTGTTTGATTTCGAGTTTTTTGTTTCGTTGACGCCATAGTTCAAAAATATATTTATAACCTCTATTATTCATTTTTCAATATTCATGACACCATACAAGTTCTTTATATTCTTCTTTTGTACATCTTCGTCTATTAATTTTATTTCTTAAATATGGTCCGCTATGAGAAACCTATGTGCTGTTAGTATCTGTTTGCAAGGGTTTTATGCTACGTCGTCTACATCCCTATCTAATATATTTGATTCGACATACATTCTAATATAATTTTTAATTTCGTCTATTTCAAAGTTTGAAAGTTTTTTATCAGATTCGGTTTGTCGTCTTTGATTCTGTAATTTATTTGCATCCATGTTTGGTTTAGAGTTTGGGTTTCGTTGACGCCATAGTTCATAAATATCTTTATAACCCCTATTATTGCAATATTGCAATATTCATGACACCATACAAGTACTTTATATTCCTCTGTGCTGTTAGTATCTGTTTACAAGGGATTTCTGCTACGTCGTCTACACCCCTATCTAATATATTTGATTCCACATACATTCTAATATCATTTTCAATTTCGTCTGTTTCAAAATTTGAAAGTTTTTTTATCAAATTCAATTTGTTGTCTTTGATTTTGCAATTTATTTGCATCCATGTTTGGTTTGGAGTTTGGGTTTCGTTGACGCCATAGTTAAAAAATATCTTTATAACCTCTATTATTCATTTTATAATGTTCATGACATCATGCAAGTTCTTTATATTCTTCTTTTGGCCATCCTTGACTATTAATTTTATTTCTTGAATTTGGTCCGCCATGAGAAACCTCTGTGCTGTTAGTATCTGTTTGCAATAGTTTTCTGCTACGTCGTCTACATCCCTATCTAATATATTTGATTCGACATACATTCTAATATCATTTTTAATTTCGTCTATTTCAAAGTTTGAAAGTTTTTTATCAGATTCAATTTGTCGTCTTTGATTTTGTAATTTATTTGCATCCATGTTTGGTTTGGAGTTTGGGTTTCGTTGACGCCATAGTTCAAAAATATCTTCATAACCTCTATTATTCATTTTCCAATATTCATGACATCACACTAGTTCTTTATATTCTTCTTTTGTACATCTTCGTCTATTAATTTTATTTCTTAAATATGGTCCGCTATGAGAAACCTCTGTGCTGTTAGTATCTGTTTTCAAGGGGTTTCTGCTACGTCGTCTACATCCCTATCTAATATATTTGATTCGACATACATTCTAATATAATTTTTATTTTCGTCTATTTCAAAGTTTGAAAGTTTTTGATCAGATTCAATTTGTCGTCTTTGATTTTGTAATTTATTTGCATCCATGTTTGGTTTGGAGTTTGGGTTTCGTTGACGCCATAGTTCAAAAATATCTTTATAACCTCTATTATTCATTTTACAATATTCATGACACCATGAAGGTTCTTTATATTCTTATTTTGGCCATCTTAGTCTATTAATTTTATTTCTTAAATTTGGTCCGCTATGAGAAACCTCTGTGTTGTTAGTATCTATTTGCAAGGGTTTTCTGCTACGTCGTCTACATGCCTATCTAATATATTTGGTTCGACATACATTCTAATGTCATTTTTAATTTCGTCTATTTCAAAGTTTGAAAGTTTTTTATCAGATTCAATTTGTCGTCTTAGATTTTGTAATTTATTTGCATCCATGTTTGGTTTGGAGTTTGGGTTTCGTTGACGCCATAGTTCAAAAATATCTTTATAACCTCTATTATTCATTTTACAATATTCATGACACCATACAAGTTCTTTATATTCTTCTTTTGGCCATCTTTGTCTATTAATTTTATTTCTTGAATTTGGTCCGCTATGAGAAACCTTTGTGCTGTAAGTATCTGTTTTCAAGGGGTTTCTGCTACGTCGTCTACATCCCTATCTAATATATTTGATTCGACATACATTCTAATATAATTTTTAATTTCGTCTATTTCGAAGTTTGAAAGTTTTTTATCAGATTCAATTTGTCGTCTTTGATTCTGTAATCTATTTGCATCCATGTTTGGTTTAGAGTTTGGGTTTCGTTGACGTCATAGTTCAAAAATATCTTCATAACCTCTATTATTCATTTTCCAATATTCATGACACCATAAAAGTTCTTTATATTCTTATTTTTGCCATCCTCGTCTATTAATTTTATTTCTTAAATTTGGTTCGCTATGAGAAACCTCTGTGTTGTTTGTATCTGTTTTCAAGGGTTTTCTGCTACGCCGTCTACATCCCTATCTAATATATTTGATTCGACATACATTCTAATGTCATTTTTAATTTCGTCTATTTCAAAGTTTGAAAGTTTTTTATCAGATTCAATTTGTCGTCTTAGATTTTGTAATTTATTTGCAACCATGTTTGGCTTGGAGTTTGGGTTTGTTTGACGGCATAGTTCAAAAATATCTTTATAACCTCGATTATTCATTTTACAATATTCATGACACCATACAAGTTCTTTATATTCTTCTTTTGGCCATCTTCGTCTCTTAATTTTATTTCTTAAATTTGGTCCGCTATGAGAAACCTCTGTGCTGTTAGTATCTGTTTGCAAGGGTTTTCTGCTACGTCGTCTACACCCCTATCTAATGTATTTGACTCCACATACATTCTAATAGCATTTTTAATTTCATCTGTTTCAAAATTTGAAAGTGTTTTATTAGATTCAAATTGTCGTCTTTGATTCTGTAATTTATTTGCATTCCTGTTTCATTTGGAGTTTGGGTTTCGTTGACGCCATAGTTCAAATATATATTTATAACCTCTATTATTCATTTTACAATATTCACCACACAAGTTCTTTATATTCTTCTTTTGGCCATCTTCGTCTATTAATTTTATTTCTTAAATTTGGTCGGCTGTGAGAAACCTCTGTTCTGTTAATATCTGTTTGCAAGGGTGATGTAATTAAATTTTCCGATAATCGCAGACTATTTACATTACATGACTTATAGTTCCTATGAACCCCTCTAGATTTTGGCGAATTCATATCATATTTCTTCTTTCTTCAATATTATGAACCAAATTATAAATAAATATAAAATTAGATAATAAAAATTTTAAAACTAAACCTTAACGACTTACTTATTATAAAAACCCTTAAATAAACAGTATTGACGTAATACATAATTTGATTGATTTTATATCAAAATCAGTTTTACGTCATCAAAGTTCGTTGAAACACAATTCACTATTTACTAAAATTAAATTCAATTAAATTTTGTGCACTAAAAATTGATATATGTCAACAAGTCCATTATTGGAAATTGGAAATTTTCTTTTGTATGTATAAACATTGTCAATCTTCTTATTTAATTATAAACTGAACATAAAATTTTCATTAGATTGAACATCTTAATGATAGTTACAAAGACAGATAGTTCCAAATTATTGACTATGAACGTATATTTCGTTTATATTAAAAAAAATTTAATCTTCCTAATATAAATTCAAATTCAGATTTTTATTGTATATCAAATTTGATCTTCCATCAGTTATACATCTGAAAATTTGAATTATAATGTCATTGAAATATATCCAAATTCTTCTAGTTTTCTAAATGTTTGGTTACAGTTACAAATTAACATCCAGATTCTCATATACGAGGGTAAGGTGAATACTTCTCAGCCTGACACAGAGATGGCGCTCCAATCAGGAAAAATTTATGTTTCCTGCCTGGGTGCGCTTGTCATTAGTTAGTATTGTAACTTTTAACCTGTTCTCTTAATGAAGGGCGGCCAAAAATCGCAACAACACCAGTAACCATTGAAAAAATGCGTGATGTCGCGTTGGACGATAGGCGAGTAAAGGTGAGTAAAGCTGGGGCTGTGGGCATATCGGAAGGAAGGGTGCAAAGCATCTGGCACAAAGAATTAGAGATGCGAAAGCTCTGCGGAAGATGGGTGCAAATTATGTTCGCAGAAACCTTCGGACCGATTCAACAGAGATCCAACAAACTTTGTGCGGCGATTTGTCACAATGGATGAGACATGGGTTTACCACTACACGCCAACGAAACAGTAGTCCAAGCAGTGTGTGGAATCCGATGAGCCAAAGAAAACAAAATCGATTGCATCTGCCGGAAACGTTATGGCCAGCGTTTTTTTGGGTTGCGAAAGGGATACTGTTAGTTGATTACCTCGCAAAAGGCAGAACAATTACAGGCGAATATTACTATTCTGCATCTTTCTAATACTGTTGATTTTTGCATTTCTCAGTAATGTGGTGTTTTTACATTTGGTATTTAATTCCTTTGGTATAAGTCCGTTAATAGAAAAGACAATAGAAAATATGGTTTTTATTTCTTCCACTAGATCTGTGTATCTTCGTATTTTTTCTGTTGTTTTTTTTTGTATGTTATGGTCCAGGGGGTGTGCGATATCAATTAATCTGGTAGTTTTATTTTTCTTGTCTATGACTATTATGTCTGGTCTATTATTAATAATTGTTATGACTGTTCGGTCCCAGTATACCTTGATTCTCTTTGATTGCCTCGTGTGTGTATGTATAGTATGGATCTTCGATTGATTCAATATTGTATTTCTTCAGCAAATAATTGTGGAGGATATCCCCAGTGAGAGTGTGTCTGTTTAGATATTCTGTTTGTGCTAGGCTTGTACATCCTGCTCTATATGTTAGATGGTTTATGGTGCTGTTTTACACATTCTACATTTATCACTTTCTATGGAGGATTTTGTTATATATTTTTGGTAGTCTTTTGTGTTTACAACCTCGTCTTGTATGGAAAACATATCACTTTCTGTTTCAATGTAATCCCATCCATTTTGTCGACAGTTGATGTGGTTTGTCAAGGTCGTGTTTAAATTTGCCATGCAGTTGTTTACTGTTCCATGTTTGGGTAAGGTTAGTTATAAACGATTTTTTGTCTATGTGTTGTAACCGTTAATGGAATGCTTAAAGGTGTGTATTTTTTGTCAGCTTTTTTGACGGCCGCGTGTAGCTGGGATTGGGTTCCTTTTATGTATGCCCGTAGGTTGGGTATTTGCATGTTGTGTGTTTGCTCTATGTTGGTTAATCCACGTCCGCCTTGTTTCTTGGGTAGGTATAATCGTTCAATTGCTGAGTTAGGATATTGTACTCTGTTATTCTTGAGTATTTTTCTAGTTACTAAGTCTCCAGTTGATGACTCCAAATGAGTAGGTTAGTGTTGGTATTGCCCATATATTAATGTATTTAAATTTGTTTTGTTTGCATGATTTTCTTTAATCTAATCTGATATTTTTTCTTTATATTTTCTTTCATGTGTTTGATGTTGTGTGAGTGTTTCTTTAATTCCGAGATATCTGTAAGGTTTGTTTTCTGCTAGATTTGGGATTGATCTGTTGTTGATAGTGAGTTCAATGTTGTCGGTTTCTATTATTTTACCTCTTTTAACATGAGGGATGCGCATTTATCTAGACCGAATTTCATGTGTATATTCTTTGAGAACGTGGCAGTGGTTTCTAGAAGTGAAGATAGTTTTTTTGGTCTCGGGCATATATCTTTAAGTCGTCAACGTAGAACAAAAGGGGGTATTTTATAATTACCATTTATTTTGTATACTATTTTTGTTGAATTGAGGAGGGTATTTAGGTGTGTGAGTGCTAAGATGAACCATTTTGGGCTCCAAGTGTCCCCTTGGAAGATTCCTGTTTTAATTTGTATATTATTTGTTTTCAGTTTTGTGTTCTAAAGGTCAAGGTTTAATTTTGTTTCCCAATTTGTTATTGTGTATTTAAGGAATTTTACGATAGCTGGGCCGACTTTGTAGATTTGTAAGATATGAAAAAGCCGTGAGTGAGGGATTGAATCATATGCTTTTTGGTAGTCAATCCAAGCAACTGCTATGTTCCTATTTTCTTTTTCTGGTTGTTTTGCTATAATTCTGCCAATTATTAGTTGTTCTTTACACTGTTTAGCTCCCTTTGTGCATCCTTTCTGTTCTTAATGTTCGATATTTTGTCTGTAATTTTTGAGCTCGTGTGTATTTTCATTTTTAGGTTTAAGAAAAGTTATGCCGTGTGTTAGTGTAGCTGGGGTATCTGTGGGGTTTGCTGTTGTATGTTTGATTGTTTGGGCCATTTTCTCATGGAGTGTTTCCGGAAATAGTTGTAAATTTTCTCTGGTCCAGGTGCTAACCAATTTGGTAGCTTCTTTAAAATCATTGTAAGTTTCTCTTTCGTTATTTCGTATGGTGCCATCTATTCTATTGATTCTGTTCTTTTCTCTTCTGCTTCTACCCATTGGTTTTTTATGTGTTCGACTGGTTTTGGTCATATTGATTTCCAGTAGTTTTCAACTTGTGTCGTAGTTTTCTAGTGTTTGGTAGAATTGTTTTTCATCTGTTGCAAAGCTTCGGCTGTCTTGTTTTCTTTTATGCGATTTGATGTATCTCTTAAGCCTTTTGCTGGTAGCCATAAGTTTTTGTTTCAGTGTGTCTATTATTTCTGTTATTTCTGTTGTTATTGTACCGGGATTTATTTTTAGGTTATATTTTTTATAAAGTTTCCTGTGTTTTTGCTTCGGTGATGTTAATGAGTTATTTATTTGAGTTAGGTCACAGCGAATTGTGCTTATTTTATTTTCTATTCGTTTTTGCCATGATGGTTTGCTGCCGATATTATTCATAGGTTTTTGAGTCTCGGTTTTTTGTTTGTTGGTGAGGTCTAGACTTTCTGCAATTAAAATGGCTGTGACGTAGGTGATATTTATGAGACCGTTACACAGTATTGTACGTTGTTTATGTGCTTCTCGATGTCATCGTTGTACTTTTGTAGTGTGTTTTTTGTTTTTAACTTATATACTAATTTTAGCAAGCTTTCCCTGTGGCTTGGAGTACTTCTTTCTAGATGAATCATATTTTTCTTCGAATATTTTCTCCATTTCGTTTGTGACTTTTGTGTTCTTAACAATGTGTTATGGTTGTTTATTTTTTGTGTATTGTTGCCTGTTATGTCTGTTATGGTATTGTTATGGGTTATTTGAGTAATTGGTACTTGGAGTAATAAAAGGATTTCTTTATTGTCTGTGATTCGGTCACTTTGTATATTATTTTTCTGCATTTCTAGTTGGATTTGTTCTTTAATGGTGTTGATTTCTACTTGGGTGAGGTATCCATGTTTTCTATTGCTCTATTTCTGTCACAACTATTTTGTTCATTACCATCCACATAGGCTAGATATTTTTCCATTCAGCGAAGAAACTTTTCCTGTGCCCTATTATTTGGGATCCAAGGCTCTAAAAAAGGCTTTGAAAATGTCAATGTTATGTTGCTTTGACCATTTCAGCCTTTGTCCCATTCTCTTACGAGGAACAGGTTGTGGCTGTCCTAAACCGGAAGCGGGTAGAGCTTGTGTTGTGTTGGAATCGTGAATGTCTTAATTGTAAACATTTTGGGGTGCGGGTGAGTTTATAAGACGTACCCTATGCCATCTATTTAAGAACGTTCTCGATAGCTGTGATCATTAGACGTTCTTATACTTTATAGCCCTTAGCGTTAATGCTGCATTATACTTGCTCTCTTGCCATTAAATTTCATTTAGTACTTTTATACTTTCCAAATATCTTAGCAGGTGTCCAAAGTTGTTTTCTTCTAGCATAGTTTTTAATTCTCCTTTTATTCGGTGTGCATCTCTGTATGATTTCAGTACATGGCAGTCCTCAATTATGTGTTTTGTAGTTAGATCATTTAATTTACATTGTGGACATTTAGGAGGATTTTTGTTTAATAGTAGATGTGCATGAGTTAGCCTTGTGTGACCAATTGATAACCTTGTCCATACAACTTCTTGTTTTCTTTGTAACCCTCTCATTCTTGGAATATTTTCGACATCCATAATAATATTGTTTAGTTGTGTTGTTGGTTTCCCATATTGCCTGCCACTTTTGTTTAGTTCGCTTTTTAATTTGCTTTATTAGGTCATTTAGCAAGTAGCAATTTAAAACGTTACCGTTGTCACTTCTTGCGAACGTGAGTTGGGTCACGGGTCTCATTTCTTCTCTGTTTAGTTCTATTGGTGTGTACAGAATTCTTATTTGTGTTCCATCCTGTATTAACCGTGTTAGTTTCTGTTTAATGGTTTTAACGAGACGATTTTGCGCGTAGCAGTTTTTAAAGAATCGACTGCTGTCTTAGAAGTAGAGCATACTATTTTATTTGTTGGGCGATTTTCGTCGGCTTCTATTCCCTTCAAAATACCAGTTAAGCTTGCTGTAAGCATCGTGGATTCTTGTGGTAACTTCCATGTTGTTTTATGGTCCTCTATTACCACGTTACATCCGACACGGTTTGGTAGTGTGTATCCCGTAGTGTATATGAACGTGTGATTATCGTATCGTAATTTATATTGGTTAAAATTGGTTTGTTCATCATCGTCTACGCTATATGTTACATAATCTATTTGAGGCGAATAGACTTCCCATTCATATATCCCTTCTTCCGCGTGCCACATGTTTAGGAACAAATTTTCCCTCTCTAGCTGCCTGTGAATGTTAATTATTGCTGGTACTGTTCGTGTTTGACTCCACTCATACTTTTCCAGCACTTCAGGATTTGACAGTATAGTTCTTAAATAGTGATTTGGTTTGTTTAATATTTTTAGACCATATTTAGCATTGATCTCGTTAAATCTGAGTTTTATTGGGACATTGTTGGATATAATGTTTAGTGTCTCAATTGGTGAAGTTCTATATGCCCCTGTCGTTAGGAGTAGTGCTTTATTCCAGACAGTTTCTATTTCTTTATCTGCGATTTTGCAGCATTGTTGTATATCACACATCCATACTCAATTTTGCTTCTTATAAATGCATTGACTATTTTGCGTAATGAGATCCGGTCTGCACCCCAAGTGAAACTACACAATACTTTAATTCTATTTATCATTTTTCGACAAGTTAATGCGAGCTTTTCAATGTGGCTTTTCCAAGTTAGCTTCATGTCAAAGGTTAGTCCCAGGAATTTATGTTCTGTCACATTTTGTATAGTGTGGCCTTTCAGTTTCAGTAGTGGTTCTTCATTTGGTTTCCGTAACCTGCCAAAATGGACACTCACAGTTTTGCTTTCGGAGAATTTCAAACCCCGAGATTCTGCCACTTCGACGATCGTATCTATGTCCTTTTGTAAGATATCTTTCATGTGTTTCATATCTGTACCGCTTACAGCGATAGCAAGATCATCCACATGTAACATGACATTACTACTCTCATGAATCTCATCCGCAACACCATTTATTGCTATTGTGAATAACGTTGTGCTCAGAACCGACCCTTGTGGTATTCCATTCGTGAGTTTGTACGATTTTGAGTATACGTTTCCTATGCGTACCTGAAAAATACGGTTTTCTAGGAAATGTATTATTCTTGGTAGTGCTCCTTTGATTTGCCACGATTTAAGCATTTTCATTATGTAATGCCGCCATATAGTGTCAAAGGCCTTTTCAAGGTCAAAGAATACTACGAGTGTTTGTTGGGTTCTGGTAAATGCTTCATTAATTACTTTATCCATATATAGCAGATGATCTACAGTGGAGAATCCTTTGCGATACCCTGCTTGATATCTACTGATTCTGTTATTTTTCTCGAGCACTGCGATAAGTCTGTAATTTATCATGCTTTCCAGTATTTTGCTGCAACACGACGACAGAGTTATAGGCCTATAGCTTTCAGGTTTTATTGTATCCTTGTTATCTTTAGGTATGCAATTATGGTAGTATGTTTCCAAGCGGAAGGGTAAATGCCTGTTCTCCATATGTTGTTATATATCTTTAATAGTTGTTCTTTGATTTCAAGCGTTAGGTGTGTGAGCATGCTGTAGGTTACGCCATCCCTTCCGGGAGCGGTATCGTTGCATTTGTGTAGAGCTCTTTCCAGTTCCTTGTGTGTAAAAGGTGTGTTATATACTTCACTTTCATCCTTCTCAAACTCTATAGGATATTTTCCCGCTTCTTTTATTATGTTTTGGAAGGTATTTGTATGATAGGAGTCACTGGATATGCTTTGAAAGTGTTTTCCAAGCACATTTGAGGCGATTTCTGGATTATTAGTTATGCATCCTTGATTGTTTAGCATTAGAAGAGTTGGTGGCTTACTTGAACCCGTTGTGTTTTTTACTTTGCCCCACATTTCTTTTGAAGTTGTGTTACAAGTTATTGACGATGTATAGTCGCGCCAGGATTTCAGCCCGTTTCATCCTTCTTTCTTCTGCTCGTACTTCTTTAAATGCGGTTAGGTTTGCTTGTGTCCGATGCTTCCTATATCTATTTAATAGATGTTTCTTCTTTATGTTTATTTGTTTGATTTCTGACGACCACCAAGGAACTGGACATCTATGCCTAGCTACTGAAGTTTTTGGATTTGACTTTTCAGCGGCAGCGTTTATTGTTTTAATTAACAATGTAATCGTATCATCTAATCCTTCACCACAATGAGGTATTTTCAATTCCGCTTGATACGTTTCCCAATTCACTTTGCTAGTATTCCATTTGGGTTCTGGCCTGTACTCATATTTTTCAGTGTTTATGTCAATTAGGATCGGGTAGTGATCACTATGATGTAGATCTTCTTCGATGGACCACGTCAGTGTTAGTGACAATGTGGGCGAGGCTAGCGATAGATCTGTGGCACTCATACTGCCGTTTGCCTCATTTATGTGCGTATATTGACCGTTGTTTAGTATTGTCAAAGTGCTCTCGTTTATGATCGTTTCTAGTATTAGCCCTTTTGCCGTGTCTTTAACTGATCCCCATATTTTGCTATGGCAATTAAGATCGCCTAATATAAGACATGGTCGAGGTATTTGGTTAACGATATCTTGTAGTTGGTGCTGTGTCCAAGATTGATCCGGTGGATATATATTTAGTATATGAAGTCTCTTAAGTGAGTTTATTGTTATCTCACAGACTTGGAGGTCTGTTTTGATGGGGATTTTATAGTAATATAGGTCTCTTCTTATCATTGTAACAACTCCACCGTGACTTCTTCCTCCATGTACGGTTGCGGTGTCTGCTCTGACGATATTATAGTTATTGAACTTGAAGTCTTCATCTTGCTTTAATTTACTTTCTTGTAAGAACACTGAAATTGGTACGATTTCATTTACCATCTGTCTGAGCTCATCATATTTATTTTTATACCTCTAGCATTCCATTGGATTATTTTTTCTGTGTCCATAACTGATTAATGTATTATTGATGATATATGTACAAAAATGTAATGGGTAAATGACGGTGTAAATAGATGAATAAATACTATACATAAAATAACTAATATTAATATCACAGGTAAGTAGTTAGATTAGTATCACAGGTGATAGTATCACAAAAATATATCTAAAACAATATCACAGATAAGAATGTATCACAGTTATTTGGTTGCAAACACTATGTTTTTTTTTTGGTTTGTATGTAGTTGTATTAGGATCTTTTTGTTGAGATATGCGGGGGGTCCCTTTGGTCCATCCCCTTTTGCGTTTAGCACATTTTCTTCATCATCATTGATGTCTTCCTGGTCGATGGTCGACTGTTCAGAAAATTCTGATGCGGCATCGTTAGAGTCCACCGTCCAGTTAGATAGGCTACGTATGTGCGGAGGATTTGTTATCGTTTGTGGTATATACTCATGTTGTTCTCCTCTTTGCTTCGTTTTGTTAGATGTTATTACTTGGTTAGCATATAATTTATGTTCTTGGAAGTAAGATTTGCCATAAACCATTGCTCTGGCTTCATTGTATTTCAAGTTGTGCAATACCTTTACTTTACATACTTCTATTTCTTTTTTCGGGATCGCACAATCTGGTGCTCCGGCTGTATGTGGTCCTTTGCAATTAATGCAGATAGGAGGATTTTGGCACTCCTCGTCTTGTTTATGCGATGGTTTACCGCATTTGCACATTTCCGCTTGTGTACACCATTTGGAGAGGTGTCCACAGCGTAAGCATCTGAAGCATTTCATGGGCCTAGGTCTTACTTTTAAGTTAAGATAAGCTGCTTTTATATATTCTGGCAGATTTGATTTATTGAAGGTAAGTCTTATAGAGGCAGTTGACACAAGCTCAGTTCTTTCTTTTCTTTTAATTCTTTCGACCTTTATTACTCCCTGATGTGTTAATTGATTCAATAGCTCTTCTTCAGAACAGATTTTAAGATCAATGTTTGTTATCACTCCTTCTGATCTATTTAGTTTGTCATTAGGGGCCATATTAGTTTTCTTCCCTTCAATTAGAAACGGGGATAAAGACAGCATGTCACTTTTTTCCATTTCAATAATGTGGTGTTCAGTAAACGTAGGTTCTTTGCTTTGGTTAGTTGTTGATCTTGTATGTCTGCGATATCTTTGGTGTTTAGTGTTTTGGTTTGGATCTCTTTCATTCTGCGTCAATGTCATATCTGTTTCTTCTTTTTGAGATATTGTTACATCAGTCACTGCTTTTTCAACGAATTCTTCTCGCCTGTTAATACTTTTATGTTGTCTGCCAATGTCACTGGATTCATTTATAGCCATTACCTGTTTATCGCTGTCGTGGGGACTCGACCGTTCGGTAACAGGAGATCTTCCCACCTTCCCTCCACGTGCGAAGGGGTCTGTTTTTGAAGTGGATTTAGGTTCTACCGAACCCTTTGTTTTAGGACCGATATCCATAAGTTTTGTACGTGATTCACTTTTTTGGCTCTCCACCCTCCCTGGAGCCTCAAAAGGGACGACAGAACTGGGTTCACGCCAGATGCCGCCAGAGATACCCAAAAAGCATAGCAGCCCAGGTTGCCCTGTAGCGACTCGCCAACGTTGACTGTACAGAAAGAAGGCCAATAGAAGAGATCAGTAAGAAGATGAGGCCGAAAACAGATCAAGCTAGAAGGAAGTTCAAGACAAAAAGAGTCAACAAGCCGTTTGATCCTTCCGGGCTAGGAAGAGACCGCCCGTCTTGAAAGAAGCCAGGGCCAAAGTAGCGTGTTGGTGAGACATGCCACTACAATACCAGGTTCCCCTTTTCCCTCCATACGGGTTGCCACGCACGGCAAACGCGTGGGTCCATCAATTGCCTCTTACGATTACCAGGACGGGGTGGGACAATTCTTCCCCCGAACCCACACGGGATAAAGAACGATAATCAAAGGACCAAGACAACCAAAGGAGACAAAGACAAACGACTTGCGACCAGCGTTAGCGTTACCCGGGGAGTACCACGTGGAGGTGCTGGTTAGACTTTACTCCCCAATGTTATTTTTTTTTTGTGAGGCTTCAGCTACATAAGGTCATATCGCCTCATCTGCACTTTTATCACAACCCTGCTCAGATGTATCACACTTTGTTATACACGTCTATTGTTTTTAAAAAGTTTGATATGTTTCTGGTACTTTCAGGTGTGCTAAAATTTTCTATATAATCGTCCTTGATTTTATGTTTAGCTCTTTCTCTCTGAAATCTCGGGCAGTCCAGAATTAGATGTTTGATGGTGTACGTAGTTTGACATTCATCGCATTTAGGTTCTTCTTCTCCCATAAGCAAGTGTCGGTGTGTAGCTTTGGTATGTCCTATTCTTACCCTATGTATCTTGACGTTGTCTTCTCGCGTGCGGTAATGCATACAGTGCTTGAACTCGGAGTTTTATTCGTGAAAGATGCGTATTTGTTGTGGACCATTTTTGTTGCCAAATTTCGAGGCTATTCTCCTTCAAATATTTTTTAACATCTTCTAGCTTCATTAGGTCTACATCCACAATGGTTGTTAATGATGCTTGACAGGCACAGGACTCGGCTTGTTTATTTCCCGGAATTTGTGCGTGTCTCGGGGTCCAAGTGAAAATGACTCTGGTTCCTTGCTCGTTTAGTTGTTTTAGAGTGGATTGGCATATGACGTTCATTGGATTTTTGGAATATATCTGCCGTAAGTTCTTTAAGATATTTTGGCAATCAGTGACAATTATAGAGGTTTTTGTTTCAGGTTCCATGGTGCAGTACAACATTGATTGCCATAAAGCATATTCCGTGGCAAAACTTTTGGAAGATCTTGGATTTAGGCCCCAGCTATAAGACGAATTGTCTACTACAATTGAACTTCCAACTCCATTTTTTGTTTTGCACGCGCCTGTGTATAGAATTCGGAATGGTGATTGTTCATGACAGATTTTGTAGAACTCCTGTAGGTATTTGCTTGTGTTTAAGATATTTTAAGTCGTTTCTCACTATTACCGCAGGTGCGCACCATGGTGCAAACTCTGGCGGCATTTCATTTACTAGCCTTGGAATATTTAGATTTAGATTGTCAATTTGCTCACGAAACCGCACATAAGCGGGACGGGTAATAGTGGGTCGTAATCTGTATGCGTTCAGATCTACATTCCACGTCAGGTTAATGGGATGTGACGGCAACGCTTTTGTTTTTGTCATATAGATAGCCATTAGTTGCTTTCTTCTGTTTTCGAGAGATGGTATACCTGATTCGCAATACAAGCTCTCGATCGGACTGGTGGGAAAAGCACCAATACAGTACCTTATAGCAGCATTATGTACTGAGTCTAAGATGGCAAGTAGCGATTTACGTGCTGACGAGTAGACGATACATCCATAATCTAACCTGGATAATATCAATGTTTTATAGATTTTTATCAAGCATTTAGGATCTGTTCCCCACTTAGTATGTGCTAACACTTTTATTATATTTAAAATTCGTAGACAGTTATTTTTAAGGTGCTCGATATGTGGTTTCCAAGTTAACGCGCTGTCTAAAGTAAGACCAAAGAATAGTATATTTTCAGAACATCTGATAGCTTTATCTCCCATGTACAAAAGTGGACCATATCCTGGAGTTCTCAGTCTGCTAAAATGCAAACACTGCGTTTTTTCTTCTGAGAAACGTAGTCCAATGCTGTTTCCGTTTTTAATAATTTCGTTAACTGCAGGTTGAAGTTTTCGTGATATCTCCCCGACTGTCTTACCTGAGCAGAAAATGGCAATGGCATCTACATATAGACATTTTGTGATGGTCTCAGGCACATTTGAAACTATGTCATTTATTGCAATTGCAAACAATGTGCAGCTTAACGTAGATCCCTGTGGGATTCCATTTTCGAGCTCTCTTATTTGGGATAATTCATCACCGATCCTTATACGAAAACGCCTGTTTGTTAGAAGGGATTTAATAACACTCGGTAGATTGCCTTGTACGTTAAAATGGAATAGCTTATTTAGAATGTCGAATCTCCACGTCATATCAAAAGCCCCTTTGATATCGAAAAAGACCGCTACAAGTGTTTCCCTTTTCCGAAAATCCTCTTGTACTGAACTTTCTAGAAGGACCAGGTGATCAGTGGTAGATCGGTACCTTCGATAACCAGCTTGGTATGGTCCTAAGAAGTTGTGTTTTTCCAGAAACCACTGCAGCCTGTTGTTTATCATTTTCTCATAGAGCTTACCCATACAAGACGTCAGGCTGATTGGTCGGTAGCTTGTTGCTAACAATGAATTTTGATTTGGTTTTAGGATTGGTACGACTATCGCTTCCTTCCATTCCCCAGGGTAAGTTCGTGATTTGATCCGATCCCGGTGCGGTTTTTGTTCTGTTTTGCATGGCTACTTGCATTTCTTCGATTTTGAAGGGTATGTTATAATTCGTTTTGCACGTCGTACCGAAAAATAGGTCAATTTCTCTTTCCTTTTTTGTTTTATGAAAATCTTCGTGGTAGTTAACCGAGCTACTAGCACATGCAAAATGGTTTGCAAGTGTGTTTTTATTATTATTACTATTATTATTATTATTATTAGTATTGTTATTATTATTATTATTATTATTATTATTAACATAATTATTGTATCATAAGATGAATATTTTTGTTAGTAAATGTTAAATTTAGCGTAAGTATTTATTATTATTTATTTATTTCTATTTTTTTTTTTTTAATCTAGGACATTAATTTCTTTTTTTTTTGTTTGTTATTATTAATACAATACTTAGTTAATAATTGAAGCCAAATTACAACGTCAAAACACGTACTAATAATATAAAGACGAATTGATGTAAATACTTAAATGTAAGGAAGGGAACCAGCAGACAAGTCACCATGACTTAGCTGGACCCAGAACTGTATATATTCTGAAAATAAACAATTCAATTCAATTCAATTCAATTCAATTATTATATTATTATTATTATTAAGTAATAAGTAATTTCATGGCACCTAAAGGTCTAACCATGTAAATAAAATACTAATTTGATATTTTTAAAGATAGTAGCGTCAAATATGATTTTTGTAATGAATTAATTTATAGGTGATGTTTTTAATTTTAAGAATGGGAACCGGCTAACAAGTCTTATAGACTTCGCTGGACCCAACAACTGTAGTATATTTGGAAATAAAAATTCAAATTCAAATTATTATTGTTATTATTATTATTATTTTATTATTATTATTATTACTATTATTATTATTATTATTACTATTATATTATACCGGAATTATCTTGATGAAACGTAAATAAACAAAACCATTAGATTTATTAATCGATTAAAAAAAAAAGCAATTCTAATTCTGGAACAAAATTCATATAATGAATATCATTGAAATGTTAATTAAACGTCGTTTTAATTACTGTTAAACAATAAATTTATTTACAAACCATTCATGACACGTTTACCACAAAAAGATTGAATCTAAAATCTAAAATCGACTTGAGAATTTTAATGTTTGCGTGTAGTTTAGATACTTCTGTGGGAAAGGTGAAGTCGGTGTTTCTAAAGGCAGACAGGTGTTACGAAAATTGTGCTTCTCTACAGCCACTAATCAATAAACACGCTGTTTTCTCTTTTCAGTCTTGTTCTATTATTAAGAATCCTAGTCCCTCTGTACTTTATAATTAACAAGTGTAGTATTTATTTAAATTATGAGGGGGCTTGAAAGTTACACACTGTTACGTGACACCACAAAAAAAATTTATTATCTGGACCTGACAGACTGAATTTGCATTTTCGGGGGAAAGAAATAAACTTTTACGTTCGTGTTTCTAACGCTTGTAAAGCTTCCCTTGGTAACGGAAAGATCAAAATGAAACAACAGCTGTAAAAGTGCAATTGGTTATATTTTTTCAACAATTGAAGTTTGTTATGTATGGCTCTGCCCTAAATTTAATTTTCATTTCGTTATAAGGAAATTCATGGTCCAATTCACGTTCGGCTTTGAAAAAACTATAAAATTTATGGAGGTTCTTAAAACTCGGTAGCACTAATTTAGATCAATAATCAAACTATTTTTATTAAAAAATGTTTAGTAATTGTAATAGTAAACATTAGAGTAGACCTCATAAACAAAATAGTATACTTGATTTAATTTTACGGAAATTACGTGTGTACATCTTTGGGAGTAATTGGTTTTTATTGTCAAGGAGTATAAGTACCCGACATACAATATGTATAGTTTATTAATTTAGTAAGAGATTATGGTAAAATCAACGACACCGAAATAGTCCTTTTGTAGCTGAAGAACATAAAGGTTAAATTACTAGCTTAGTACATCTTTCATGAGCAACGGAATCGAAGGATCGTGCACGTGCGTTGCTTAATCTAAATTAGTTAAAATACTGAAAACAAATTGTGTGGAAAATACTGAACATGCCTATAAATAAATGCAGTGTGCATGAGCAACAAATTAATGCTTATAAAGGATTATGTTATTATAGCATGCTAAATGCAATGCTGGTCGAATAGGAGTAAAAATAGAGATCATAATATTTAAATATTTTAGTTCAACATCTGTTACACGATCAAATCTCCCTAGGCATCGCTTACCAACCCACTTACCAAGGTAACCCACTCATCTCCACCAGCTTGAGCGGGTTCGCTATAAGGCATAAAATTGCTGAAATTTAAATTCACACAACTTACACTTAGCATAAAACAACAATTAACAACATTAAATTCGGGAAACTAATCTTTAGCCGCGATCACAATCTAAAGTATCTTTGAAATAAATAGTCTTAGGCGAGTCCTAAAATTAATTCTACTTATCTTTTGAAGGTAGAATTGTAGCCTTCTCGTTAATATATACAATTAAATCTCAAATATCCGACACCTACAACACCCTTTCGCTTCAAAGAGTACGAAAAATTTCTTAACAAACTTATTTCAATCCAAAGCTAAAAAACATACACGTCAATGTAATTTTGAAAATCTTTATGTACTAATATTAAGAAAAAATTATCAAAATTTTTTAAACATAAGTTGGCAGAAAGTTATCGATCACAACACAAGCAGTCGTGACATTGTCCCGATACTTTCCAATTTACCTTCATTAAATGTGAACTAATATTTATAATTGCAATGAGAATTCTGAAATAAATAAATATAACTTGAAATTTATTAATTTTTCACCCCAAAATCATGAACTCCTATCTTAAAATTGAAACAAAGGTAACGATCAGTGTGTCTCTTATGAATTGTATTTTCTCTCGAATACTGCTTAAATTTAATTATCGTTAAAATATTTTTAAACGATCAGAATGGTAGTAAAGAGCCACTGCAAATCAAGGCTAATAAATATTGCATATTCAATGACCCAAATTTATTTGCTTTAAACTGAAATTCCTCATTTAACTTTACATATAAAACAAGAGAATCTAATAATATAATATTGGTTGGAACTTTATATTAAACCTTAACTTTGATTATATCTTACTTTAATTTTGTTAGGGGAAGTCTGTCTTAATTCAAGTAGAAGAATAACTTAAATAATTTGGCTTTATTAAGCAATTCTGCAAAATATTAACGTACATTAACAGTTTCAGTGAAGCAAAATACACAAGGATATCTGATGTGGAACAACACACGTTTTAATTTCATGTCAGTTAGACGTTAGGAGACGTATACAGGTATAGAAAAATATTATCGCGGGTCTGACTTATAATAAGTAAAACAAAGACAGTACGTTCAGTTGAGATGTAATACACAACAAACCAAAAGCGCTGATGCCATACATGCGTCTATTGAGTAGGTTAGTATCAATGACATATTTAATTGCTACTGTCAACGAGAATTGAAAATCAGTGTTCTTGCACGTCCGACACAATACTCATGTACAGCCCTGAAGGAAAATATAGATTATTAAGTGGTATAATTCAGGAAGCACTGGACAAGAAATAATGGGCCGGTATGCTTTTCCTTTGAAAACAGGCCAATTCCATCAGAAAGTACCATTATGCGTACTGTTTGTAAATTTAAAATATGTGGATGTTTAAAGAATTGTAGAAAATGCAGTAGCATTGATGGTGAGCATCCTGGTCGTAACTTAAACGAAGAGCACGAACTCCAAGCAATTGCAGTATGTAGTTTATCAGAAACTAATTTCCCGTGGAATAGTACAAAATATGCTGAAGAAATGAACATTGGATCAAGAACAGTTCGCAATATCTTGAAAAGGAATAAATACCGTTGCTATAAGTTGCAAATTACACAAGAAATTTTTCCAGAAGATCTTCAAAAGCATATGGAAAGATGTGACGAATCGGGCTACTGAAAACGAGAGATGTATTGAAAATATTTCGTTTGCCGACGAGTGTTCTTTTAACTTACATGGCCATCACAATCCGTTTGTCTCTGTTGGTTACTCTCGGGAAAACAAACATTAGTATTCCTTACCGGACACAATACTCCAAAAAGGTTAATGTGTGGGCAGGAATTTTGGGCAATTCCATAATTGTTCAAAGTTTGGCATAAGTGCTTGTCAAACTCACCTCGTTTGGGTTAGATGATACGCTCATCAACTGGGTTTTTAGGTTCCTTGATAACAGACGAATACGTGTCGTAGTTGATGGCTTTTTTCAAAAGAAGTTAGCATTAACGCGGGCGTACCACAGGGATCCGTTATAGCGCCTACACTTTTTCTGCTGTACATAAATTACCTTATTTCTTCAACAACTAACCCCATCCATTGCTTTGCTGACGATAGCACTCTTCACTATAGTTCATATCAGTCTACTCCTTCTATGTCAAATCAAGAAATTAAAGCTGAAATGGCAAATTCAATCAACTAAGACATTTAACGTATTCTCAAATGGAGAAGCAATAATCTAGTTAAATTTAATGCTAACAAAACTCAGTGTTGCCTTGTGTCCGCCAAAAAAGATCGATCATTTCCTGTTGTAATTATGAATGGCTCAGTTCTTAAGTTTTCAGACTCTATTACTCTGTTGGGTATGACTGTATCTTCAAATCTCTCACGGGTTGACCATCTTCCGTCAACTACCAAAACAGCTGCTTGTAAAATAGGCTTTTTTTACAGATCTAACCAGTACTTTACCTCTCGACAACTCCTTCTGCTGTATAAGGCCCAAATTCGGCCTCATCTGGAATATAATTCTCACCTCTGGGTTAGTGCTCCCCAATACGCTCTCGATATCGTTGATCGTATTCTAAAGAGAGCGATTAGACTTATAAATGACCCGTCCTTAACTTCTCACATACAGTCCCTTGAGTTATTATCGTTATTACAACGGCTATTGTGCTGCTGAATTATATTCTTTGGTACCATCTCGGACTACCTTTGCGAGAAACACTCGGTACGCTCACATCATCAGTATGCAGTACAAATCTCCACTTGTCGTACCAAACGGGCACAATCCAAATTTGTCTACACGGCTTCTAAACTCTGGAATGATATCCCTAGTTCCTGCTTTCGTCTCACTTATGATATGAGAAAATTTAAGGTAGCTGTTCATAGGCATCTATTGGCAATTCATTATCCCTCTATCCATCATCCTAAGTGTTCCTGAGTGCTTTAGCACGATAGGCTGTAAAGGGACGCAGTCAGATATCCCAAATTTTTATTATTATTAATTAGTTCCTAAAGTTTATTGGCAAGACGCCGTCCTTTATTCAAAATTTTCCTGTCATGATTAATTATTTGATAAGTAAAATACCAGTACTGATAATATTCACGGAATTTATTAAGACAAAGTGACTCGCTAAATGCCCAGGTGCAAGCAATTATAAAAATACGTAGAAGTTCTAGTAAAATTTAAACATATTTCATAACGTTGCATAAAATTGCACAATAATTAATCATGCATCCTCCTCCAGACGTAAATCCCAAAAACGTTTAAAAGTTTGTATACGTCAGAGCATCTTCCACCAATACTGGCTTACGGAATCTCACCACCAAAGTTTCGTAACCACCCTCGCGAATTCTTTATAAAAACGCGGCACGCGCTGCTTATATATATTCTCTTCTTAATGAAGGATTATCAATCGCTCTCCACCAGAAGCGCTACCAGAAGAATTCGAATCGAAACCGTGTGATATATCGTCGCGTTCGCGCCGACTGCTACCTGTTGTAAACCGCCCGCCTGTAACCGCCGTCCGAGTAGAAATCGCGACTCCGCGACTTGATAGCATCACCGAAGTCAAAAGGTTAGAGTTGCAGAGATCTAAGGGTTGTAAGCCCGACATACTCTTTTATTACTAGACACACATTTACACGGTGGAGTTTGAAGGGTAGTTGCCCGACATTCCATTGACCGACGGAGATCCTTTACGTAGTTTAACGGGTGCTTGCCCAGATTACTAACAAAGCAGATCCACCTATACAAATTTACACGAACACTACAACACAAAAACACATCGACAAACGTACCAGCAACCGCAAAATACCTGTAATTAAAACCTCGTCGGGAGATTAAGCCGAACACCTAGTTAACACCGCTAATTCCAGGAATATAGAAAAATAACCGTAAAAACTAGACGTGTCCGTCAGTATTAAATTATCGCCTGTAAAATAAAAACCACCACCGCAGCCACCGAAAAAACGTAAGTTACACCGTTGGCAATTAATAAGAATGTTACCTGTAAACCAGAAACTATCAGATAATATCTCGTGTTAAATAATTCAAATCATTATTGTTAGACGCGAAAAATTCACTTTAATAGAAAACGAAGGTTTTATATTTTAAAATCGGCCAACATAACAAAAGTTTTATTTAATTTAAATAAAAACCGGTGCACTAAAATAATTAATATCGTAAAAGGAAACAAATAATCCGCCGCGAGTATTGAACTCAGTGTCTTATCGCGCACGTGTTTATACAGCGTTATCTTGCTACCGGCTTCCGTATTTTATACAGGGACGCATTCAGGTAAAATTATTTATTTCGGCAATAAACCAGTATAAATTGAAACAGTCAAAGGACGTAAACTAAAAGTCAAAACCCAAACCTTCTATTAATGTTACATTACAGAAACTCCAGAGGACCACCTCACCCTTAGTTCCGGGACCAACCAGGACGGAGGATGTCCACTTGACGATCCTGCAGGGAGAAAAGGAGTTACATTTGAATGTAAAATATATTTCTATATCTTAGTTAAGTAATTTAAATAAAATATATTAGACGTATAAAATAAATATGGAATAAAGATATATATATATATATATATATATATATATATATATATATATATATATATATATATATATATATATCACCTTTGTAATCTATTTGTTCAACGTGTTGAGAGCCTGAATAACGAACCCCGATCCTTATTTTGCAAGTACAAAATTCCGACTGAGCTAAAAGGACAAAGTGAAAATTATTCATTAGTAGTAATACACTTAACACTAAACCTCCATTTCCGTTACCGGAAAACGGGAAATGGAGGGGAGAAGGTCAATACAAGGCCAAATTTAGCTTGTTCCGGTCCACAATCATAAAAAAAAACTATCGAGAAACCAGATAGTTCCAGCTGTTCAACGCCTCAATATAAATGTTGATGACATTTGGGGCCAAGAAGATGGCTGTCCTGTTCGTACTGCAATAAGAGTTCAACAGTCTATGAAAACTACGTTCCCTAACCGTATTGTTAGTGGAATAGGTACTATTAAATAGCCTCCTCGCCCACCTGCTATTACGCCGAACGACTTTTTGTTTGGGGATACGTATCCCAGCAAACTTATGGGTACAGGCATCAACGTGCTAAAAATTTTAAGTTACTTTGTGTCAAAATTACACACTCTTTAAACAGCCCAGATATGTTAGAAAACACCCAAACTGAATTTTATCACAAATTTGGTTACTGCCTTGCGCATGGTGAAGAAAATCTTATAAAGTAGAGTTTTGAAAAAAGTGTATTCTGTTCATTTTTAATAATAGTTGGTTTTTCAATAAGAATTATACTGCTAAAGTTAAACCTTAAACTTAATTTATACTGTCAATATAAATGTTAATTTTCTTGTTTTTAGCTCTCTTGGTTCTTCTTACGAGTAGTAATCGTACCATGTCATAAATTCGCAACTACAATAAACTTCGATGTTTGAGGTATTATCATTTAATGTTTAAGTGTAAAGCATTTACTCAATAGTTTCAAATAGCAGGCGACTTTTCAACATCATCTTAAATGTTTTGGTATCGTTAGAAATGTTGAAGCTAGATTGAAAGAGACTTAAGTAGTTAATATCTTGTGCTTACATGGAAATATGTACAAGTGGCAACATCGGTGAAGGTATGTCTCTCTCACACTCATATAATGCTTATGGGGTTTCTTTCTAGCTTATTATAAGTCAGGCCCGCAATAATGTTTTTCCATACCTGTAGATGCTAACTTAAAAAAATTCCAATCCGCCTGCTTCTATAAAATATCAATAATACACTTTCAATTCTATTTAGTTAATTCTTAGACCTATTTTCGTATATTAAAAATCTTTATAAAGAAAAGATATGTAAAATTAAATATTCTTTAAGAAATATGTCTACACATGTTCTTATAAAATTAGTCGTTATTTAGATATTGAAAAAACTTGAACTAACACTTAAATTCTTCTTTAGGAAATGTTTACCGCTGAATCATATCGCGCATAGAATATAATAAATCGATATGTTTATAGTCTATGTGTTGGCATTTTTATGTATTTGAAGTATATAGCTGTTCCAGAAATATTTGATAAAAGCAAAAATTGCCCCTAATAAAAAACCCCTCTGCGCCTCTGAATTTCCCCCAAAATCTAATCAGCTCTAGTAGACTGGAAAACACACACACTCACTCTCACACTGACATACACATGCGCACACACACACAAACACACTCAAACACGCACACCGCACGCATACGTTCACTTGGAATTTAGATTCTTAGTTGTCTATAAACTTGATCGATTTAAGGCCGTTGATAGACGCTTGTACATTTATATCAGTATTATTATCTCAACTTCTATTTACATTGCCTAACACCTTTATCTATTATATGAAGAATCACTTATTGGCTATTAATGTAGTGCGGTAGGTGAAAACTGCAAATTTGTAATATTTGTGAAACGCATGTATTCGTTAATTTTCGTGTGTTTTAAATGCTAAAAATAACTTTGTATTTGTCTCAGGATTTTTAAAAGGAAAAAATGTACTGGGCTTTGGGCACCGGTAACGCACAGACATTGCAATTTGTTACTCTGGTGCGGGACCTACCCTGTGGGACCGGTGCATACATGCTTGTGCAGACAATGGGCGTTTAGTATCAGTTGTATTTCAATAGCACGTGTTCTTACGTGTGTGTTTTGCTACACTAAAAATGTCGTCTCGCGTTAAGAAAATTTTGTTTTTAGTTCAAAAAGCCGATACAAACGATACAAAAACAGGTGTATAGTGTAATGAACCGGGTATTTCAGCTGAAAATGAACAATGTAACGAAGATCACCGAAGTAACGTAAATGCGCGCCAAGGTCCAAGGTCAAGAGACCATATACTTGCAGAGTTGCCAAATAGTGATGGTGAAAATGATAAACAAGAACATGCTTTTGATTCGGACGATTTTGTTATTGACAAAGACTATGTAGTGTCTTCAGATGAACCGTACTGTGATGTAAGTATGAGCGATTTATTTGATAACAATAATGAGACGGAAAATGAAAACGAGAGTATGTCTGAATCTGAAACTGATGATGAAAATGAGTGGCATGATATAGATGCCAGTAATAATAAGACTGACGAGTTGAAACAATCTCAAAAGTTACCAATATTAAATTTTAATTTTAACGAAATAAAAAATACTATAGATGCCTACAAGTTATTTGTAAAAGATGACCTTTTACAAAATATTGTAGAAGAAACAAATAGGTTTGCTCGGGAAATTTACACCGGTCAAAATCACGTATACGTTCTTGGGTTGAGTGCGAATAGCCGAACTTAAGGGTTTTTTTTCTCAATATGTATAGTTATGGGATTAGTTGATGATCCCGCAATAAATTTGTGTTGATCAAAGGATCCCATGTTCAGGAATGAGTTTATTACGAATACCATGAGACATGACGGATTCCTTTTATTGATGCGTTGTATTAATTTTTGTAATAATGAGCAGTGTAATAAAGATGATCGCCTCTATAAGTTGGGGGGAAGTTTTGAAAGTATTAAATAAAAATTTTCAAGCTGCATTAACTGCAGGACGGGTTTTGTTAGTCGACGAATACTGCAAACAAAACAATATCTCCCCAAAAAAGCTTTCGCACATGGAATTAAAAGTTATGTACAGTGGATGGATACACTAACCACATAATCGTTTATCGTGGTAAGACTACGACTACTAATACAGACACTCCCCATGGTGAGCAGGTAGTTTACTATCTTCTTGAAAGTGTTGAGTTCAAAAATGGCTACTACCGCTACTTGTATGCTGATAATTATTTACTCTAGTTTACCTTTATCCGAATCATTACTCAACAAACAAATCATTTACTGTGGAACCCTGAGGTCCAAAGACGAGGAATTCCCAAAAACGGTACCTAAAAAAATGAAAAAGGGAGAAGTCTGTGGTACTCAGAACAATTTCTTACATATTATAAAATGAATGGGCATACGCCCAGTTTTAATGTTAACTACTGATCCAACTCATACGACCACTTTTAAACCAACAGGAAAACGAAACTGGCAGCGTGATCTTATACTTAAATCAAAAGTAATGATTGGTTATAGTAAAGCAAAAAAGCCGTAGATATTAGTGATCAGATGAGTTCTTATTATTCCATATTAAGAAAAGTTGAAAATGGTACCGTAAACTATCCATTGAATTTTTGCTCCTAACAGCTATTGTAAATGACTGGATTTTCTATAACTAGGTTAGTCCATCAAAATTGGCTATGATGGAACGCGAGTTAATTGTTATTTCAGTAGCACATGCAGAAACCACTACTCCTAAAAGAGTTTTACACACCTTTGTTAAACGGAGAAGACAGTGCCAAAGATGCTATCATCAATTAAGAGAAACACATTTAAGCAAAAATGTAAGTAACTTTGTTACAAAAATAACAAGTTATTACAACGAATCTCCTGAACAACCAGGAATGTGTTTAATAGGATTTAATATTTAATAGGATTCACAAAAAAATTTTGTATTTCTGGAGATTAATTGTTTTTTACTGAATAACTAAGAACAATTTATTTATTTCACACATTTTTTATTTCCAAATACCATTTATACTAATAAAGTATTAAGAAGTCTTTTGTGTTATATGATGTGGTCTAAATATATAAAAAATAGTAAGCCGTCTGACACTTCAAAGAATTTTTAACACGGAACCTGATCACAAAACGGATGATTACAGTAAGGTTCTTACAAATTTTTACTTTTAATAATTGATCTTAAACCGCTTATAATTTTATTAATGTAACTATAAAAATATAAAAACTAATTACATCACTACCGGTCACCGAAGACCGATATCGCACCATATCCGTGACCGGGGGACCGATAATGCACAGTTCCATGGCTTACATTTTTAGTAACGCAGTCAACCGGTTAATATGACTATTTCTGTTCATCACAAATCTGTTTAACTGCTTTACCTAATTTTTGTAGCAGTTTTAGAACAGTTCCCAACTCACATTAATTACTTTACTTGTAAATGCTTTAAATATTGTTTCCAAAACAGTGGGTTTTAACAGTACCAACTAATATATAACTGCGGAATTGATTGTTTATAAAATAAATTGGCATTTATAGGTGCTAACGTCCATTCTGCCAAACGTCATTAAAACCTATTGCGCCAAAAAGAACAAGCCACTTATGAGTGGTTTCAACACCACATACTTTTGCCGGCACTCAAGTTAAAGAAAGGGACTAAAAGGGAACCAACATGAACGATACTTCAAAATTTCCACCACTTTAAGATTCTTACACATATCATAATAACTCTCCGAAATATCCAAATATCTAACATTCATATTCACTCCACACAGCATTTAAGACTAAGTTTACCTTTTCCCTTACATACGCGAAGCCTTCCTCCGCAAAATTTAGTAAATTTCAACACCATTTGTCCATGATTATATATAAAATTTTCCATCGTTAGGTACTCATTTATATAAGTATAAATACATACATATTCATTTTAAACTTTAACATAATACTAGCACATTATTAATCCAATCAAGCTACTACTTCATAGCATTTCAAACTTTATATTCCTCAAAATACAGTAGCTATATATAGTGGCACCCATTATCGTCTCAATAAAGATTTGATTATAATATTTTTCTCGCAAATGTATTTCTTCCAACTCAATAACCTTTATAATACATTTAAATATGCTTTTTCATAATACTCAACACTTTACTAAGAATTCCAATGTCGTACATGACTTACATTGCGTAGGTGCATGAAAAGATTTTCTCATCTAAACTCATGTTTATACTTTATCTCAAATACGTGCAACAAATCTCAAGCTTTAATTACTTATTTGATTTGGATTAAATTTAATATTTTTAACTTTAATGTACAACTTAATATACAATCAAGTACTTTTGGTTGCCTATACTCTTTTACATACTGAATTCTAACTTTACAAAGCTTTTGTTAAAATTTCTAATCTCTTGCTTTTGTTTAACACACATTTGGGTAGTTGGTAGATAACACTTCTTTTCATAAAAGTTTTGCATTTTGTTAACATTGCATGTTTGGTTGCCGAAGCATTCCTTGAAATAACTTTCTGAATTAATTTCACTCTTCGCAAGAAGGATATTTAAAAAGGAGTTGTTTCATAAAGGAAAATAGTTTATACATGAGAGTGGTGAGTACTAATTGTTTTCTTCGCCTATTGCGGTTTTGAAATTTACCATTCAAAGAGTTATCACGAAAAGCTCGCCTTCCATATGGTATGTGAATCTATTTTTCTGTAGCCTTTCCTAATGGCTCATTGTAATTTTCAGCTTCTTATCGTTATCGTTTCATATTTTACAACTAAAAGAAGTTTAAGGGTAGACGGGTAATTTACATAGACAATCCATCTTTGGTTCCTTTCGTAGACGAATGAGTTAAGTAGTTTATCAACTCTTAGAAATTGGCAAAAGGTCAGACTATTTTAATTATATTCGTCACACCCATGTTATGTATATAACCTATATTCTCGCGTCCTTTTGCTCCTTTCCTTAGTACTAAAATAAGAAAAATTATTAGAATACCCCTTGCTCTCACTAAAGTACGATTTATCTGTCCCCTTATCTGAAATTCCTTCCTCCTCCTTCTTTCCCTTTGTCTTTTTGTTTGCATTGTATAATTAAAACTGTTAAAAATAGTGCATTACCTTATTACTAAGTTACTTACCTTTTATTAGATCTTTAATAAATTTTTGTGTAAATTGCTCTTTAACAACTACCGTTTTGTATTCGGCTGTCGGCCATATTTTTATCTCTTAGCGTTTTTGACGTATTAATTTATCAAACAAACCTGCGCACAGTAGTTTAGTTTTAGATACCTTACATATGTTAGTATTTTTTAATTTGATATTTGATATTGGTAATTGATTAACCTTAATTTTTTTTAACTTTCTCTTTTAAATTACTTAAATTAAATTGTTGTTAGGGCAATTCTGAATTTAATTATCATTTTGTATAATAACTTTTTTGTTACAGAAAACCCGCGTTATTTTAGTAAGGCCTTTCGAAATCAATCAGGTTCCTATTTATTTACATTTAAATTATAATAAAATTTTCTTTAGTTACTTACAACGTTATACGGAATAATCCGTTTATGCTTGTGTTGTCATTTTTTTTATTTTGTTTTCTTTCAATTTTTAAATTAACAAACGTGACTACGCTTTGATACTTATAAATTTAACTTTTTATTTAATTGTTAGTTACCTTGTTTTGGACATCAATATCCAATTTATTTGTATTTTTGTTAGAATTAATCTATTTTGAAACACGTTTTTCTTTTATAGGTTTTGTTTTAGACCACAACATTCCTTTTTTTTCTATTGGCTTCTGCTTTCTTTCGGTTACTTACTCGCCTCTTGCAGACATCGTTATTCAGGAGCTGGAACAACGGTGATTGCTTCTATTGGAGAGCGGATTCTGGCGTCCTTATCTCTATCACAATTTTCTTGACCCAGCCCGAATGGTCTGATGCCGCCGATTTCTTCCCATCAGCAGGTGAGTTGTGACCCTTCTCTCAGCCTTATTTTTTTTTCTCCGCTTCCCGTTTCTGCACGTAACATACGTCCAACGCACAAGACCACATTAAACATACCCAGTACGCCGAAATAATCTCATACATCTGCGGAATGAAATTGACGCTTTGAAAAGTAACTGGGTTATTAAAGGAATATGTTTAAGACGGACACAATATACCTCAGGATCAGTGTCTTACATAAAGTGCAAGTACCGGCCTACCTAATTTCGTAGTCGTGATTCTTTCTTACTCAAAGCTAAAAAAACAATTGAACGATAGTTTTAAATCGGTAATAAAAAGGTCACAATGGCACTACCTGTTTTTCAATATCCATAATCTTTATGTCATCAAGAAGATCCAAGCGTCCGCTTAAACCGTTCAGTCATTGTCACGTGTGAGTAAAATTATATTCTCTTATATGATTGTAGTGTAGTGTTTATTTAAATTATGATGGAGCTTGAAAATTATACAATGTTACGTAGCACCACAAAAAGAGCATAGTATATGGACCTGGCAGACTAAATTTGCATTAGTAACTTATCTTATTAGTGAGTAAAGGCAAATTTTATCCACGATAATGTTTTTGAGCGTATCAAATTTCTTTATTACAATTACAATATTCTTTCCAAAAAAATTTATTCCTTAAGTAATATATTTACATAAACGTTAATCGTACTACTACTAATGTTATGAACATTTAAAGAAGGAAAGTGGGGTGCATCATTGGAAGTTAAGTTGAATCTGCCATCGTCAGGGTCAAGTAAAGTGAAAGTTGCAGGTTTTTCATTTTCATGTAAATTTACATCTGCCAACATTCTTCTTAACGAAAATATTTTTTGAGCAATTGATTCGTCGATATAGTGTTCTGCCACTCTAGAAGACTACCAGCATCCATACCTTTTAAGAGTTAATAAGTCAGCTCCTTCATTGGCTAGTAAATAACAGTGTCCGGTATAAAGATCATAATTTGGTACCTTCAAATATTTCGCTATAATTTGTGGTATTTTTGCGAAAGTGTTGTTGCCGATTGGTTGTACTATGCAATTTTTATTCCGATAACAGAGAAAAAATGTTATTTATGGTACACTACGTGGTCGTAAATTTCTGTACTCCTTGTAAATTTCTATGAAATCAACTTGACAGTCTTCATTGGTAATTGTAAATGTACGTTTCTTATTCGATTTAGTGTCCGGTAGCAAAGTTATTAGAACAGACCCCTTCTTATCAATACCATCAACCTAAATGTAGTGCAGTTCGTCAATTCTACATCCTTTAGCTGCACCCATAAATAGTCCTATATATAATGAATGAAAAATAAGGAACATGTATTCCAAAAATGATTTATGAAAAGACTTACCATACTTCATTAGGGGCCTCGGATAAAAAATTTTAGAATTTCGTTTTTTCAAAAGTTCTGGAATTTTGCCAATCAGTAATTTTACGAGCTTGCCATTTAATTTGAGTTTGAGTAAATGAACTTTAATATTTATGTTTCCGAAATCTTTTCTTACTTAGAGGCACCAACTAGCTCAAACGTTAGAAGAAATGGTCATAGTTATCCATTACCAAAGTTTAATACTCAATTCGATTGCCTTAATATTCTGGATTCCTATTGAGTCTACTTCTTTCTGCATTTACATATTCAGTATTTGTATAAGCTTTTAATATCGATAATCTTTAGCAATAAAAGTATATCAAACGTTATACTCATTAAATTAAATCCAAAATCCGAACGAAAATGCATCAATGCGTTGTTTACAATACATATATAAAAATTAAAACTAACATGTAACAAATCTTTGTTAGAATTAAACGATTGTTTTCCGTTTAATAGTGATGTTTCTTGGACCGATGAACAGGCCTCAAATAGGATATTGGGATGTTCTTCCGAAGATGTCACTATGCCGCCAAACTGATACCGCTTACTGTGTTCTCACACGATGTCTTTTTGGTACCTTTGTTGTGGGTTAAGATGACGTCAATTTTCCTTCCAGTAATTTAACGATTTTTTAACTATTTTTGTAAATAACTGCTTGATATATTTATAATTGTCAATTATTACTTTAATTGTTAAATTTTAAATACAAACAACGTGTGCGACGAACAGCAATTTTAACTACAAACCGCGAAGCTTCCCTTTTTGTACATCAATAAATTCGAGGTATAGTTTACTACTTTGATCAATTTGTCCTTTGCATTTATTGTTCACTATTTAAA
Organism: Vesta saturnalis; assembly: GCA_036346205.1. Lineage (NCBI taxonomy): Eukaryota > Metazoa > Arthropoda > Insecta > Coleoptera > Lampyridae > Vesta > Vesta saturnalis. Next base: position 130,154 of record JARFJB010000447.1, read on the forward strand.
CACAATTGATTGTCTTTTTATTATCATCATCTTGACAATACTTGCACTTTTATTATTTACTGTAGCCTTTAATTTTTTTAATAAAGAAGCAATTTTTCTACTTCTTCCCTATTACACTACTAATTAGATTTTATTCGTAATTTCACAACTTATAGGACTGCGTGACAATATAATGGTCACTGCGGTACCGATCAACCAAGAACAACTCTAATATAAAAACTGACAGTTACTTTGACAGCGTCTTATCCCTTCACCTCCAACCCATTCTTGCATTTGCAACGGCCGCGTTTATTTAAAAAGCCTCTTAATCATGTAAATACTTAATGAAAATAAACTCAAGCTTTTCATCTTAATATTAATTACATTCAAATACAAATAACCAGTAACTGTTTCTTTATCTAGAAAAATAATATCTAACTATTTAATCTCATGTAATTTAACTCGAAATTTTCTAAGGCTCCCGTTACAATATTTTTTATGAAGTTAATAAAACATGCTTTTTGCTGTTAAAATCGGCCACACTGAAATAGACCTTTGGTAACTGAGAGACATAATGGTTAAAGTACTAGCTTAGAGGTCCCTTTACCGAATGATGATTAGTTACCGAACCGAACGGACGCGTGCGTGCGTTGCTTAATTTAAATTAATTAAAATACGGAACATAAATTGTGTGTCTATAATAAATGCAATATCTTACTATTCATGAGCGAATTAGCGTATTCTGAATTGCAATGTTTGTAAAAGAGTAACAATAGAGATAGTGGTACTTAAACATTTGGTTCAACATTTGTTACGTGATCAAACCGCACTAGGCGTCGTGCAGGGTAAAATTACGTGCAACATCATGTAGTTTACAAGAAAAATTCATAGGGGAAGCGACTGACATTGAAAAAACCATTGACTCTGAGCAAACTTGACCAACAGTACCAGTACCAGGAATACGGATACCACCAGTAAGAAGATAAATAATAGCACCTAACAACTACAAAGTGCGACCTAACTCCTCTTAAAACCCTCCACAAACCAATTATTTCTATTAAGCACCTGTAACACTCAGGATGACAAGTGCGATCAATTATAATACAAATCAAGTAGTATGACATAGTGTCAAACAGTAAAATAAATAAATCTTGAAAAGACAGTAAAGAACGACTACCGACACCTATATATATATATATATATATATATATATATATATATATATATATATATATATATATATATATATATATATATATATATATATATATATATATATATATATATATATATATATATATATATATATATATATATATATATATATTTTACTAGTGGTTTCCGTATTGGTGGTACTGTTACTGTTGGTCTGACAAAGATTTGTTACATGTTAGTTTTAAGAATGTTATTTTAAATTATAGGTTTGATTTCCATACATGTATTGTAAACAACGCATTGATGCATTTTCGTTCAGATTTTAGATTTAATTAAATGAGTATAACGTTTGATATACTTTTATTGCTAAAGATTATCGATATTAAAAGCTTATACAAATACTGTATATGTAAATGCGGAAATAAGTAAACTCAACAGGAATCCAGAATTTTAGGGCAATCGAATTGAGTATTAAATTTTGGTAATGGCTAACTATGACCATTTCTTCTAACATTTGAGCTAGCTGGTGCCTTTAAGTAAGAAAAGAATTCGAAAACGTAAATACTAAAGTTTATTTACTCAAACTCAAGCGAATTAAAATTAACTGGTAGATGATATCTTTATAAATTGAACCTATTCCGATTAAATAAAAAGGTAACCATTTGCAGTCTCACAGAAACAATAGAACATTTTTATTCAATAATTTTGACATTATAAAAAATGGTAAAAGAACTCAAATATTATTTTTTGTAGCGGGGTGAAAATAACACGAGTAATAACCAAGGGTGCTACTCCCGTTACAATGGGCATATTATAGGTTTGCTACCAGTACTGCCTGACAACATTCCAATTGTTGTCAACAAAACTTTATATACGTAATTTCCGTAAAATTAAACCTAATGTACCTACAATTTTGTTTGACATGCACTCTAATGTTTACTGTTACCGTTATGAACATCTCAACACTTTCTGATAAAAATGAACAGAATATGTAATAATCATAGTTTTTTTGAACTAGATTGATGTTATCGGGTTTTAAGGTACATGCTCGAAATTTACATTTTATTCAAACCCAAACATGGATTGGATCATGAATTTCATTGGAACAAAACAAAAATAAAATTTATAATAGAGCCATACATATCCAGCTTAAGTTGTTGAAAGAAATATAACCAATTGTATTTTTTCTGTTACAAGGGAAGCTTTACAGGAGTTAGAAACAGTTACGTAAAAATTTAATTTTCCAATTCCTAATAGTAAAATGGTCATTCTGTATATCAAATCTCATTATGAAAGCAACATTTTAATCAAAAGGATGAACAAAAAGTGTACAGTAACACTTATATTCACACTGCCATAAGAGTTTGTATTTATTCGGACAAACTTTCATTTTGAAACGAACGAAAGCTTTGTTGCTTCGTAATTTACGCGAGATGAGAGCATGGTTGTTAGTTCCTACAGTCGTATTACCTGAAAGTAACAAATCTTGATTTTTGTCAAAATGAAAGTGTGTGCCGGGAATAAACACAAGCTCGCATGTTATTTGGTAAGACAATTTAATGAATCATGTAATAAAAATAATAAACTATATTTAAAGCGTTACGTATAGAATTTAACTATCGTTACCATGGAAATATATCAACATGTAGTATATTCACTTTCGAAGCAGTTTATCCGATGTAAAAGCCAAACAGTAAAATAAAATAAATCTTGAAAAAGACAGTAAAGAAAGACTACCGACACCTATATATATATATATATATATATATATATATATATATATATATATATATATATATATATACAGGGTGTATTTTAAATTTTTTTACTTAAACTGATTAACTTAAAATATTCTACGCCACTGGATGGAGTCAGTTGACTCAAACTCACCTGATTTTGTATTTAATTAGACATTTAGGTGTACCAAATTTCAGTGTAATATCTTTTGTAGTTTTTGAGGAATATTAAAAAAACCTTAAAAAAAATATTTTTTAATCAACCTGTATCTCGATTAGGAAGCATTTTCGGAAAAGCGTTTACGATCATTTTGTCTTATTTTGAATCATAGAATCTCCAGTTTTCGTTTGTTGGTGATTTTAAAATACACCTGTATATATATATATATATATATATATATATATATATATATATATATATATATATATATATATATATATATATATATGTATATATATAAATTGGTTTAATGAACGAACAGAAGTTCAATTTAATAATCATTAATTGTATTGTGTTTAAAATTAACTTTTAAAGTACATACAATAAAAGATTAACTCGAGTGGGACTTGAACCCACGACCTCCACTTTGCTAGAGTGGGGCTCTTCCATCTGAGCTATCGAGGAGGCAAGTCACAATCGATTCAAACTTGAACTGTATGTACTTCTCTAGTTACATTGTATTATAATTATTATACATAGAATGAAGGATCACAGTCAACTTTTTGTTGTACATTCTATGTTAGTTAATCTTTTATTGTATGTACTTTAAAAGTTAATTTTAAACACAATACAATTAATGATTATTAAATTGAACTTCTGTTCGTTCATTAAACCAATTTATATAGTTATCTATTACTATTGCATACAGCAAAATGAAAATTAACAATCAGTCACGTGTTGTTATGTGAGAAACCTTAGCGAATTGCGGGCTAACATGACATTCCCAAAAAGTTGACTGTGATCCTTCATTCTATGTATAATAATTATAATACAATGTAACTAGGGAAGTACATACAGTTCAAGTTTGAATCGATTGTGACTTGCCTCCTCGATAGCTCAGATGGAAGAGCCCCACTCTAGCAAAGTGGAGGTCCAGGGGTTTAAGTCCCACTCCAGTTAATCTTTTATTTTATGTACTTTAAAAGTTAATTTTAAACACAATATATATATATATATATATATATATATATATAGGGTGACAGAAAAAAATGCCCTGCGTAGTTCCACGCGATAGAGGACACTAAAATAAGAAAAAAGTTCCTATTTACTTAGGTGCGCAACGCCTTCGTTTAAAAGATATAGGGTGATGAAGTTTAATTATTTTTTTAGGAGATTTGGAAATACGTGGATTGGTCGAGGGGGACCTGTACCTTGGCCAGCTCGTAGTCCCGATCTTAATCCCCTCGATTTTTCATTTTGGGGATTCATGAAAAATGATGTTTATTCTGTAGAAATACATAATGAAGAGTAACTATGGATAAGAATTATGGAATCGGCAGATAGATTCCGTAATAACCCAGGAATATTTCAAAGATGCTGTCAATCCTTAGGAAGAAGAATTGAAAAATGTATTCAAGGACAAGGACAACAATTTGAATATCTTCTAAAAATTTAATGCTTTTTTTAATCACTGCCCTACATTGTTGCTATTAAAATTTAATTGTTGAAGTGTTTTTGCAAATAAGTTACTTTGGCGCTTTTGGATAATTTGCATGCATCGGATGCATTTTTCTCGTAAACCGTTGGTCCTCGCGACTTCAATAAGGTATACCTTTCTGAAGCAGAAAAGATGGGAAAACAAATTTTTCCAGTCGAAAATTACATACAGTGTAAGGCAAAATTTAGGACCGATTCAAACAAGATCGAAACCTGTATGTGGCGCCCTCTATTAGTAATAAAAGAACTAAGGTTATATTTGAATTCTGCCTGATAAAAAGCCCCTGTACAAAATTTCGTCCGCTTATTACATCATTGTAAAAAGATACTTAAAAAAAAAACATTTATAGATTTTCACTAGTTTTTTAACAGTTGTTCATGATTTTGTACCATTCTATTGAAAAGTTTCTTAAACAAAAATCAATCATTACTTTGATATCGTTGTTATGGCCCGTTGGCCTCTAAACACGCTCCAAATTTTGCATTTGCTTAGTTTCGACTAGTCCTAAGCCTAGATAGAGTGTAGGGGAGGCACAGACTATGATAAATGCAGATTCCTCATTACTAATCCAACCTATACACCTTAAGAAACCATAGCAACAATCAATTATTAAATTAAACGGTTAAAAAGTCTTCTTTTCGCCATAACTCTGGAACAAATAAAGATATCAAATTGCGTTATTTACATTTTTTGTTACAAATTTAAGCTACTTTCCGCTTATGATGTCATAATTATACCGTATGATTTAATTTTTCTGAATAAAATCAAAAATACTGGTATTATTACAAATTGCGCCCTCTAACCATTTTATTATGAGCTATCGCGTACCAATGGATGCGACAGTTAAAAGTACTTACCTTTTTCTTCTAAACAAGCCTAGGTTTACTACAATCGGATAAGTCGTTTAAAAATAACAGCGATTTAAATGATTAAACATTCAATAGCTTCCCCCACTCTTATTAAGGTCGGTACGCAAATGATGCAGAATTGTCTAAGCTTTCTAACGATGTTACCAAAGGTATGCCTTAATGTGGGAATTTTCGGAGAAATTTATAATTTTATTTTTTAATTTTCAATTGCGCCCCCTTGCGATGAATTACGGAACTTAAAAATAATTTCCAGGATTTTCTCGTGGCGACTTTTACAATGAATTTTTTTTCTCCACTTTTTATGTCCACTAGTTTCTGAAATATGGCCGGTGGCCAGCCTTAATGAAACACCCTGTATATATATATATATATATATATATATATATATATATATATATATATATATGTTATGTGCTATCAGGTCAAAGTATTCTCTTCTTTACGTTGATTAAAGCACGCCATTCCTGCATAAATCTTTATTTTCTTTATACAGGGTGGCGCATTAGTGTGACAAAGTCCCATATCTCCTTTATTTGAAGAGATACATAAAAAATTAAATGCAAAAGTTGTAAGATATGTTCTGGTGCATATTCCACAAATATTTTTAATTATACAGGGTAGATCATAAAAGCTTTTTTTTTAAATAGAAAACCCTATATATTATTACATATTTAGATTCTACGTACAATTTTAGACACATTTTATGTATAATATCCTATACCTAAGTCTATCCGTTTTTGACAAATTTCAAATTTTTTGTCAAAAATGACGTTTGCAAGCCAAAACGTAGGTGCAAATCTTTTTTAAACGAAGCCTTTATCAATTAGTTATGGTTGGTTTCCTTGGAAATGAGGACCTACTCTAATGGGCTGTATTGATATTTTTGTAATACATTCACACAGGGTGATCTAAAATGGACAATGAAAAGTAGATTCAAGAAAACCTATAAAGTTATTTTTTTTAAATGGAAACCCCCTATTTTTTTAATTCTATCTTATTTAGCATTAAAAATGTTGGTGACTTTGCATGAGTGTATACTCAAAAAAATTGTAGTTTTGGAAATAATCACAATTTAACATTTTTTTATTGTAAAAAGGGTATACGGTTTTCAAGTTTTGTTGTTAGTTGGCCGTGACGGCGGGGCGCGTCGAAACAAAAAAAATCGAGCACTTCAGATCGAAATATTACCATTTATTGAACCCCATATAAATAATTATTTTATTAAACGAACTTAAAGTAAAGACAATATTTTTTTGATTCAACAAATTATGTCCTAATCCTAATCATAAACTTAACACCTCTAATGTAACTAAACCTGCAACTAATTATACAGATAAAAGTACTAGAAACACGTCAAATACGTACCACATAATAAGTTGTTCGAAATGTCCGCCTCTTTCTTGAATACACAATGCAATAGGTCTCTCAAATTCGCTGCTTAAATTTCTACACATTTCAACACTAATGTTTTGAAAAAAGTTTCTAATCCTAATCTTCATGTCTTCCTTTGTTGTAGGCGGTATTTTATAAATCTGCTCTTTGACGTACCCCCATATGCTAATGTCCATTTTAGTAAGATCTGGGGATCTAGCAGGCCAAGCAACATGCCCTCCCCTCCCAATCTGGATATCTAGTATTTAAAAAAGTTATTATCGGGCCTGTATGATGTACTGGGGCCCCATCATGAAGAAACCACATTTCTTGTTGCGTATCCTGTGGCACTTGACGCAACAAATTAGGTAGATAGTTTTGCAGAAAGTCTAAGTATACTTCCCCTGTTACTCGTTGATCAAAAAAATATGGTCCAATTACATGATTACCGACAACACCTCCCCAAGCATTTAAAGACCATCTAGTTTGAGAAGTATATCTTACAAAATGTGGATTTTCGGTAGAATAGTAATGAAAATTGTCTCTGTTTACACATCCGTTTCTGTGAAATGTGGCCTCATCTGTAAATAAAATCAAACGAACAAAATTTCTTTGTTGGTTTATTTTGTTTTGAGCCCATTGACAAAATTGCAGTCGTCTTTGATAATCTTCAGGAACCAACTCTTGAAGTAGTTGAATGTGATAGGGGTGCATTTTTTGAGACTTCAATATCCGTTGTACCGTACGTGGTTCAACACCAACCTGCTGAGAAATGGGTCGTTGTCCAATATATGGATTTTCGGTAATAGTACATTTAATTGATTTTCCTCAGTCTGTGAACGTTTTTCCCTAGTATTTTTTTCATGTAACACATTGCCAGTGCTTTCAAAACGCTCCAAAAGCTTTTCAAATGCCCTTCTTTCAGGTTACCGTCTCTCTGGGAACCGTTGTAGATACAGTGTTGTTGCTAAGAGTGTATTCTTATCACTAGCTCCCAAAACAAAAATCATATCAACCATCTCGGCCTGCGAAAAATTCATTGTTTACAATTTTAATTCAAATTTTAAATCAATTTGCTATAAAATACACTAACGCATCACACAAATTATCAACTGACAATAAATAATGACGTTTCTGATGATCTCTATTATTTTTATGTGCCACGTGTCGCCGTCACGGCCAACTAACAACAAAACTTGAAAGCCGTATAGCCTTTTTACAATAAAAAAATGTTAAATTGTTATTATTTCAAAAACTACAATTTTTTGGAATATACACTCTTATACAAAGTCACCCTTATTTTTAATGCTAAATAAGATAGAATTAAAAAAATAGGGGGTTTCCATTTAAAAAAAGTCTTTATAGGTTTTTTTGAATCTACTTCTTATTGTCCATTTTTGATCACCCTGTATGAATGTATTACAAAAATATTAATACAGCCCATTAGAGTAGGTCCCCATTTCCAAGGAAACCAACCATAACTAACCTATGTTTTGGCCTGCAAACGTCATTTTTGACAAAACAATTGAAATTTGTAAAAAACTGTTAGACTTAGGTATAGAACATTATACATAAAATGTGTCTAAAATTGTATGTAGGATCTAAATATGTAATAATATATAGGGTTTTCTATTTCAAAAAAAATTTAAAATTACTTCTAAGCATTTATGATCCACCCTGTATAATTAAAAATATTTTTGGAATATGCACCATAACATATCTGACAACTTTTGCATTTAATTTTTTTTGTATCTCTTTAAATAAAGGAGATATGGGACTTTGTCACACTAATGCGCCACCCTGTGTGAGCGACAGTTTTGAAAACTTCCTATTACTCTATTCATTTTTTCAACTCATTATCTATTCATTTTTAGTAAGCCACTACGAATCAATTAGTATCTTATTTTACCCAACGTAAAAAATATACCACAAACCATAAACCGTCAAAAGTTTTAGGTGCATAAACCTTTTTACCTTACAATCTACATATACAAATGTAGATATAGAAGGTTATGGAATCGACTTTTTTTTCACTATCGCTGGATCGACTTAGTAGCTCATTTTACAACTTTTGACCAAGTTTCGCCTAGATCGGCGATGATGTCCCGGTGTGTGTGCGTGTGCGTGTGCGTGTGCGTGTGCGTGTGCGTGTGCGTGTGCGTGTGCGCGTGCGCGTGCGCGTGCGCGTGCGCGTGCGCGTGCGCGTGCGTGTGCGTGTGCGTGTGCGTGTGCGTGTGCGTGTGCGTGTGCGTGTGCGTGTGCGTGCGCGTGTGCGTGCGCGTGCGCGTGCGCGTGCGCGTGCGCGTGCGCGTGCTCGTGCGCGTGCGTGTGCTTGTGCGTGTGCGTGTGCGTGTGCGTGTGCGTGTGCGTGCGCGTGCGCGTGTGCGTGTGCGTGTGCATGTATGATTTTTTTCTATTTGACGTTACATTTTAGGTTGTTGCACATCAATTTTGAGTTTTTTTGTATAAGGTGTGTGAGCTAACTTTTTTCGCCAACCTACTTAGTTTGAATTACATTGGATATGTTTGGTAAATAACTTTTATGTGTTACGATTTCCTGTAATGTGTAGTTAGTTCCTGCATATTCGCCATTTAGCTATTTCTTTTGGTTTAGTTTAATCAGTGGTAGTATCAGGCACAAAATCTACCTGTCAATTAAGTGTATAAACCCAAGACTTTGTTTTTGGGGTTTATTAAATATTATATCAAGGATTATCTGAATTTCTAAACAATCTAAGTGTTGGGTTGTCAAGATTTGATTTGTCTTCTTTATTGAATAAACGTACTATTTGTGGGGTAGTTAATTTTGTGCCTATGTTAATACTTGTTTCTTTGTGCTAGTTAAAATTTTCTCTTTTAGCTTTCTTTTTCCTTATTCCCTTTTTTTGACCTTTAGTGTTTTATTTCATGAAGTTCTCACGCTTTTAAAAAATACTATTAGTTTAACAACTTTTTGTTAGATTATTAAAACCCGTTATGTAATGCAACTGTTATTTTAAATATCAATGATTATAAATTTTAAATTATGCAACCAATATAACCACAAACACATGGATTACCTAATGGTCGTACAAAGATGATTCTTGTTAAAGTATCTTTTATTTGTGGACAAAAAAACGAAATTGTATAACTCTGAAGCTCTTCCATCAAAACTATATGGATTGCCGACCTTTCGTAACACCTTAATTAATTTTGAGATACTGAGGGTATTCGTGCTACCATTCACTTTACTTTGGAAAGCAACACTAATGGAAGTATATTATTTTTAGGTATATTTATTTCTAAAACAAATAATTTCGTTCTTTTTTTAAGGTTTACTGAAATTCCACACATTATCTACGTCGAAAGGGTATTGTAACTAAATTTCTAGTGATTCGAGCTAAACTCCACACTGATAGAAGCTAATGGTTATTCCCTAAATAACATTATTACTGCAATCCAACTTTTTAGGCGCCCCTTAATGTAGGAACTTTTCTTTCATCGGTTATTGTTAACCTTCGTCCGCTATTCAAGATGTAACTATTTATCGTTACTACAATAAAGTAGTTCCAATGGTGGACTTTCAAATACAAGCACCTACTTTGGAACCATGAAGCCTTTTTTAAAATCTAGCTTGAAAAATCCATGAAAAGCCAGAGGGAAATAATAATAATTGACGTATACCATTAAAAAACTGTTTACCCAAGGTATGCTTCGAATTTCTTAACTTCTATGAAATTTTACAGTTTTCATGATGCATTTTTTAAATACTTAATAATTACAGTTTTCTCCTTATTATTTTTTGAATCGTTTTATAAATGTGTAGGTATAATTTTTCCTCTCATTTGTAGGTAATTAGGTGAATCGGTATTTGTTTACAAATCTTGTTACTTCCTTTATTGATAACTTATTACAAACATTAATAATGACCTCATATAATTTGATATCATTAGTTACAAATAAAAAGGCTATCTTAGATTTTAAACAAATACACAGTAATTAAAAAAAAATGCTCTAACGGAATTGGGAAATGCAATAATAGAAATATTTTGGAATGGTAACAGTGTTGCTAAAACTTTTTGGAAAAAATTGGAAGACAACCACTCTAATTAATTTCTTTTAATTTAAAATCGAAACCACAATACATCCGAGTGTGCTATATTTTAGTTTTGTTCTTTGTATTATTGTGGCTAGCGTAGCTAGTGCGGGATCTTATAAACCGCCAATTTAGTTTGGGCCTTGCAGTCTGCAACCATGTTCCTACAATACACCATCTTAGTAAGTTTTAATATATTGTTATTACTAAATTCAGGTAAGTGAATCTATTGCAGTAATTTTTAATTAGTAACTAGTAACTATTTAGTGATGACACTGAACTGTTATCAATGCAGTTCGTCTCATTCTGCCGATTGTAAAGATCCCTTTAAAGGAACGGCAGCCGTACAAATATGTAATGATCATGATGCAGTCTGTGGTAAAATAAGAACACCCGAGGCTGATGGTGCGTAATAAATAAATTTTATTCTAATGTATTTATTTTTATTCAATGTCTTAGATTTTTTAACTATAAGGAGTTGTACGGTTCCATCAATTTGCAATACAAACACTACTGGAGTTTCTAACACGACATGTGAAGTTTGTCATGATGATTTATGCAACGCATCTTACAGAATAATACCTCCATACTATCTACTAGGAAGTATAATTTGCGTACTTCTTGCTATTGTGTCAAACTAATCAAGTTTTCTTAATTGACTCTTGTCCATCAATAACATGTAGGTAGAATTAGTAATACTAGTCTGTTAAGTATATGTATTTAGAAAGTTAAATGTGTAATAAACATAAAAACTAGTAGTCGTATGTTTTCGAAACAGCATTGTAAATAGTCAACCAATAGTGTGGCTAATATTTGGGTGCTGACTATCCGCACCCGATTCTTGCATAATATGACCGTCATGGCAATTCAAAAATATAGAATTGTTATGGGATGCTACGAGACCTGATTTAAACACCTGTATGTACAGTAACTCAGGATATTGAAGTTTTTGGCTCTGTAATCGACTTCTGTATACTTTGTTTGTTGGTATACATTTACATTTGTAGGTAAGTTGCTTTTAGTAACAATAGGCTACAGTGTGACATATTCAAAATAATAGTTGTTCGAAGCATTTTGTTTGTTGCAAATTAAGAAGTCGCCGCCTAGCTTAGTTCACCGTTTGGGACGCAATAGTGCGGTAGAGCACTGGAAGCGTGGTAGTGTGACAATGTAGCAAATAAACATCGGAAGTCTCACGCAGTTTTTTCCAAAACACAGGCCGCAACCAGCGGCGAATCAAACCCTTATGGGGGATGTAATCTCACCATTTAACGTCAAAGAAGTGAAATTGGTCATAAAAACGTATACATTGCGCTTACTACGTATTACTGACAATACAATAATCTATTACTTTATACTTAATATTTTTTTCACTCTCTTGACATATTTTGTTTTTCATACAGACGATACACGGTACAATTACAATATAAAAATGTCTGGAGTGGACCTTTCAACCTACAAAGTGGAAATTAAAAGAAATTAAATAATGCATTTTTTTACGATAATTAAGTAACCTATTTTGTAATATGTCCATAATGAAAATAAGCAACATTGTCAAAACAACAACAATAATTTTAGTCAGATGAACATTTTAACCTTCATATCAGATAGAGGTGAATAGAAATCTAGAAGATAACTTGAAGAAAATATTTCACATCCGCCCGCTTCTATAATTATATCTATAATACAGTTAAACATTTCCAATCCTGTTTAATTAATTTTTAATTCTTATTTGGCTTCGAATTAAGAAACTTTATAAAAAACAGTTACGTAAAATTAAATTATCTTCAAAAATTATCTTTACTCATTTTTCTATAAAGTTGATCGTTCAAATACTGCAAAGTTTAAAAAAAAACCCTTAAATTCCGCACTAAGAACCCAAAAACTACGCATAACAAACCCCATCTACGGCCGCTGGATTACTTCCAAAATCTAATCAGCTCCAAGAGTAATGGAACAACCAAATTTCAAGTACATACGTTTTATTGTTTACGCACAAAATAAACACGCACACCTACATACATTCCCACACACGCACATACACATTCGCACACGCACACACACCCACAAACACAGACGCCATGGCGGATCTTTGCGAAGCTTTGTCAAAAGTCGTGAAATTAGGTATGTATATATTGTTGAGGTCGTTAAGGAAGCACGACGTGTGTGTGTCTGTGTCTGTGTCTGTGTCTCTGTCTGTCTGTGCCTGTGCCTGTGCCTGTCTCTGTCTCTGTGTCTGTGTCTGTCTTACTTCCATCAGTTTGCTCATATTATTTAGTGAATAGCAGTAATCGTGGCGAATTTGATCGAGACCGAACTCCCTGTTAAGCTGATGACAACCGGTGGTTGCTACGATAACTTATAGAAAAGCAATGTGAAAGTAAAACGCAAACGTGTTTTTTACTTTCGTATTGGGTACAATGAAAAAGTGAAACGCACTAGTGTGCAAAAGTATTATTTTCTGTACGGTTAATTGTGTAATATGTATCACTTTCGTACATCGTCGTAGGAAATAGTTATTTACATTACTAATACAATAAATGCCAACGTTAATGTCAAAGTTGTTGGACGTCGCTAGGTGAAATTTTTCTCTAGGCACTTTTGCCTTTATATTCAGTCATGCATTTTCACGTCACTATTTGTTTGACAACCCCTAATTTACCTCGCTGTCAGTATCAGACATTTCTATTTTATACGAAATGAGTATTGTACTGGTTTTTAGTGAAATAAAAATTTAGTGTGTAGTTTTAATCAATATTTATGGGATTGCACATCTAGAAATTTGATTAAAATGTGACACATATGAGTAAATTAACGTGAAGCTAGATGGCGTTAGCAGCGACGGCAAATGTCGATTAAAATTTTATTCATAAAGAATTATCACTGAAAACATTTCAATAACCTCACACTTGCTTGAAATTATATTGATTATTCAACGACAGAGCAAACGCAAGATATTGATTGGTGGATAAATGCGTGTTGATAAACGAAAATCAGTGTTTTCGATTTTGTATTTCGGTATTTAATTGGTTGATTAACAAACCAAAATAAATATACGTAGTTACCTACGATGATGTGACATTAACATGTCATAAATGTCAGACGTAGATAGTGATTAAAATGAATCCTCCTGCGGCAAATAGATTTGGTAATTATAATCTGAAGAAAATTGCAAAGGAAGTAAAAGAAAACGTTCCCAATAATACCATAAGATCTAAAAAGTACATATGTGCTAGCCAATATACTCGCGGAATGGGCATTTGATATGCGTAAAGCTGATGGTAGCGAGTATAAGGAAATGGTAATAAAAACAATTTGGATTAATTCTGCTAAATTATTACAAGAAAAATATTATAATGAATTTAATAGACGATTCGATCCGTTTAAAGATATAGCGTTTAAAATCGCCAGAGATGCAAAGAACACGAAGAGAAAACAGCTACAAAAAATTCCAGAAAAGAGAAAAATGTCTTCTACTTCTTTAACAACCTACGAATTAACGGATATAATACAGCTTTGGAACGAGGATACTCCAAATGGATTGCAGAGGAAACTATACCACATTACAGCAGTCGAGTTAGCTTGGCGAGGCGGCGAGGCCTGTCAATCTTTGGTGCAATATTTCAAAGAAGAAATTTCAAACGATGGATCTGCAACTGGAAGATTTACAAAAACTGCACAAGAGGGTGCAAATATTGGAAATCCTGAAAATTGCCCCGCTCGCTTATTCAAAAAATTTATGTCAAAAAGAAGAGATAACATTAAAAGTGATCGCTTATTTTTAACATAACTGGAACAAAACGCCAAGTAGTCCATGGTATAAGAATATGCCAGTTGGTATTAACGAAATTAATAAATGGACCAAGTCTGTTGCTCAAATGATTGGACTGGACACAAAAAGAGTAAAGATTTCGAATCATTCGAATAGATCAGCAGCAGTTGGCGAGTTCTGGAACTGGAGAACGACAAATTATTAAAATTACTGGTCACAATAGTTCAAGATCAATAAAATCATATTTACAAATAAGCAATGATCACCATAATGAAATTGTTTCCAATTTAAGAAAAACTGAGTCAAATGTCAATTTGACGACTACGTCCACAGCTGTAAGAAACAATGAAGTAGATTTGGACAATTTTCGGTTTGATAATTGCTCTAACTGTACTTTTAATATTAATATTTGTAATAAATAACGTGCTATTTTCCTTTAATTATAATAAATAAATATTTATTTGCATCACACGTTGTTACTGTCGTTGAATAACCTTAACAAATACAACTCGTGTAATTTATGATTATCGCAAATACCTTCTCTTTTTCGTAACAAATAATGTTCCAAGCAACATTATATGTTACTCAAAATCAAATTTCGATAATCATCATTACACTTGTTGTATTACTACTGAATATCAATGCTACCTAACCGAAAACATTGCGAGACATGAGCTACGTTCACATGAAGCTGTTGTTTGGTCAAGTTCAATTCATCTTTTCGTAGAGTTGCCATAGAGACACCGAACTTTCCCGAAATCAACCACTTTTGGTTACTGTCACAATATAGCGTCTTATTTAAGTGATTGGAAAAAAGTTGTTTTTTCCGTTTGACTACATAACTACACACGTAAGATGTTTAAATTCGTGTTTAATGCTTATTTCGATTCATACAAACCTTTTATAAGTTGAAAGCTTTTCTGATATAGTCAAAGGTTATTTTAGGTATTTTATTGATTTTTAGGTTTAGCCGTTACTCACATAAACAATTTCATTAAAGAAACTTGGTTAATAGTTAATTATTTTTAATAACGATCTTTTCGCTTTTTTCAATAAAGTTAGAAGTTTTCGAGATATTCACAAAGTGTACTTTAGCGCCTTCTATAAGGTGTCTTTACTTATAATTAAAAAATTTAATAGATCCGCTATATCTGTTACTTATGTTGACAGCACTGACAACAGCACACACACCACTGACACGCACGCACACCACACGCACGCAGCACACAGCACACACCACACACACCACACAGCACACAAGCACCACACAGCACACACCACATACACACACCACACACGCACACACCACACGCACAGCACCACACGCACGCACCACACACACCACGCACGCACACACACACGCACCACGCACACGCACACACACGACACACACACCACCACCACACGCACCACACAGCACCACACACACGCACACACGCACACACGCACACACACACACCACACACACACACACGCACACCACACACACACACACACCACACACACACACACAACACTCACACACACACACACA
Organism: Vesta saturnalis; assembly: GCA_036346205.1. Classification (NCBI taxonomy): domain Eukaryota; kingdom Metazoa; phylum Arthropoda; class Insecta; order Coleoptera; family Lampyridae; genus Vesta; species Vesta saturnalis. The sequence continues at coordinate 146,303 of JARFJB010000447.1, forward strand.
CACACACACACACACACACACACACACACACCACACACACCACACACACACACACACACATCACACACACACACACACACCACACACACACACACACACACACACACACACACACACACACACACACACACACACACACACACACACACACACACACACACACACACACACACACACACACACCACACACACACACACACACACGCCACGCACGCACACGCACGCGCACGCGCACGCACACGCACACGCACACCCACACCCACCATACACACACACACACACCCACACCCACACCCACACACACACACACACACACACGAAGCAATTCCTTTGTCAATAGATTTTTAGGAACATGTTTATCTATTTCTTCCCGAACAGGTACAGATAGCTCTAAAACCAAGCTAATGCACGAGAAGACTGAATGGAGACTGATTATTCCCAACATCCAATTACACATCATATCCAATTTAAACGTCATAAAAATGATAACGTGTTTCCTCCTCCTCCCCTAGGGCATTCTTTTAGATTTTACCTCAAAAGTTTAACAAAGCGCCATAATTTTAATGTTAAAGCGAAGCTGATTTTATATATCTGTAAATTCGATTATTCTTCTTATATATGAAAGAATTCCGCAACAATCTAAAATTTAACGCAGTTGATTAGTAGCTACTTTAAAAACAAGAAATCGCCAACGTACTACACTACAAACTACTAGATTCGTCATATTATTTAAGAAATGTCTCACTAAACATTAATTTAGGTAGCCTTTTTATTCAACGTTATATTGAAACGATAACTTCTCTTCTCATCTTAGTCCCGCTAACGGGCTTTGCGTTTTCCTATTTAATTTTTATAAATCGTTTGCTTCTTTCTTTGGGGATTCTACTTTCTTCTTGGTTTCTTTTCATATTTGATCTTCGGGCAGTTTAGGGATCTTCTCCATCTTCCGCCCTGGGTATTATGTGTTTGTGTGGTTCTATTTATGTATTGTAAGTGGTAACGGTTTTGACCTTTCTGTTTTGTGGGGGAAAACATTAAAAAAGTTCTATTTTACATGTTTAAGGTTAGTGTGTAATGGATTGTATCATAGGATGGGTATAGTTGTCCGTTTTTGTTACGGCGGTCGTGATCGTTTACTCTTTAAGGATTGGTGGGTATTATCTTAGGATGCAAGGAGTGTTGTCGAGGAGTTCTTCGAACTCCTCTGGTTGGTTGTCTACTCGTTGTAGTAGGAGTACTGGGAGATGTTTAAATTTGGTTTTGAGTTTTCCTGGTACTCGATGTTTGTTGGAGAATGGGATTTGTAGTATTAGTTTGGTAGGGACCATGTCACCGTTTACGCTGCGATTTTTGTATTTGGGCAAAATTCTAGAACTTCAGCAGCTATTTAGTCAAAAGTTTATTTAACAAACTACTTTACGCCCAAATGTACATGAATGAGTCGGTTCAAATCATATCATGGTATAACATAAAATCTGTCATGTTTACGAAAAATTTGCGTAAAACAAATTTCTTCGTGCACACATGCTATACTACTAATTTCTTGTGTCACTTCTTTTGTTTGGAGATTGCATGTTTCTTTTTGGTTGAGTAATCTGTTTGTGTGTTAGTGGGTTTACGTATTTGGGCTTTACTTGAATGGTAGTTTCATTGTTTGTTTGCTTGAGAGTTTACGCGTTAGCGCGCTTACTTTGCAAGGTTTTTCGGTTATGGACTAACGTAATTGTTTCTTTGCGTGTTAGTTTTCTTCAAGTATTACTTTCTTTGATATGCTTTTTTTTTTGTTTAGAACGTTGGAATGTTAGCGAATGCTTGTTTGTGTGCTACCTTTTGGTTTATTTTTGCTTTTTATATTAATTTGCAAGATGGCTATCTATTAAATTATGCTGATCATTTTGCACTTTTGTAATTTTTCATGATCGGCTGCAAATGTTGATTTTACCTTACAAGGAATCTGTAGTTTTCAAATAGCTCTAGTTTAAATAACTTGAAGAATTGGATGATGAAGTTAAAGATATACCGATGACGTCGTAATGAAAAAGAATTTGCGTGTTACGTAATTAATAGAGTAGACCTTTATGTAATTCAAGTGAAAAGTTCAATCTTGACGTTGCTGGTTTGATTCATAAGCGAAGTAGTTACGCCACTCTGGTAAAACAACCAACCTTGTTATATTTAACCAAAATACTAAAAGTATACAGACTAGTTAACAACCTAAGATAAGATGCCTTGCCTGTACCTACTGGACCAACTTGAAGATGATGAGCCAAGATAATGAAACCTTTTCAGGGGTTCAGGATCTTGAACAAGATTTTGATCCCAAGATACATAAACCATTAGCGCCCAATGTTCTATACATTTGATAGTGTGTAAAAAATCGTCACAATTAAACTTCACATTTTTCCAAGATCTGTTTCGATTTTCTCTATTATCTAGGGCTTTATCAATTTCAAAAGACGATTCAGCAATTTTTCAAAGTCAAAAAACGTTTCAAAATCCCTGAATTTAGTATCGGTTGCAATACCAGAAACTTCTTTGTCAGTGCAAACTAGTTACTGTTTTACGTAATTTTGATAGTGATTATCCGCTTTTACTGTTGTTCCTTTAATTACGAAAATATAAACAAAGCAGTCGGATGGCATGTGGATAAGTAGCGGATTCGATGCAGTATCGTATTATATTTCTGCAAGTTTTGCGAGTCGATGCATGTTTATACAAATATAGCACTAAAGCTTTCGGTTCAGTATGGTTCATCTGTGATCATATAGTGAAGGCGATTAGAGCATTTTTAAGCAGAAAGGAAATAATTTTTAGTGTTAGAAAATAAGTAGAGGAGAGGCTTGACCTAGGACCGGATTTTTTTGAGACTTCATGTTTTTCATATTTTCAAATTTGGAGAGAAAAAATGTTTGGGATAGCTCTTAACTTTTTTTTTTACTTATATTATTTCCGAACAGACTAAGATTTGCCTAACGTGCTAAAGTATTCAGGAACACTGGGAGGGTTTAGGGATATTGTTTGGCTGCCGAGAAATGTTTATGAATGGCTAGCTTAAATTGACTTAAATCAAAGTTTGGAGGAAAACAGGAACTGGGTAGTGCATTCCACAATTTGGTCGCCGTGTGGGAAAATATAGATTAAGCCCATTTGGTGTGACCCGATGGAATTTTGAGTGCGTAATTATGGTGTGAATTGGCAAACCGAGTGTTCCTAGCGAAGATGGCCTGCGAAGGTATTAAGGAGTGTATTTCGGAGGCACACTTGCCATGGTAATAGCAATAGAACAAGGAAAGAACCGAAACTATTCTTCTTTGCTCAAGAGGCTGTAAGTCAGAAGTCAGAGGCGTGTCATTTATAAACGTGATAGCTCTTTTTTGGATGCGGTTTACCATATCAAGGGCATATTGGGGAGCACTGACCCAGAGGTGGAATTATATATAGTATAACATATTACGATATAAACTTGATAAAATAAAGAGAAGAACATTTTTTGGGTATTTTATCTTTAACTGTGAATTGCCCCAAGGCACCTTGAACCACGTAGCCTTGTACCTTGGGCCACATCCAAAAATGCAAAAAATATTATTATTCGGCTTTATGGTACCTCTCGAAATCTACATCGAATATATATATATATATATATATATATATATTGCTTTTTGCCTTTCCGAAAGTCCAATCCGACGTGGTGGTGCAAGTTCCAGCACATCTTCGATACCAATGTCAGTGTTGACCATTGGGACTAGGAAATTTGTTGCTGGTGAGAATTTTCTTTAGATATTGGACCTTTAAAGAAGGATTTGGGGCAGTTATTTAAGCAACATTTAACCCATTAATTTGGCGAGACAAAAATCTCTTACCGCTAAATCGGAAATTTTTACTTTTGTGAGTTTATCTTGGAAATCTTCTACGGTATCCATTTCAAAGTAATCTTCAGCGTCTCTGTCTGAATCATCATCATAGACGACAATATCTTGTCTTCGACATCTTCATCTGAAGATGTTAACGACAATAACGACTGCAGCACTTTTCTTAGAGCGATACTTTGATGTTTTCGGAATGATTTCTTTAACAACGTTGAGTTCCGTTTTTTCAGGAGTATCAGTCAATGTTCGGAATTTTCCTTTTTTCTCCTTCTTGCAGAAGCAGTTCTTCGGGCTGCTTCTGGAAATCGACAAAGCATTTGAGGTGATGCTACTAAAAGAATATTCGTTTCAGGTGAAGCAATGCTAGTTGTGGAAACTGATGCTTGAGGTGGAGAGGATTCCTCATATGGCCGATTAGTTACTGATGATCCCATAAATGCATGCTCTTGAAAGATATTCTCATTAAACAGCCAAATACCTGATATTGTGAATCCGGATTGAATATTTGTAGGTGTGAATGCTAAAGAGTAGGCTGTTTCTGATATTTCAGCCATATCATAAATTGAAACAATCGAACGTTGTTACCTTTCCAAGTCACAGTTCTCAAAATTGGAGAAATTTTGGCGTAAATGTAAGGCAGAACTATTATGTGTGATACATCATTATTTTCAGAAAACAACTTGATATAAAGGCAAAAATCGAAGTTGGCATCCATAACAAAAACCAAAGTTGGATGTTATATCTTTTACGTCTAGGGTTCCATGGAAATTACAATGACTCATTTAGATTCCTTGTGAAAAAGTGCCTTCACAAGGTTTTAGTTAAAGACGTCTAGCTTTAATGGTTTTTGCCTAAAAAAATAAAAACGAAAATCAAAGTTTTCATTATTTTTGCAGTAATTCAAAAACAAAGGATGACAGCTCTAATTTTCTTTCAGATTATTGTTCATCATAAAAATACGCAACTTGGCCCTAATTTAGCCGACTGCTTATCTCCAAAGATAAGCGAGATCCCCATGCAGGCACTCGAAAAATGGGCACTCTGTATAAAGCAGCCGCGTTTTTTTGTGAAAAATTAACATAGAATTTTTTTAAAATTATTTTTTGGTGCTTGTGAGACGAAATTTAAATATAAATATAAAAAAAATGTATATTAGAAAAAATTGTTTGAGCGTTCATGGGTTAATCATCCTGCAGAACTAAAGATGTTAAAAGCAATTTTCTGATGTTGGACTATAGATGCTGAATCTCAAAAATTAGATATTCGGGCTCTTAAGGATTGACCCTCAAATTAACCTTTGAACCCGAGAAAAAAGGAAAGATAGATAGAGATGCGAAAATCAAACCGCAAATTAATTTAATTAACCTTGATACGTGCAAATAACGCCTAGAATTAAAGTACTTAACCTTTGAGTCCACCAGTCAAACCGCGCGTTGACCTTTGAACCCGAGAGTGGAACCGGAAGTGAAAAACCATTCGATAGAAGATGCTGACCTACATTGAATGAAAAACTGGTTCAAAAAAAGCACAAAAAATGGGGGATAAAAACTGACCTGAATAGGTAGATGATAGAACTTAGAGATTGAAAAACGGAAGGTGGTTGGAAATAGGAGTTTAAAGACGGAAATAATACAACAAACCAGAAATAAAAATTCAAGGTGGACTAAAGCTGTCGGCGTTCTACTAATACAAGTTAATAACTTTCACCATTAATACACATAATAAAATACTTATCTTTTTTGGGCTTTTTAATGGTGTATTTTAAATTATACACTCTAAACGTTTCGATATAACTTAGTTATCTTCGTCAGTAGTAATATCTATTAAAATTGTTAAATTATATAATTTATAATACGCCATTAAAAAACCCAAAAAAAATAAGTATCTTAACTAACGGTTAAATCTCGATAAGTGCGGACCAATAGGAAATAACTTTGAATGTATCGTTTTAGTTATTTATATTGTAGTAATAAAATTAGCTTAGTTCCAAGTTGTAACGTGTTAATTTAGCATCGGAATTTTAGTACGAGTTGAGATTTTTATACCTGCTGTTAGGCAACACACTTTACATGATTTCAATGTTTCTTAGAAGTTTGACAACAGTGTCAATTTTTCTATAAAATTTAAAATTACGATAATGTCGAATTTTCTCATTTTTTAAAAGGAATCATGTGGCTTTTCTTTCTGGTTTATCGCGTGACTGAAGAACGCCACGTTAAGAAAACACGAAAATTTATATGGGTGAGATATTTTCTTATAATTGCTATGAAAACTTTACTTAATAGATGTTATGCACAGTGATTACTTGTTTTACCTTCTCTACCCACTATAGAAATATACGAATTACAATTAGTTTCGTTTTTTTACGGATTTAAAGTTTTCTAACAATTTCCGCCGGATCAAGATATAATCGAAACCAGTTTCTTTCTTTCTTTTACACTGATCATCTCTGTTTTAACATATACATCAATAAAATCCATGTTTTACAATTTAAAATATGTTAAAACACACTTGAATTTTTGTATACGACTCGTATCTAAACTAAGGGTTTCTACAGGTTTTTTTTTGCTGTTGGTTACCGTTGTCCTTCTTTCTTCACGATATTGCCGTGACCGATTCTACCACTATACTTGGTCAACGACTTTCCGATTTATGATGTAATGTGCACATGGTCTCCGATAGCTAGGTCGAACATACTTTATGGTTACGACTTTATGTTGGACCCTTCTCTTAATACAAACAAATAGATTTATATATAGTAGAATACTCAGTTAAGTAATTATACACAAGCAACATTTTGGACGAAGCTTTCGCTATATCGACAATTGCTCTAGTTAATCTTCAGAATATTTTAAGAGTAACTCGTTACTGTAACGACTCACCGTACTGTTCTTCTAAATTTTGTGTGGGCAACTTTTTTTTTAACTTTCAATAGTATCATTCCTGTAACGATAAAGATTATATACGCTTTAGGGAAAATGTTATGAACCTTACTTACACCAATATTCCTTGTGAATGCATCACAAATACTAGCTTCAATTTTATGGCTATTTTCATGTCTAATAATTTTGCATTTGAAAAAATTTCAGTGTTTAAGCAACTGTTATAAATATATACTTATTGCTTGGTATAGATCAGCTGTTGGCAAGTTGGAACGTTGCCACTTATTAAACTAGGCTGTTGTTATACAGAGTGCTTCACGTGTTATGTTAATGTTTGAGCGTTTATGAACTGGCCTGCTTACATATAGGGTTACTCATATCTAAATTTTATAAATTTTATCGCTACATGGTGACTGCATGTTGTACTTCACTTGGTACTACATGTATTTACGCTATAACTTCAGTTGTCAACAAACGCTATCATAATAAGGAATAAGTAATTTTCTTTGCTTCTAACTGTTTCGGCCCTCAGCCACATAGTGAAACATATTTACATTAAATTTCTTGATATTTCTAAATTACGCTTTTACTATATAGGCTACAGAAATACTAGCAACCTAATACTTTCTGATTGCTATGTGAAAAATTCCTGCTTGATATTTTTTTTGGCTGTACTATCAATTTACATTTAACTTTATCTTTGTGCTTAAGAAACACGCAATGGTAGACATCTAAGTGAAGTAAATTTGATTATTAATTTTGGGTTAATAAATTTCTTTTCGTTTGATTTAAAACTAATACGCCAGCTTTAAAGAGAGTTCTTCCTAGAACATCGCTTTTACTTTGTACAATTAATTTTGAGTTTGTGTTGTGTTTATGCTTTTAGGGTCAACTCTGCACGTCGAACAATGCTAACTTTGATTTTGAGTAATGTATTTTCAATTCTTCTTTGTTTTATTCATTATCTTGTGTAAACTGTTAAATTATCTAAAAATATTTTTGGGGGAATCTGTACACAGATTACGCCATTCGTTGTAATGTATATATACACATATATATATATATATATATATATATATATATATATATATATATATATATATATATATATTGCGGTGGCGGGTTTAGGTAGTAAGGATAAAAATGGATAGGAAGAATAAATGAGTATATTACATGAGGATGAACATGCGTTAATGACAGGATTTGAGTAAAGGATAGGGAAATAAAAGTACACATAAAGGTTAAAAAAAAAATGAAAATTTATATAGCAGGTAAACATATGAAGTTAGGTAGTAGTTTTAGGATAAGTAGGATTAATGTAACAATAGAAGTAGGTAGTAAAATAAGTTGACATACAATCACATAGTAGATTATAGGAATAAAATGTGCGACTAAACACGGTATGGGTAAAATTTCATTAGGAAATTATGTTAAGACCAAGTTAATGGTGTAGAAACCTTGATAATTAGGTTAATCAATTTAAATATTACTGTAGGAAGTACAGGAATAGATACAAGGTAAATGTGGGGAGTTAAACATGAAAATACTGATATAGGTGATATAGGGAAGACGATTCAAGTTGGCACAAAGCATAAGGATAGATTTAAACAATAACATGATTAAATATGTACAATGATTAATAGAGCATAGAATAAATATGGCAGAGTTAATATAATAAGTAAAATACTACCTGTTGGTGGACCAAACCTCATAATTACAGGCTCGAGACTAAATAACATGAAGCAAAATTAAAAAAAAAAAAATGAAATGAATGCAATTTGTCAATAACGTATATAAGTGTATATAAGTTCATTATACATTTCAGACATGGGTGACACTCAGTACAATCGCAACTGAGGTTGTTTACATGTATAGATATAAGTAACATGCTTGTAAATAGGATGTAAGGTATAAAAAGGGGTTATCGTAACTTAAACGAAGAGACACTCACCAACTAAGTACCAAGATATAAAGCAACAGTGGAAGTGCATTGAAAATTTAATTATAAGCATGAACAACACTAGTCTAGGTTAATAATTAAAAACAGAGCTTGATTTGGGGTACTAAAACTTCGAAAATGTGTTAATAAGCCCATGCAAGAATTGACTAAATGTGACAATATAGGCTAAATGTGAACATTAAAAATGATAGAGACATGTATAAAATTAAGTTAGGAAAACAGTTTAAAGCGTAAAAACGTTTTAAATAGAAATAAAACGGAAAAAATTATATTTGAGGTTAGCTTATGTAGAGGTTTCAAATTTTTGAAAATATGAATTATTTAGGATAAGATACACGTAAGATAAATTGTAAATGTAAATAATAAGGAAGTTTATGGATATTTAAAAGTAAGTTGAAGTAATTGAAATAAGTAAAGAGATAAAAACAAAAAGTGAGGTTAACTTAAAACCACAAAAATTTTAGAAAAATTTGCGGAAATATTAATAAAAGGATATTAGATAGGTGAAGTGGTAAACGTAAAATATTTGCATAGAAAATATAGGTTGTTGGATCTCTAAGATGCGTTTTAAATGTGCTGAATCTAAATATGTAAAATTAAGCAATTCAGATAACAAATAAGAAAGTTATGGCTAATTTTAAGTTTTAGATAATATGTAGTGTTAATTGTTTTGTAAAAAAGTCCAGTAATTTGAATTTAGCTAATGTTTGTATTGTACAGTTATAGGTATCCAAGCATTAGGTATAAAAGCAAGTGCAGTTCATGCCTCACTCTCAGTCATTTGCAATGATTCAACCTACAGGCAGATGAGCATGTACAATTGTGTTTTGTTAACTTAAAAAAAAAATAAAAACAACAAATTTTCTGATCACGTGAGTTCAAATAAATAGAAATTTTAACGTAATCATAACGGTCTATATTTATCGGGAAGTGATATTCCGAAGCAATTGCTTTTATAACTAAACGTCGCGATATTAGTTACTGATTGTTGGTTTCAAAAGTTGTGTTTTGTGTGTCGATGATTTGTCACGTGTTTACATCGGTAGATGTTTTTTTTTTGTTATTTATTAAAGTTCTCTTGTTACGTTGAACTCGATGTTTTATTTTTATTCCTTTCACAAGTGAAGTGAGATTAAATAATATTCAACAAATTCATTTAGAACCCAAAATAAAAGTGGTTACTAGCTTAATAACGCAAGAAGCAATTGAAGAATAAAATTTATTCGAATAAGTAAGCCAATATTAAAATTCTGAGAAGTTATTTCAATTTAAATTAAACGTGAAAGTGTAAAGTGGTATATCCATGTTACCAAAGTGCCAGTGTTTTCCTTCTATCAAAATAACATAACGTACAGAAATCGATGGAAGATGGATGGACAAGCCACAGGGATATAGAATTAAATGCAACGATTCCAGACATCAACAGGAAGATTATATGTGAGTTTTTTTTTACAAATTCCTTTTCATAACCCCATTTTTATATCGATTGGTTTATTGATTGTTGTGTATCATTGTAATAAAATAGATGTATATGTATGTGAACGAGGTGTTGACCATATCTTAAATTTTAATATGCAGCGTAAATAATTTTTTTTATTTCAATTCACCAAGAATTATACGTTCACATTTTTATCGTAATGATCGGGTTTCTGACAAATTGCATCTTGCAGTCATTTGAACTATTATGCATAAGATTGACTACTAATCATAGAACCTTGTGGCGTAATACTAAAGTAAAAGAAAACGACATACAATTGAATTTTATTGATGAAAGTTTATAAGTTTAAATTCTCATGCTCTTATTAATGAACCTGATTTAGTTAGTCCGGCGAAATTATGAAAGTATAATAAAATCAATAATAAAAATAAATATAAATAAATGTAATACTTTATGCCTACTGGGATCAATGAACCCTATCATCATCATAGTAAAAAGAGAACAAAAAATTAAAAAAAAAACAAAATTACAGGGTAAATGTATGTTTACAATTAAACCACGTTGTGTTAAACTATCAGTAGTTATTTTCTTTATTCCTGCGAACTAGGATCGTAATTACTAGCCGGATGTACTACCTTTCTAGACGTTGTCCATCATTATTTTAGCTGTAGTCTCTCACTGTGTCATAGGCGTTTGGTCTAAGGGAGATATAAAAATAAATCAAGCGGTGTGCTTTTAAGCTTCCTGTATCTTTACGCCAGCGACACGCCCACGCATCCAAGCGCCTAACAGACCGACTGAATTTCCAGATAGATCCATGTTTCTTGTTACTGCGCACCTTTTTCTACGTTTGCTACGACTACACTACTACACTTCAAAATGAAAAAGCACGCTTGGTCTAGTAGTACATTGGTTGCCTGACACGCGGTTGAGGCAGGTTTGATTCCCGGCTTATGCAATTTTTAATTCTGTTAAGTTACAGTAGTTTTGTTTTTTTTTTTCGTATTATACAGTAGATTTTAGATTATTATACCTAACTACAAAGTTGTCAAACAAGGAAACGGAAACGGAAAGTTACAGTAGTTTTGTTTATGTACTTATTTTTGCTAGGTTACTGCAGTTTTTTGTATCTAATCTAAATATGTTAGGTTACAGTAGTTTTGTACCTAAATTTTAGATTTGTATACCTAACCACGAAGTTGTCAAATAAGGAACGCGTGATTGGTCCCCATTTTGCGAGAAATATCCGCAAGTCACGTAACGAGGTAAAGATAAACTGAAAATTAATGTACGTATAAACTGGATGCAATATTAGATTAGTAATTTACCTGCAAACGGTATAAAGAAACGTTATAACGTTATAACCTCTCATTTTTTAGCACAAAAAATATTGTAACTAAACATGTTTCTTTGTACAGGATAATACTAAATAATGCACCGTACTCAAATGACTGACTTTTGTTACCTATAAAAGGGAAAGTCGTGTTATGATTTTGTTTTACACTTAATTGTTCTAGATTTTCACCTTTACTAAACTTTGAAAAAATCTCATAAATATTAAATGACGATGGCTATAAAAAATTCTCTTGACTATTTTAATTTTGTAAGTTTATATAAACGAATAAACGAAGTTTAAAGCTCGCAGCATTTATATAAATAATTCAGCATTAAATGATGTTTTCTGTTTAATAATGATAAACGCTGAGTTTACTAATTAAACAATTAGTTTTTGTGTTATTAGCCTTAACATAATAGAATCAAAATAATCTACATTTCATATCTAATAATAAAATGCTAATTTCACTTACTATCTTCTCCGCTTTTCAAAGTTAAGAGTATAAAATTGAATTTTTAATTCGTTTAAATTACCATAATAGTTCATATTCACATTTGAAGTTTTATTTTATGCATGAATAGTTTAGGCCATTGCATATTATTAATTAATACTAAAACTAAATGTATTAATCACAATTTATTATACTCTGTTCCATCTTATTTTTCATTAGAGCAGGCCATGATATTTTTTCTGTAGTGGTATTCCCATTTGTCAAATGACAAGAAGTTAATTTGACGCCGTCCTGTCGAAAGTAATCATACTGTGTTCCCTACTTAAGTGACGCATATGATGATCAATTAATAATAATTTGTTAAGAAAATGCTAAAAGTCATCGCAAAGAGTACAAAGTGTGCTTTCAGCACCTTAAAACTTGTGCAACGGGAACGGGTAACAGTTATGGTCTCGGATATATTTCAAGTACAACTTAAATCACTTTCTCGTGCGCAGATTAAGTATGTATTTGGATTTAGAACAAACACAGTGAACTATCATAAGGACAAATCCTCAAAATTTTAAGTTGACGTGTTGTGGTAAGCGCGGAAATTGTGGGATTTCACCTTTCGGAAAGATCTACAATTAGTTTAGCAATTTAATACTTTACGTTGAAAATATTGCATTATCAAGTTAAAACAGATTTCGATTATGATGGGGCACGAGCGACATTATTTAGAATTTTCAAAGCAATGGGTTACAAACACAAACGGATCAATGCATAGAAAATTTTATGAGAAATCAAAATCGTCGTTTTAGCCAAAAGTAGAAAGGGACGAGCTGTGAGACAACGACGCCGGTCGCTACGTCCGAGTATGGGGTGGGGTTGGCATCTTTTCGGGGTCCATTTTCAAACCCTCGATGGCATTTTCAACCTCTTATTGGCATTTCCACCCCTAATTAAGGCCCTTTTGTCTGTATTAAGAGCCTATGTATCAGTTCAGCTCCTGGAGGGTAGGCAAATGCGCGCACAAGGGCCGGGTGGGGGTAGTCACTCGACCCTGGGGGAGGGGAAAGTTTTAGTCACGTGGCCAGGTGGGGGTAGGAGTGGGGGGAGGTCAAAGTCCAATTATTTTAATTATGAGTCATAATAAAACTCCGCGGCCATTTTTTTCTTAATTATGACGTCATAATCAAATTCCACTGCCATTTTGCTTTTAATTATGAGGCATAATCAAATTCCGCGGCCATTTTGTTTTTAATTATGAGTCATAATCAAATTCTTCAGCCATTTTCCTTTTAATTCTGAGTCATAACCAAATTCCTAAGCCTTTTTGCGTTTAATTATGAGTCATAATCAAATACCGCGGCCATTTTTTTATTATGGGCCATAATCAAAGTCCTCCGTTATTTTCTTTTTAATTGTGAGTCATAATCAAATTCCTCCGCCACTTTGTTTTAAGTATGAGCCATAATTAAATTGAGTAGGTAGCCACGGAGGGAAGGAGCAGGGCAAGTTAAAGTCCAATTACTTTAATTATGAGTCATAATCAAATTCCACCGCCATTTTGTTTACAATTATGACGTCATAATAAAACTCGTCGGCCATTTTGTTGTTGATTATGATTCGTAATTAAATTGCGGGGATAGTGGAATGGGGCAGATCAAAGTCCAATTATTTTAATTATGAGTCATAACCAAAGTCCTCAGATATGGCGGGAAATTTGAAATTGTGTAGAACCCTCTTGTTATGCCGGCCATCTTGAAAGCCATTTTGTTTTTGGCGGGAAATTTGAAATTGTATTCTAGTAAGCAGGCCCTCATACTAACCCATAAGGCTATTATAGTACTCCGGAGCTTGTTCTAGGGCAGTCGCGCGTTCTCAAGTCTTCGCCCCCTTGGCCGGAAATTTGAAACTGTATTCTAATATGGGGCATTCGCCCATTGTCAAAAGACAGAAATTAATCAAATCAATCAATCGGCCAATAAAATCAGCCGAAACATATCAAACCAATTCAATCAACCTCGATCAAATCAAACAAATTAATTAAGCAAATCAAACTCAAACAAATCACTCTCGATGAAATCAAATCAAACAATCAGATCAATCACAATCAATCAAACAAAGTAATTAACCAAATCAGTCAAATCAATCAACCTCAATCAAATCAAAGAAGCTGAGCTAACAATTTTTTATAACCTTCACGTAACGATTCTCCCACTGCATATACCTAACCCCTATGAGCGATCACTTACTTTGTAGATAAGGCTAACCGACACTCAGAGCTGGTACTCTCCCTGAACGTGAGGGCAGAAGCGTGGGAAAACAGTCGATCATCCGCAAATCAATCTCAAGCAATTCATTGTTAACCAAATCATAACTTAGAGCTTGCAATTAAAAAATACTGGTTTGGCTTAACTTACAGCTTGCTAAGACCAACCATAATTCAAAAATACATGAGATAGCCTTCGGCATTGCGGTCAATATACGAGCATCAAATTAGCTTTTAACAGTACAACATACAAAGAATGTCTTATCGGAAATGCTTCTGACAAAAAGGCCCTAGATTTATAAACAAGATTGAACTCACTATTTCGTTTTTGAAAATGGACAATTACCTGGGGATAAATAAACAAGCTGACTTTCATTTCCAATTTTGATAAGACACATGTGATTTGAAACTATAGGACTCTGTGTTTGATTTTACCCAACGCTTATCATTATCATTAGATAACCATAATAATTCGTAAATATCTCTGATAAAAGGGTCCTAGATTTATAAACAAGCTTGAATGCACTATTTCGTTTTTGAAAATGGACAAATGCCCAGGGACAAACAAACAAGCCGACTTTCACTTCCTATTTTGGTAATATACATGCGATTTGAACGTAACACCGATTTCATTTCAGACAACTATAGGACTCTGTGTTTTATTTTACCCAATGCTCATCGTTATCATTAGACAACCATAATAATAGTAAGGGTTAAAATAAAAAACATTTACCAGGGTTTTTGTCGATAATCGTAAATCCAGAAAATAATTACTTTATATTAATGATTACTGGGGGCCTCTAAGTACTTTATATTATTCAAGACGTCGAAAGTAAATATGTTGTGACTGTGAGCAGCTGTTTATCGTGTCAAGACGTTCTTCCAATACGACTATCGATAACAACCCTGGTAAGTGCTCGTTTTTTTTATTTTAACTCCTATCCCTTATTTTATTTACTTTATTTAATTGCTAGAGGGCTGATTTTAAGATTGGTTATATTTGTTATTGTATAGGCATTTTTACTTATTTAACTGTAAAACGTATACTTATCACTGTATTCAAAACTCACGAATACTACTACACGCTAATATGAGCGACATTATTATTATTATGGTTGTCTAAAGATAACAATGAGCGTTCGGTACAATAAAACACAGAGACCTATAGTTGTCTTACGAAATGAAATCGGAGTTAGCTTCAAATCACATGTGTATTATCAAAATTTGAGATGAAAGTCGGCTTGTTTATTGGTCCCCGGGCAATAGTCCATTTTCTAAAACAAAATACAGCATTCAAGCTTGTTTACAAATCTAGGGCCTTTTTGTCAGAGGTATTTACGAATTTGAGCGATGTTTGTATTATTATAGCGGTCTAATGATAATGATGAGCATTGGGAAAAATAAAACACAGAGTTCTATAGCTGACTTACGAAAAGAAGTTGGTGATAGTTTCAAATAACAAGTGTATTGTCAAAATTGGAAATGAAAGCTAGCTTGTTTATATATCCTCAGGCAATTGTCTATTTTCAAAAAAAAAATTGTGCATTAAACCTTATTTATAAATCTAGGGGCTTTTTGTCAGAGGTATTTTCTATAAGACATCCTTGTATGTAAAATAATAGTGGCCTGATTTCGATTTTGGTTATATATTTGCTATTGTATAGGCATTTTTAACTAATTTAACTGTAAAACGTATTTTTAGCACTGTATTCAAAACACGGCAATAGTGTTACAAGCTAATTTGATGCTCGTATATTGACAGTAATGCCGGTCTATCTCATGTATTTTGAATTATGGTTGGTTTAGCAGCTGTAAGTTGCCAAACCAGTATTTTAATTCTGATTTTTGCATGCTGTAAGTTATCATTAGGTTAACAATGAATTGATTGAGATTGATCTGCGGATGATCGACTGTTTTCACCGGTGCCCTCACGTTTATGGAGAGTACCAGCTATGAGTGTCGGTTAGCCTTATCTACAAAGTAAATGGTCGCTCATAGGAGCTAGGAATATATAGTGGGGGGAATCGTTAGCTGAAGGTTCTGAAGAATTTTTAGCCCAGATCCTTGTTTGATTCGATTGAGGTTGAATGATTTGACTGATTTGGTTAATTGATTGTGATTGATCTGAGTGTTTGATTTAATTTGATCGAGAGTGATTTGTTTGAGATTTGTTACATGCACAAAGGCACGGCCGTAGCAAACGTAAGAGGTGTGCCGTCGTAACAGCTAGAAAGAATCAGGCCCGAAGCTCAATCGGTCGGTTAAGCACTTCGATGCGTGTGGTTGGCGTAGGTACACAGAGAAACTAAAAGGGAGCCACTTTATTTATGTTTTTATCGCCGCTAGATCAATAAAACGGCTGCGACACACTAAGAGAGACGCTACAGTTAAAAAAATACGGTTGGACACAGTCCAAGAAGGGAATAGGTGCGGTTAGCATATCGCTCCTAAACCGTAGTAGTAAAGAAAACGATCATTAGTAGAGTAATACAAATCGGTTTAATCGTTGTAGATGTAATCATTATTGATATTAATAAATCTCTAAACTTAAATCTATTACGAATGGATAACATAATCTCGCCAAAGTCATACTAGTGTAAATATCTCAGCGTAGTAGGTGCAGTAAATAAACATTCGAACAACAGGTATCGTAAATATTTAAAGTTTCCCCCCAAAAATTTCATAAAAAAGGTTTGTGATTAGTACCACACTTACCTTTCTCTAGTGCTTCAGCTAAGTAAACTAAAGAAAGCAAAATTTAATTGAATGAAAAATACAGTATAATGAAACGGCGGTTTTATGCACAGTGAAACATCCAGCGTTGAATCTAAAAACAAAATACATAACCCAAAATAAATGCAACCTAAAAGGATGAAACCGTAGTTGTAGGAAGAGCTTTCCTTACAATGGCCGTCTCGGTTTTAAATCAACCGAATCATAACCTGACTTGCATATAAAGCTTTACCCGGAAAACAGAAAAAAAGCAAGAAAATTCTAGCTGAAGGCTAGAGTATTCACATTCATGAATTACTCACCTATTTATGATAACGTCTGTTAGAACGTATGAAAATGTAAACTTGCACCATTGTTACACATAATAAAATACTATTCTTTTTTGGATTTTTTAATGGTGTATGTTAAATTATGCAATCTAAACGTTTCGATAACACTTACAGTTATCTTCGCCAGTAGTAATATTATCTATTAAAGCTGTTAGAGATGTTGAAACAATTTTGTCAAAGTTGAAAAGTTAAAACATACACCAATGATCGGGACTCCGTCAGGCTGGCGAACGTTGGTCCGGGATTCTCTGACCACTTCTCTACTTACGTTTTCTGTGAAAATACGAGATGTTTATACACTCAGAAAGGAACTGATCCTAAATTATATTACGATATAGCGATATTTTATTTATCTTGAAAATAAAATTAAAAGTGTAAAAGCCTGACCTGTCGGGTAGCTGACGGCAGCAGAATTTTATAAGGTTATTATAACTGTGTTTAAATTGTATAAATGCAACTTTTACACCTGTAACTTTTATGAAAGTGAATTTTAAAGAAACTAAATAATATTTATAGGGTTTTTATTAACTATCGATTTAGAGTAAGTTATTAATTACGGCGGATTAAATATTTCTAATTACCCTTAGTAATTAGGGGAAGTTTTACTAAAACAGAATTGGTGGTTTATTATAAGTTTCGTTATGAACGAATAAGTTCAAAAGTAAATATGTAATTAAAAATTATTATTAATTTTATTAAATACATAAATGAAAGGTTTACCTCGAGTAGGATTTGAAACTACGACCTATACTTTGCTAGAGTACCACGCTAACCAACTGCGCTATAGAGATTCTAGCCCCAATTGATGTAAATTTTGTCTTTATGTATGTAGAATTGATGTAAATTCTAAATATAATGAGATTCACATGTCAAAGCAGCTTGACTAATATTAATTTATTATCAGTTTTGTTATGAACGAATAAGTTCATAACAAAATTTGCATCGATTTGAGCTTGAATCTCGATAGCGCAGCTGTTTAGCGCGATACTCTAGCAAAGTACAGTTCATAGGTACAAATCCTACTAGAGGTAAACTTTTTATTTATGTATTTAATAAAATTAATAATAATTTTTAGAATTGGTGGTGTATACGAGTGGTTAAATTCTTTGGAATTAAAATATGAATACTTTCGTATTGTATTCTGGGTGCTGGCGAACTTATGGCGATGGCCGCTTAGTAGCTCCTTGCACTTCTGGTGTCGACTGCGTCAATAGTAACTACCTGGGGGGGGGTATAACTCGGGTCCGGTTCTAATAATAACAATGATAAGGTATTGAAACCTTCCGGAACGATTTAGTATTAAGATTTTTAGGTACAGGATAAATTAAACGTTTTACAGGTACAGTATACTTGACTAAGGGTTTCTCTTGCTAGTCTGAGTTATCGCGATAAGCGATCAGGAATGGATACAGGTTCAGGACTCTTTCAGAAGCAAAGCTTTTTTAGCAACGGAGTAAAACCATTAAATCCTAGGTACCTTTCTGCATTCAGTGCTGTCAAATAAACAGGCTGACGGTGTTTACCGAAGATGTTAAATCAGGATGTTGCTATCCCTGAATATCCCACGATAAGGAGCGGGTAGGAAAACGGTTTGTTACGTTTAGCGATATTGAAATGTAATACTCACTGTTACGTATTGGGTTCGTAATTACAAAACTGGGTGACCGAAATATGGTCTAATTTGGGGCGACTTGTTGCTTTCAATATGACGGCTTCCTGCACTTCGGTTGTCAATTATTTTGCCTAGTGTAGGCGTGCTTGTGTGAGTCGGTGTGCTGTGTAGATGGAATATCAATTACAATAATCTGGGCAAATACCCGCTGTTTAATTGATACCCCAAAGATTGGCAGAGTTTAGGCGAGAACCTTTCTATCCAATGGAGTAAGTAAAAGACTACATCGAGTATTTTGCCCGACGTGAAGTCGTTCGCTGGTGTAAGTGTGGTTGTTTAACTTACATGCAGGTGACCGCAGATTGAGGCAGTAGTAACCCTGATGTATAAAATAAGAACCGGTGGATCTGCGCTCTCGAAAGAGGCCCAGGGAATGTGAGTGAACAGGAACAGGCCTGAGTCTAAAACAACAATTTTAACACAAACAGTTGTTTGTGTTAAAATTATTCCATTCTGTGGTATACTGATTTTATGATCCTTATTTTGCCTTTTTCTTAGAAAATATGTAACAACCCATTTTGAGTTGTATTAAAATATACCGCAATTTATGTCTTCATTCATTTAGTTGTAAATATAAGAAAAATTTATTTATTAATGATTTGTAAGTATGAGGTAGGCAACTTAATTTGCATTTTGGTGTAACTTAAGTGTATATACTTCTTAATGGTTTATACTCCACTTTAAATTATTTTTCTGCTTATATTTTGCGCACGGTTATATCTTCTGACATCCGAAAGCGTCCATTTTTTACTTCCTGATGAATGATACGTTGGTTAGGAAGCAATTTTTCGGCTTCCACCTAAATTTTGGAAAGTGCCATTGATTTAATGGCACTTTCTTTTACTCTTACACTTTTAATTTTACCGCTTTTGATTGCACAATTAATTCTACTGTTACGTACGCTTTCATTTTATGATGGCGTTTTGCTTTTAATGCAGATCTGATTGTGGATTCCATTATTTATTTTGAACCTTGCAATAAATATTAGTTTATTTAATTTCAAGAAGACAAATTTATAAGAAATAAAATTCCATTTTGAGTGTGGTTTACAACGTAAAGCATTATTTCGAAATATTGCGCAATATTGGTGCACAGATGACATCACCTTGGTTGACATTTTCGTAATCGTTTAGATACCAGAGGTTATTAAAAGTTTGTGTACAAAATTTCACGAACAGGTATTATGTTTAACAATTATTTAGTAACTTAAGGCTATAATTAGTTTTAAGATATATTTTATGTAACCCTATCATTTTAACTGTTAATAAACATAGTTTGTATATATTTTATTTTTACACTTTGATAAAATTTTTATTGTAAGCAACCTCGGTTTAGTTATTCCGAGCATAATTAAAAAATAACTTGGCGTCCGAAATCATTTTTATTAGTGATGCATTGCTGTTATTATATTGATGTTCTGTGGAAGTAATCTAGCAGAAATTGTGGTAATTAAGCAAATCATTAATTTACCGACTGAGTCAAAGGCATTATTAATGGTGAACGGCTCTATCTCCAGTTAGCTTAACGATTAGTTTGGAGAACATTTTACACTTATTTCTTTATTATATTATTAAAACACTTTTTATACTTAATACCTTATACGATTACCATTACCACTTTATTATAAATACTTATTACATCTGTCAGTTTTAAAAATAAATATCTCGATGTTTATATTTTAATAAGCTATGAAAGAACTGCAGCTGATGGTAGCCAAGTCAACTATGATTCCCATTTAAAAATGCAGGTTTAGATGATTACTCGAAAACTGCACTCTAGAAAAATTCTAAGCGCGGCACTGAATTCGGCCGTATACGGTACAATAGTATTAAGCGGCGTATAAGACCTTGAAAAGTATAGAAGTGTCCTGGAAAAAATGAGTAAAATTAATTAATATTTTTTGCCCTCTACAGGGTGATTAATTTCTGGTTTTAAAAATATGAATAAAAATATTTACACTTTACCATTACTAACGACAACCAAATATTTCGCTACATAGTGACTTCTTATAGCATTGCCAAGGTTATAAGTGTTACAGCTTGCTAGGCGGCCACATACACCACTAATTAAAGAGAGCTTCAACAAACTTGCAACGTGCTGAAGTTTGTAACGTGCTAAACTTTCTCCAACATAAATTTAATTATAAGAGTACACATGTACGCCCTCTAAACTCAATGGCATAATGAAACTTTGGTATTGACTTATTTAATAGCATATAATTGTTAATGTATGAAATTTTCGCCAGATGGCGGTATGAAAAGACAATACTTTGGAACTTTCTTTATTGAATTTTGTCGATACAAAAGCGATCTATATAACAATTTTTGTAGAAAAGGATTGTTCACGATTGCTCTTCCTTCTGCCGATCGCCATCTTAGCCACGCTAGAAAATTTCAACATTTCTTCTGGACAATTTCTAATAACGATTATTCGTATAATATAGAAATACCTACGACAAAGCACATTTGGTTCACTCTACACTATCTGTACCAGCTTAGTTGCTCGTATTTAACTGCGGTTTTAAAGAAATGTTCTAGTTGCTAAAATTTGGTGTTTGAAGGCGTACTACCTCTAAACAAACTACTGATCCTTTCGATAGATTACGGAGAACAGTCCATACCATTCTAATGTGCCTGTCTACAATAAAAGGCACGTAATGGTTATCATTATCACTTAATGGCTTAGTATTTACTGGTTAACTCTTAATGTCTGTATTAATGGTTAAAGCACGTTCTGTTCTATACACCTCCTTCGTGGACGTTCCACTGATTCTTCATGCTGCTTTGGGTTCGTCTACATCAACTTTAGTGCTGTAACTACATTAGTGACCCTTTACACTATCAACAAAGGTCAGAGTGTTATCGTTATCTATCGCATGTACTAAAATACATACCTTATCGTATCTTTATACGAAATTACTCGACAATGATTTCATTAAAGCACTACTCGCTATAACATAATATAATTTCAATATTGTCATACTTATATACTTTATATGAAGTCCACACTGTGCAGGTCAATGTAATTGATCAAGATTATATCTGTTGGTGTTTAATAACATTTCACAAAATGCAGTATTTGTTGTTGAAGTTATATTTAAGGGTTCTTGGAATCGTTTCAACTGACAATAGTCACTGTAATTTTAATGATAATTTTAATTGATAACTTTGGAACCACACTTACTAGTTGTAAATAACTACCGTTTTGTTTTTTTTGACGAGTAACCCGCTGCGCACAAACCATTCTCGATTGTTGAGTTACGCGATAGAATTAACGTCATAACAGTTTCTGTATCATAAATACTCTTTCCTTTTCTTTAATTTACACGTGGTTATCTCTCTGAAAAATATCTATTCTTGAGCTAATAAGTGCATTTTCTTTGATGTACGAAAGGACAAGACATTACACCAAGGCAAAATAAGTAATCGTGTTCCTCAGAACAATCAATGGAGAACATATATCTCTTGTTGAACAACCGGGCTTGATATGTATGCATGTCACCTTAACTACTGGAACTGGCAAATCAATTGCTAAAGGTATTTGTGGTTTTGTGTTAAAAGTAAAATGTTGGATCAGCTTAGCTCTTATAACGCGTTTACATTCGGTGGTCGTCAATCGTTAGTAGCATTATTTAAGACGGAGCGGCGAACTGCGATTGACTATCGTGGTATAATCGGTTACTCGAGCGCCAATCTAATGAATGGTGTAGAGGCCTAGATTCCTCTTCGCGAAATTAAAATAAAAGCGGTCCAATTAGCTTCAGTGAAGACGTCGCTCTACCAGGGTTTCTGAAGATTTAGATCGGTGCCGGTATTTAAGACTTGTGTCGCTGTTAAGTCGAAAATACGCGGTCTCGGTGGTATGAATTCAAAATAATTCAGTTACAAAAAAACATAAAACTCCTGATACGGAGATCGGTAGCAAATGTTTTCTATGTCGGATAAGTAATATTTTATAAGTAAGATTAAGATTTTATATGGAAATTAGATCACAGAACGATTCGTCAAACGAAAAATATATAACTCAAACTCGGTCTCTGTTTGAGAAAAATAAATTATTATCACAAGTCAATGGAACACATTAAATTAATATTTCTCGGACAACATAATACTAAAAATTTGGGTGGTTACGGAGCGAGGACTTAGTCTCTAATTTATTCGGCAGCGGAAAAATAAAAGCAGTGTAGTGCTTGGCGATGTCAATTAACAAAAATATTTTTCGCCAACGGTGGCGGAAAAAATACCTAAATTCCTGAAAAAATAGCAAACAAGAACCAAAAACGCATTCAAGACGGTAAATAAATAACCTAATAATTTTTCATACAGGTCAGTACCACTGAAAAATGTAGTGGTAAAACAAAATTAACAATTTCAGTGATTAAAATAATTAATAGAACGAAGGAAATAAATAAATAAATAAATAAATAAATATATTATATATATATATATATATATATATATATATATACAAAGAGAATACTAATGACTGATAGTAATTAATAATACTAGTTTGTTGAACAGTCAATATGTAGTTTAATTACATTACAGACTCTTTGATATGTGTCGAGCTGAGAAGGTTATTCTCATTTCAAGACAACTGAAAATTGTTACATAGAACATGTCAGTAATACTAAAAATTTTTATAAAGAACTTCATGTCGTAGACTAATAAATAAAGCACATTAAAATTTTCGTCATACAAAGATCAGCAATTAAAAGTTATTTTATATATTAAAATATACTAAGATTAAAAACCATAAAACAACCAAATTAAAGTAGATGTAACTGAAATGTACAACTTCAAATACAATTCCATTACTGCAATAATTTCACAATTAAAACATTATTAAAAACAAATCACTTATTACAATGACTTGTCGTTAATTTAAACTACACCAGATCTAATATACGGTTAATGAAAATGAAGCTATATGTGTAATACAACCATTTAACAATTTGTTTACAAAAATAATCATGCTAAGATATGAACAGATTATGTAAAATCAAAACAGGAAAATAATCAAACTTTAACAATAACAACTATATTAAAACCAGTATATAAATTTTATTTTGTTATATGACCACAATTAAACATAAAACACGTAAAAGTTGACTACTAAATATTATTTGTTGTCAAACGTAAGAATGTGACTTAAAATATTACAAATAAATTTTAAAAAATCAAATTTTTATGTCTGATTTTTATTGACCGTCTGATTCTGGTTTATTGTACCATTTCTAAAAAATTCGTTTCTGATAATTTGCCTCAGTTTCTAGAATTATAACGTTATTATAATCAAAGAATGATGTTCATTTATGGAATGTTCGCTAAAGCACAGGACAAAACTTACGCTTGACATCACTTTTATGTGAGGTGATCCTACGACGGTATCACCTCACATAAATGGTACATAAACCAGAATCAGACGGTCAATAAAAATCAGACATAAAAATTTGAGTAATATTTACAGTCACATTCTTACGTTTGACAACAAATAATATTTAGTAGTCAACTTTTACGTGTTTTATGTTTAATTGTGGTCTATATAGAGCAAAAATAAATTGTAATATACTGGTTTGGTATATAAGTTGTTATTGTTAAAGTTTGATTATTTTCCTGTTTTGGGATTGTTCACATACTATCTGTTCATATCTTAGCATGATTATTTTTGTAAACAAATTGTTAAATGGTTGTATTACATATAGCTCTCATTTTACATTAACCGTATATTAGATCTGGTGTAGTTTTAAATTAACGACAAGTCATTGTAATAAGTGAGTTTGGTTTTAATAATGTTTTAATTGTGAAATTGTTGCAGTAATGGAATTGTATTTGAAGTTGTACATTGGTTCAGTTACATCTACTTTAATTTGGTTGTTTTATGGTTTTTAATCTTAGTATATTTTAATATATAAAATAACTTTTAATTGCTGATCTTGTGTAGACGAAAAATTTTAATGCTGTTTATTTATTAGTCTCACGACATGTAAGTTCTTTATAAAAAATTTTTAGTATTACTGACATGTTCCTATGTAAATTTTCAGTTTTGAAAATGAGAATAAATTGAAAGCTCGACACATATCAAAATCTGTTAATGGTAATTAAACTACATAAATTGACTTTCAACAAACTATATTTATAATTATATATATATATATATATATATATATATATATATATATATATATATATATATATATATATATATATAATTAACGACGACGGAAAGCCAAACTACATTCAAAAAATGTAAACTAATAATGTCGTTTGTCAAACAGGCTGCAAACTAATAAACTGATTAACTTGTAATCTATTTGAGACATAAGCATAACTCAAATAAATGTTATTATCTGACAACTTGAATAACAGGTCGTACAAGAATCAACAATTATAAAACAAAATAAAAAATAATATTGGTAACTAATAATCGGCTACTTGCTGTTAATAAAAAAATTATTTTAGTCGAAATAGAATTAATTGCTGCAGTGGGTGCAATATTTGAATCACCGGTTTGTACGAGTATCTATCGCTGACTGAAAACTCAACTAAAGTCCAAAAATAAAACACAATGTGTTTGTTAGGCATATAAAACAAAATTATCGAGCAATTTATTCTTTTAAAGTAACATAAAAGAAAAACTAATTACGAAGTTCAGTCACTTGAGCTGCAGAAAAGAAACGTTCTACAAATGCTTACACTAGATTTTAAAATTAAAGTGCTATCGGTGACAAACCTTGAATCAATAAATGAATTATTCCTCTTAAACGGACGGTAACAAAATTAATCAAGACGGCGTTGAAAATATAGGATATTTTAATTATCACATGCAATAGCATACAATGAAAGATATTTCTGCAAATGTTTTGGTCAAACTTAGTGGGCAGTTGATTCGTGGTTTGAAAACAATTTTATTTGTAAACGTTACTCACGGATAAAATGCTCACCTATAAATATAAAATAGTTAAGTACACATAGCCAGCTTAATATTAGTAGAAATACGGACGGAAACGGTAGTGTTTCTAAGCTGCAGACACTCATTGATAACACGCTTATCGGATAATTGCAACGTGGAAATACAAATTTATTAATATGTTTTCCATAAATGAAATAGCTACACATACCTATAAGGTTTACTACTTGTATCTTGTTTAAAAAAATCGGAATATGGGACGTAATTTATCAACTGAAGTAATTGAATTAATTTGTTAATCAACAAACTTATTGAATAGATCTGGATACACACTTTACTTCGTGCATGCACAAAATGCATATTTCTATCTTAATACTGACTCGATTCACTCGTGCAGTGTTAACAATGTATCGAATTCGGCGTAAGAGATAACATAACTCGCTTTGTTCTGAACTGTTGATGTTCAATTGCATTGAAATTTATTCATTAAAGTCCAGCATGGTTTAAGATTTTAAAACGTATGTCGTTATTGGTTCATATAGTTAGTAATTTGTATACCAACAAAACATCGTCAATGTTTCTAGGTTATTTTCAAATTTAAGCCGCGCTGTCAAATTTAAATAAAATTATTGTTCGAATATCTCGATTTAGCATCCTAAAGGTCTTAAAATCCCCATCCAGTCGTATAAATAAAGTAGAATTTCGTTTAAAGTCTGTTCGCACTTATTCTGGCATGTAAAGTCCACCGAGTTTGGGTAGGCATATGATAAAATATATTGTACGACTGTAAACGATTATCAGAACCGAGACGTCAACAAAATTTCGTTTTGGATCTGTTTTACAAATTAATTATACCAATAATTTTCAATCAGAAACGAATTAGCTAGCAGTACGCAGTGCCCGAATGAAGTGCGAAAAGTTTTGTTAATTGCGCAGGATCGTTTTAGCCGTCAAAAGAGTCAAGACTGTAATTTGGTTATCAAACCACTTATAAATAAGTGATTTTGTCATAAATAAATACACTTATTGGATGTTAAAATGAGATTTATTACTAGTTAACAACATAAACATTTTAAAATCTCAGTTTGCAGGTTGTCAAATACATATATATATATATATATATATATATATATATATATATATATAAGTTTTAAAGAAAATTGTCTTATTTAAACATGAATACTTGTGAAATCTAAATAGAAACATAATATTCCTATACGGAGAAGAAACTTTGAATACCATCAAGATTTACAGAAAGCTACGTATCAAAAAATGTGAAACACTTACTAATTTAACTTTTTTAAAGCGTTGTCGTGACAATAAAATAATACCCAAGGGATTTAAATTGAAACCAAGACCAGACATTAATGGTTCTTATAAGATTTTATTCAAAACAAGCCTTGCTCTTTTAAGAAAAGCGATTGCCAATGAAAGGGCTAAACTTGACTATCTCAACCGTACCCTTTATGACACATTCCAAACTTTACATGCTATCAAAATTCACCCTTTCATATTCGATACGGTGGATCGTCTCATTGAAATTACTGTAGAATCGTCCTTGATGATAAAAACTAACCGACAGAAACAAAAATTTGAACGTCTATCTCATACATCGCAGGCAAATAATGTAGAACCGTTAAGGACAGTACACAATTTAAGTGACAAAGAACTTAATAATAATATTCTAAATGTTTTAGGTAAAGGGTTTAATTTTGCCATCACTCCTAAACGGATTCCCGTAGAAAACATCATCACCAACGTAGAATACGCCTTAAAAGATACAGAATCTACGGTAGCTGACGAAATTAGACTCAACGTAGCGCACATTCTTCAGAACTGCAAACTTCCCAAACAAAATATCACCAAACAAGACCTCCAAATGTTACACCAAATCAAAAATGACGACCAAATATTAATACTACCCGCTGACAAAGGAAACGCTACTGTCATTGTGAACTCTAAAGACTATCACCACAAGATGTCTGAACTGCTAACTTCTTCAGAATACAAGAAAAATCAGTACAATCCTACCACCTACATAGAAAAAACAACAAAATCTATCATTAATTCTACAAAATTAGACAAAGAAACAAAACAGAAACTAATTCCAAGAGAGAAGAGTTCAAGAATCCCCAAAATATACGGACTCCCAAAAATACATAAGGAAAACTGGCCATTACGCCCTATCGTCAGTGCATTCAATTCTCCGACTCATGACCTTGCTCGTTATCTAGCCAAAGTTATTCAACCGATTTGTGAAAATGCTGTATCCTACATCAAAAACTCATGATTTTCTACACAAACTCAAAATTGTACCTTGGCTCCAAATGACATTTTAGTTAGCTTCGACATAACGTCACTTTTCACCAAAATACCTATTGAAGACACGATGAAAATTCTAGAAGAAAAACACTCAATAAACCAAGACATACTCAAATTGATAAACCACTGCATGCACTCAACCTATTTTACATACAAAGGACAATTCTACAAGCAAATTCAAGGAACACCTATGGGCTCGCCACTCTCTCCAGCTTTTGCGAATGTATATATGGAACATTTTGAAACCATTGCTTTAAATTCTGCAGATTTAAACCTAAATGTTGGTTTCGTTATGTTGACGATACATTTGTAGTTTGGCCCCATGGAAAAGGAAACTTGAACCATTTTCTAGGACATATTAAAACATTCACGACAACATCAAATTTACTATGGAAGTTGAAGAAAATAATTCACTCCCTTTTTTGGACACCCTAATAACAAGACTTCCTAATGGTAAATTTACACACAAAGTTTATCGAAAACCAACACATACGAATAGATACTTGAACTCTCTCGCATCACCATCCTGGTCAATTACGTAGCGTTATGAAATCCTTGATATACCGCTCTTACCACTTATCTGACCAAAATTCTAGAACAGAAGAGATGAAGACTATTAATAAAATACTAATTCAAAATGGATACAAAGATCAAGAAATATTGAAAATTACCAACGAAATAAGAAGACCAAGAAATAATAACTTGTCAAACAATGAACGAAAGATTCCTGTTATTCTACCTTATATAAAGGGAATTACAGACAGAATAGCAAAGAAATTTCCCAAAACGACTTCAGACCGGTATTCAAACCACATTCAACTTTGTCCCAACTTTTAAGAAACCCCAAAGACAAAATTCCTAATGAAAGCCAAGGAGTGTATGAGTACCGTGCAACAACTGTCGAAGAACTTATATAGGACAAACTAACAGAATATTATATGCGAGAGCCGATGAACACCAACTAGCAATTAAACAGCACAATCCTTCATCGTCTTTAGCTACACATCATTTAGATACAGGACACCAAATTAATACCAACAATATCCGTTTAATTGCACCTCTATATACCTTACAAGAAGAATTATTAGAGAAGCAGTTGAAATTGAAAGAAGACCAAACGCCCTCAATAAACGAGATGACACTTCTAGAATGCCACAAATTTGGAAGAATATCATTAAACAAGTTTATTATACATTTCAACCAACTAAAAATCTTCCAGAAATTTCAAACAATTATGCTGCAACTATTCCTGGCGTCCCCACTTCTGCACCTTCTACATCACACTAGACCAACCACCCGAAGTCAAACACACTCGTCCAGATTAAAATTAAATTAGTTACCTTGTTTCATATTTTGTACTTGTTAAAAATAGTTACCTTATTTCAATTTCTGTAATTGTCAAATAAATTCTTGACAAAGGGAACAAAGGACGTTCCCGAAACGTTGAATTAATTTTACGTTTATTTACACAAGTTTTAAAGAAAATTGTCTTATCTAAACATGAATACTTGTGAAATCTAAACAGAAATATATATATATATATATATATATATATATATATATATACATATATATAACAAATGTAAACCTAAGTACAGCTACAGAGGTATATGTTAAATATAATAATTCTTTACAATGTTATAAAGTAACTAAGATTCTAATTTTGCTTTAAATTCAAATATTGGACATCTTCTAATTAAAAGTCATCACCTTCACTTTCACTATCAGCTTCACTCGACTCTCCAACATTGATTACTAGAGGCTTTACCATTTCCTCAGCTCATTTTTGAACGTCCCACCACTGGCTCATTTCCTTTTCATCATGTATAATACATGTTTCCACAGTTCTCCAGTTACTTGGTTTAATGAATCCTTCCATAGCGATAAAACATTCTCGTCCCTGTCTTCCAACGTTTTGTTGTAACACTGTTTACAATTTTCCCATATTACCTCGATGGGGTTGAATTGGCAGTGATACGGAGGTAAACGTAAAATTTGATGTCCCCATTGATGAGCGATTTCATCAATTGCATATATTTTGGAACCTGTAAATCCTTGGCAATTTGTAATAATTCCACCTTCAGCATATCATTCGAATGAGGAATGTTGTGTTTTCTTAAAATTGAAGAAGATCTTCTTTCTTCCAACTACTTGAAGGTAAGTTTTCTACTAATGTAAAATGATAACTGGCATTGTCAAGAATTATCAAACTTGGTTTTTCTAAATTTGGTAAACGCTGTTCTTAAAACCATTTTTGAAATAAATCAGCGTTCATATTATCGTGGTAGTCTGCTGTCTTACTTTTACTGGAAAACCAATAATGAATTAGGTATAGGGTAAAACACCCAATTATTGGCACCTTAAGAAAAGCTCCCTTTTATATTAAAGGCTTTAAATACAATAATGAATTTTGCGTATATTCTCTTTAATATGTTTGCTGCCTTATTAAATTTAGATTCCAATTTAGATTTTTGAATAAAAAAGACAAAATGACTAAATTTCCAGTTATTGGCACTTCAATTTAATTATTGGCCTCAATGATTGACACTCAACTGAGTCATTGGCATCTAGTTAACGACACACGAGTACGGTTAGAACTTAGCTTAGTAGGTACCTAAGTAGGTACCATTTAGGTAGGTACGTAGTACCTATCTAGCTACCAATTGCATTCTAGGTTACAAGGTTAGTCAAGTTTCTATATACCTACTTGTTAGGTGCGCTTATACAGCCATTTGTAGCAGTAACACTTTAAGTAAAAACACATTATCAAAATATGGAAACTTTATTAAAAATATGAACATTTATATGGCATTTTCTCACTTTGTCGTTTCCTTTTCTTTCAGGTGTCTTGGGCCATAAAAGATACTGGTTTAAATCTGCGGTATTTAAAAGAGAGCTACCTGATCGTTTAGATGTAAGACCGGAAGTGCTTGGCTGTTCATCTGCGGCCAAATTAAGTGAAGGTACTTGATCAGTTTCGAGTTGGAGCAATTTGGTAAATTTTGGTTCAAGATTAAAGTGCTTTCTTCAGATTGCATTTGAATTTTGTTAGAATCTGAGGTATGACCATCGACTACGGTATAAAAAGTATTTTTCGTATGAGTGTTGTTGCTGTCGTCTAAAATAATTATTGGCATCTCAATGATTTCATTTTGACTAAATAGTGTGTCTTCAATACTATCAACGTCTGTTATGTTAGACTCGTTAACACTTATGTCAGTTACCTCAAGCTGGACAGTTGAATTATTAGCCTGAGAATCTAAGCTTAAAGGCATCTTGATGACTTCATTTTGACTAAATTGTGTTTCTTCAATAGTATCAAAATTTATTTTGTTAGGCTCCTCAACAGTTATGTCAGTTACCTCAAACTGGACTATTGAGTTATTAACGTGAGAATCTAAGCTTAAAGACTCAACTGATGTAATTTTCTTATAGATATTTAGAAGAGAATTAAAATAATCTTCTTTTCGTAGTGTTGCTCGATTTACCCTGTTCTAGTTCATTTATAATTGTAGACCCGCACATATTTTGAACCTGTTCAAGGTTTATTGAGTCCAGTCCTGTTTCCTCAGCTGTAATGTGAGTTACCAGGTAGTTTTGAGACTTATTCTGCTTTCCCATACCTTTGGAGTAATCGATAGCATTTAAATTCCACGGAATAGGCCGCATGCTTTAAAACCATTTGCAATTGTATTTTAGTTAGGGCGTGCAAAGCTTCTTGAAGAATCGGAGTAAAATATATCTTCGTAATCTGAACAAGCTGATTATTCCGTCGCCAACTGGCAACTGCCTTTTTCCATCCATTTTTCAATGGTTTAAAGCTGGAAACGTCGGCAGGTTGTGGATTCTGATAGCATATGGATATAGGGATATTAGAATGATTTGGAGATTACTGCAAAGTTCACTAAGTTCGAACGTTTGGTGCGTTTTATGCCCATCTACGAAAAGGATGACTGGGAACTGTACTTTTTCCGTTACTAAATAGGGATATAATACATTTGAAATGTATTCAGAAAAGAGTTCGGTTTTCATCCAACCGTTTTCACTTGCACCTACACCCCATCCCTTTGGAACAGTATCAACAATGCTTTTGGGTAACCTCTTATACGGATATATAATCATCGGTGAAGTAATACAGCCAGAAGCTGAAAAGGTAAACATTACGGTGATATTTGTTTTGCTGGTACTTGCTCAATTTGGTAAACATTTCTGGAACCTTTTGGGGCAACAACCTTGTCTCCTTTGGGGCATAGAGCGAAACATGTCTCATCACCGTTATAAATCCTAGTGGGATCTTCTAAAATGCTGAACAAATTCTTCTCCTTCATGTAGGATTCGATATTTTTAAACCAGTTTTTATATCGCTTTTAGATACATTTCCACTAGCGTTTGTAACAGCTTCTGGAGTTCGACTTGTTAAATTTGGATGTCTTTGAAGAAAGCGTTTGTACCAATTGTCACCGGGCAAATTATTTTTAAAGGGAGTTTGTTTAGGTTGCTTGTCGAGAAAACATTTAACTGATAGCTGTATATCTTCTTTCTTCTTAGAAACCCTTTTCTATGGCTTTCAAAATCCAGGAGACTAGCAGATCCTCCTCTTCTTTGGATAAGCAGGTTTTGGTCCATGTTCAGTTTTGTAAACTTCTCACTTAGGCGAAACTGCAGCGTTGAACGGGGAACGTTATACTTTAGGGCTGCATTCTTTTGACATGCCATTCCGGATATCTGTTAAAGCATTTTGAACAGACTCTTCAGTGTACTTTTTATGTAAGGCAGGTTTTTTTACTTTGGGCATGGTATTCTGGCCTAAAAGAGATGCCAATAACTGATTTTGAATTTAAAACGCAAACTGAGTTATTGGCCTAGGGTGCCAATAATTCAATTT
The DNA here is from genome assembly GCA_036346205.1 of Vesta saturnalis. Classification (NCBI taxonomy): domain Eukaryota; kingdom Metazoa; phylum Arthropoda; class Insecta; order Coleoptera; family Lampyridae; genus Vesta; species Vesta saturnalis. Next base: position 179,340 of record JARFJB010000447.1, read on the forward strand.
CGTCCGTTTTTATGCTAATTATTGGCACCTAAAAATCACCTAAATTTTTGCTAAAAAGTATTTAAATGAACAAGTTTTACATGCTGAACCTTTCTACATAATACACAATCAAAATATGTGTAAAAAATAACAAAATCCTTTTAATTCGTTCAAAAGAATAAGCACTTTCTTATGAAAATAGTAAGATTCTTACCTTGAACGAAGAGGTGCGTCTCCTTCAACAATTGCAGTGAAACTAACCTAAACACGCTTGCAAATGTTATTCGCGTTACACCATGTTGCCATAATTTCAAAAATATAAGGAAATATCGGTAATATGCAATACGACCTTAGCAATTTAAATAAAACCGCATGAGTGCCTACAACTGGCGTGCCAACAATTGGTAGTTTACCCTAAAACCATCCTTGTTACCAGCACTCAATACGATAAAACTAAAATTTATTCGGTTAAAATATTTTTAACAAATCGGCCTATTTTAATTACCGTTTCCGTTCTCCTACCGGTTTGTTTTTGTGCTTTTCAATTCACTACCATGCCATGATTTTCGAACGCTTCTTCGACTTAAAATCCACGTCCCATCCAAAAGACAGGACTGTAACTAGTTTTACAACTTTTATTAGCAAAATATTTTCACAAAAATGTTGCTCGAGCACCAACAATATGAACCAGCTCTATTAAACGCCGACTTCCGTTGTCACCTTTGAATTCAAAACCAATTTTGTGTAACAATTGTTTCAAACTCGTATTACTGAAGGTAAATATTTTATCTCCTTTAAGTTCAGTTTGGAGTTTTCGATAGTAATAAGTGAGCCTAAAATTAAACAGTGATTAACTCCATTTCAACAATAATTTCTGAATTATTTACCAGTTGCATGCATGGTGTAAATTTTCGTTTCAAAAGTCTTTCACGTACTCGTCGACATCCTATGACTTCGATTTCAAACGCAGCCTATGTTTTTGCGGTGAATCCGGCGCCGATTTCCCAGATTCTAAAGCGAGAGCCATTCTTGCCTTTGGCCGAGTTACGGTTTTCTTGGAAATGCCGCATGCGAGAGCAGTTCCTGCAACATAATATTACATAAATATGAATTTAAATAGTGAAAATTATTAGCGTACCTCGATAATGGAAGTTAAAGATAAACTTGGCTCCCGTTATCGCGTTCCATCTCAAAATAATGCAGTATATTCATTAGCGTTACTTGAGTTTGGCTTTTCATGACATAATTATTTGCTGTAAAATAAGTAAATGCATTCAATGAATTGGAAATGCATTTTGCATTATAAAATTACCTCGTAATAGTGAATATTAATAACTTGAAAAAACTGTTGTTTACAAATGCAATGGAAACTAATAAATTACGAAGCGAAAGATAAACTACAAAACACGATGCGATTATACGAAACGAAATACGAAGAATAATTTGAGGTTAAATAGCCAAGAAGATATCTGACAGCGTCATGCGCTTTGACTTTAGAATCGACATATGTTTTTAAGTCCTGCATTTAAGATATATAGCAGACGCAATATTATAACCCGTCTTTCTTTAAGTGGGAAGTTCGCACTAAGATAAAGGGAAACAGATGCATTTCACAGTAATAATTATATCCCATTCTCGAATCCGCCATGAGACACCTCTCCCGGCGCTACTATAATAAATTTGTTGAAGTTAAACAAATACCGGGCGGTCAAATATCTCTGATATGCGAGTTTGCGGAAAATTTTGAGAAGTAGTTTTTGGTAACGGAAATTCCGGCCAATTGGAAAATTCTTGAAAATTGTTTGCAATTACCAATTGCTAATTTTGAGTCTATAGAAGGCAATCCATTGGAAGTCTATCTGAAAGGTCTCAGCAGTGATCAGCAATATTTGTCTGAGGTATGTTAAGCAGTTACGTCTGGCCATTGTACCCCATCTCTGGCAAATCGCAATCCAGGAAAATTATCCCATTCCAGGTAGATTACAAAGGCTAACCGTTTGTTGCGACTATACTTTACTGCAGGTATCCATCTACTAATTTGAAGCTTCTAGTTGAATTTGTTGTAAAGGTCTACACTCCTATGTGGTTTCGTATAAAAGTTCATTCATATTGTAAAAATGGTGCTTTGCTTGTATTTGAGACAATTGAACTTTCACACTATTTAAAGGATGAACTAAAAGTTTTATCGACCCAGTAATTCAGCGAAACGTGTATTTGCTACACCCCGAAAATATTATTCTTAGTATGTTGCTTGACGATAGCCGTAATATTAGAATTAGCATTAAGGTGCATTCTGAAGGCACTCAAACATCAATCTGTTGACGGTACAACAATAAGACAGTTCAATACCCGAAGTGAATTTTGGTGCAGCAGAATACACTGAATTAATTGATTAGGTTGTAGTAACTTCACCCATAATATTGAGAAACATAAGTAACGATGTTTATAAATAATCCTATTACACCAATAGTGGACTTTTCACGTTTTTCATGCCACATACAAGCAACTGAAAGGTATGTAAACTCGTTACAGAGACATCGAGTTCTGTCATTGGCTTTATATGGGATAAAAAGTTGTTTTGAGATAGAGTACTGCTTAGATCTGTACAAAACCAATTTTACAAGCAGCTACTTTAGTAACTGACAGAAAAAGGTTAACCCATGACAGATTTGAAGATACAGTCATTTCAAACATGGTAATAAAAGTCTGAAAACTTAAGATCTGAGTCATTCATACGCACGTGGGTGTGTGAATATGTGCATACGCGCGAGCGCGCTTGTGCGTGCGTGCGTGCATGTGCGGAGTGCATCCATGTGTGCGTGCATTCGTACATGCGTGTGTCTGTGGAAGAAAGCCAGTGACGAAGCGGAGGGTTGAATGAGCACAACTTTTCGTTTTTATTAAATATTTCTGAAACGGTTGCTTATTTCAGAGATACAAAAGTAGCACTGCGTTATTTTAATATAATAAATAATTGAGTTCAATGCAATTTTTGATATAATGGTCACTTGAAAAGTTCTAAGGTGGGAATTTAAGTTAGTTGCGTTGATCAGCCTGTTTTCACAGTTTTTGTTTTTTCAGCGCAACGTTTTGGAAGCGGCCTCTGCTTCCGTCATCAGCTTAGTACTGCAAGTACTTTTTCGCACTTGACTCAATTCATATGTTAAGATTTTTTCCCAAGCACTCTCAGAGTTGAACTATGGTACCTTTTACTTACAAGTCTGACACCTTTACCGCTGAGCCACTGGGTAATCCAATATATATATATATATATATATATATATATATATATATATATATATATATATATATATATATATATATATATATATATATATATATATATATATATATATATATATATATATAATGTGTATATTTTCGTCGAAACGCATTAATAGGTAAAATCCATATAGGTAAAGTAAACTCCATTAATTAGTTAGGCTTTGACAAAATCCGCCTTCCCTTAAGCGATGTAGGTAGAAAACTAGGAAAATTCAAAGCTTTAGTCTTTCATTTAGGAAACAAAACGGAAATTAATCAATTTTGACAGTATCATCGTGCAAGTTCGGCTCAACCTTCCCATTTGAGGAATAATCCCGTTGGAGAAATAAACTGTCATTACTTAAATACTTCGTAATATAAATGGCAATGCAAGCTTGAGAAGCAATTATACGGAAAATTAAGAATAAATTGAAAGATATGAAGGATGACACTTAATAGCTAAAACAATGTGTAACAGGATCTGTTTGGGTTACGGAAGGATCGAAGAAATGATTTATTTAATTCAAGGGAATATAACAAGTGTTATCTCGATTCCAGGTATTCAGGGCTCTTCTTGTTGACACATGTGTCGCTTGAAAGACGTTTTTCTCGTGAGAAATGTCTAGTTTGAATTTTCGTTTGAGAATTTTATAGTGGTGGTTGGAGATAACTTGACAAACTGGTAGCAAGAGGGGTTAGTGCGGTTGTGAGTTGCGTGTCAGACCCGAAACCGAAAATATGAGGTAGAAGGAGATCGGGAGATTAAATTTTAGCTATCGTACAGTAAAATTGACTTTAGTCACTAAATATAGATATGTGATTATTAAATTAGCTCCGGAAAATATATATTTTTGAGTCTGTTATACTACGTTTCGCTATAACGCTTTGAGTTTCCATCGAGTAGGCATAGTGTTTTTTGAAGGTGCTTCCTCATCTCTTGGAACAATTGCGTCTTGTTGCAGCTTATTTTATTTAAGACAGTTTGGGCAATCAGTTGGAAATTTTGACAGGCCTTATGTTGTTGTAGTAAATGCTCGCAGTTGTTCCTTTCCGTTCACAAGGTAAACAATTATACTTGTGTAAAATTTTTATATAAAAAGTGTTCGTTGATGTATACGATTTATCCGTTAAAAACCAAGTGGATCATTAACAAAGGTCATCTGGACCGGAATGGGGTCTGTGCATAAAATTGCCGTGACTAAAACTGTCTGTTCATTGCGGGCAGACTAAAATTTGTACGAACTTAAGGTAATTAATCATCGGCGTTTTTTGTTTGTCTAAATAAAGTTGTGTATTTGTGATTACATTTTAAAAATTTATCGAACTAATGTTTCCTATATGATTAATGTGACAAAAATAAGAGATAAGATTACTTTAGTTTGGGGTTTTGAACTTGCAAGCTTCAACTAGTTAAAATATTAAAATGTAAGTCATTTCCTTTTGGAAGTGGATTGATTTCTCTTTAAATTGCTAGTGAATCATATTTATTCATTTTCTAATTGTAATATAAAGTTATAATAAACTTTAGGCGTTTTATTTCATTATTATCATAGCATGTGATTTCTGTCCCATCTCACGGCAAAACCATCATTTGTGGATCACTCGCACTGAGTAGTCAGCAGATTTCTTTACCTGTAATTTTCGGAGTTGAACCGCCTTGTAGTGACGACTAATTTTCTTTTTGATTGTGAGTTTTGATAAAAACCGTAAGCTATATTTATTTTATTAAGTTTTACGCTATTAATTTTAAGATTAAAATTTATTTTCAATATAAAAATTCATTGATAACGTTAACGTAAAGTTATTTTGAAGTTCTTTTTAATAGACATAGCACCAGTTCAGGACCTTTCCGCTGATTAACCTGGCGAATGCTACGAAAGTAAGCAAGTGTTTGTTTGTTTTTGAACACTGCTAACGAGTACTCGCATTTATTTATTTTCTCATTAATTTCATATTATTGATTTTAAATAAACTGGCGCCCCTTGGTCTATGACTTTCCATAATTTCAGTTATGATATTCTATTCAACCTACACGCGGAACAACATCTACCTCAACCGCTTCCACTATACCGGCACGTTTGTTACACCAAACTTTGGAGATCTTTTCACCCGTAACGTTATTCAATGAAGTATTGCTTACAGACGCAGCCACATTTGATCAGAGTGGGAACGTCAACAGGCACAATTTCCAGTATTATAAATTCAAAATACCACATTTTATCACGACTGCAAGCCAAAACAGATGATCATTGAATATTTGGGGTAGAATACTTGAATTTTGTTATTGGTACTTATATTTTGAACAACTATTACTTGCGCTTAATATGCATGTTAGATTAAGCATTTGTCTGTTCACATTAAAGATATGATCACTTAAACCAAAAATTTCCTGACATGATCGACTGTAAATGGGAGCTTATAGCGATGGTTAATGCGCTCTACAGATTTATCAAAACGCGACTTTTCCAGTGGAGATATGGTTAAGGATTAAGTGCGCGCCGTATTTCAGAGGTATTCCATAGCACCAATGGCACTATGTTACAGTTAATAAATCGTTTAAAGAACAGTTGTGAGTAAACATTTGTTACAACGTATTGTTTCTTACCGTTTTGCTTACGTTATGTTGTTTGACGGTCTTCAGTACTTTTTTTTATTTATGTAGTTTAAAGGTTCATTTTTTTCAGTAGCGCTATTCGTATGTTTCAATTTTATTTGTACAGAATTATTCACTCTTCTGGAAGCCTTGAGAACTCTAATATTTCCCTAATGACGGAATTGACACTCAAAGCGACAGATACATCAATGACTATTTCATGCACTTGTCAAATGAACCAATCAGGAACTCTAATTAAGTTCGGATTATCGATAACACCAAACTTGACTTTTCAGTCTCATTGGCTTGTCAATAAATTCCACTTGTATTGAATTTATTACATAAGTCTGTCTTTATTTCATAACTCAACTGAGTCGCTTGAGAAAACACCACTCGTCCTGCGGACTCGTGGTGTTTTCAACAACTCAGCTTCGCTATGAAGTAAATCGACAGACTTATTGCGAAAATTCAATCACTTGTGGTATTACTATTGAAAATATCCTTAATGAGGTAGCGTTTATACTTTTGTTTAAATCGTAGGTCCCACGAATACACATCAACAATTGCCGATGTTACTTGGTTACTTTCCAGAAAAAGCTTAATTTTGCCTAACGGCACATTTCAGGGCAACGGTCATACTTAGCAATTTCAAAAGCATATAATGTTCAATACAGCCAATTAATATACAGGGTGTTTCATTTGAAGAAATCAACTTTACAGAACAAGTTGCTATGCTGGGACCTCTAAATACACGCCCAACTTTCTGTTACAAAATTTTTGCATCATCCTTGGCATTATAAAGAACCATAGACTACCTTTATTAAATTCAAACAGGTAATCTTTATAACGAAATTTTGAATGATTTGTTATTTCGGAATTTTTCAATAAAATTTGAATAACTTGGCAATGCCGCAACTGTGGTCACGCTAATTGTGATTCTGCATTTAATGGTGTGGGTTTCAGTCTACAATTGGATATGCTGGATGAATTCCTAGATCATCGAAATAAAACTGCCATTTCTGGATGTACTTATGCACAGGAATGACAACACACGACAAGTGTTTACGGAAACCTAAACACACGTGGAGCTACCTACACTACACTACTCAAATCACCTCAAAAGCGTGAAGTTAGGAGTGGCAAGATGATTGTACGGTAGAGCGAAAACGATATCCTCAAAACAACAAAACCTAAAAAAGAAAAGAAAATATCGCTAAAATACTTGAAGCGAATGGATACCCCGATCTAGCACCTAACCTAAACAGAAAAAGGTTAACCGAAGAAGAAGAACCTAAATAGACAGCGATAATACCATATATACAAGGTACCTTAGACAAAATTCGAAGGAAAGGCAGTACATGCAAGATATGCACTGCCTTCAAATCGACAAGAGCGCTTCGGGCAATATTAACCAAAACCAAACCACACATAAGGAGCAGAATTCCAGAATTGTATGTACAACCTACCATGCGAATGCGGCAAAGCATACTTAGGAGAGAGCAGTAGACCAGTGAAAGTGAGAACTCAGGAACATAAGAATAACATCCGCAAAGTCGAAACAGAAAAGCCAAGAATCGCCGAACATGTCTGGAACGAAGACCACCGCATCAAATGGGATGACATACAGATAGTGGCAAAGGACGAGAATACAACTCGCCAGAAACTCAAAGTCACATACATCGTACTAGTAGAAAATTCAATAAGCCAAGTTAGTGTATATATATATATATATATATATATATATATATATATACAGGGTGTTCAGTTTAAGATGAAATGCATGGGGATATTGAAACCGTTAGAGATACGAAGATGGTTAAATGGAGAAAAAGTTGCGTCATTATATGCCCAAGAAGTAACCATGGTTACATGTCAAAAAATCCTTCCATTTACTAGACACAGGGTGATAACTGAAAATATGCGTTTTCTAAAAATCGCTATATCTTGTTTCTTGCAAGAGATACATCCACGATTTTCGCAGGATGGGGGTAAAAGGTAGCGAGGATTTCAAAATGATTTTGAAAAAATCTAGGCCTACTAGATTTTGAGATAATGCACGCAACTTTCGATTTTCTTATGGACGCCATATTGGATTTTGCATTTTGAATTCTTCATAAAAATGCTTTTCAACCATATATCATATGTGTATAATCTGCCAATGAGAAAGTGTCAAATTACACAATTAAATTTATATCAAAGCAACCTTGACATATTATGTATTTTAATTAAATGAAAATTAATCTACAAATGAAACTAACTATTGAGAACAATATTATTGATTATTAACATAAATCATAATAATAAAAGTGACAAAAACAACAAAAATAAAATTTAATATTATACTGAATTTTACTATTAATTAATCAAATGCTCGAATACGTATTGAAAATGTTGTTTATAGCTGTGTTGGTTATATAAATATTAGAAGAAATAAACAGCTAAATTGATAGGTTTATTTTCGGTAATTATAATTACCAAGTCTAATCTTAAAACATTTTAGTTGACGTTTCGCCCTTTAATATGGGCTTAATCATAACTTTAATTAGTAGATACATCTGCAAATATAAAGAATATTTTGATAAAGGTATACAGGCATTTTTTTTTAATTTACTGAAAAACATACAAGGCCAAGCGCCAGAATTGAACGAGCACAATATAGGTACAACTTACCGAAACAACTTAAAAGGTTTTGTTTGTATTTTTTGGATATATACAATTTTTTGATGAGGAGGAATATGGTCACCTCAATTATATATTGTAACATAATATTACGGTATTTTTCAGCACGATTAAAATAAGTTAAGGACAGGTTGAAAACGTGGTCGTTCTTTATGACATATGACAGGATGAATTTAATAAATGAAAATGATAAATTAGTGGATAGGGCCATCTATGTGAGACTGGAGAAGTATTTAAAAGAAAAAGAAATATTGATATTGTATTGGAAAAAATTTTAATTTTTATAAGATTGAAATGTGAATAATTATGGTTATATGATAATACTGTAATATATATTGCTTAGGTTGTGTATATCTGTCCGAAAATTAATTGAGTTTTTTGTCGTTTAATTTCTATCATTTCAAGAATGAGGCGTTTTCTTAGGTTAGGTTCAATTTTAAAATTTTTGGATTTTCAAAATCAAAATTGTGTAACATCCTTTGCCAACTTCATAATATAACCCTATATCAAAGATATGTTGACGATATTCTCGTTATAGCGCACAAAGACCACATAAACACAATCCTGGATATGTTCAACAACGTACACCCATTAATCAAATTTACGTTAGAATTAGAAAATAAACATACAATAAATTTTCTTGATATAACATTAATACACACTTCAAATGGCACCATAAAGACTAACTGGTATCGTAAGTCACTAAAATCTGACCGATACATAAATTTTAACTCTAGTACACCGTTAACTTACAAAAATCAATAGTAACAAGCTTAATCGACCGTGCAATACAATTATCCTCACCAGATTTTCATAAAACAACATAAAATAATACGAAATATCTTAATCAATAATAACTATCCTGAACATTTCATCAACAAACATATTAAGTCACGTTTAGCAAAAATTTCTTTCTCACAAATAAACCATAATTATGATATCGATGAATTACAACCAAATTGTCTTGGTGATAATTTTAACCACAACATAAACACTAAACAATATGTAGCACTACCATATATCACAACTTTATCTGAGAAGTTACATACAATTTTAAAAAGCTTTAACCTCACGCCCGTTTTCAATAATACAAACACTATCAAAATGAACTTTTACTCACACCTTAAAGATCCAACTCCACCTCACTTAAACTCAAACCTAATTTATTGCCTACACTGCCTATCATGTCCAGCCGTATATGTTGGTCAAACAAAGCAATATATTAAAAACCGAACGCAACAACACAAAAACTCTATAAAAAACTATTGCAATCCCATTGAACCCAAAACTGCTTTAACTGAACATGCATTAACTAATTTACACAATTTTGATTTTGAAAATCCAAAAATTTTAAAAATTGAACCTAACCTAAGAAAACGCCTCATTCTTGAAATGATAGAAATTAAACGACAAAAAAACTCAATTAATTTTCGGACAGATATATACAACCTAAGCAATATATATTACAGTATTATCGTATAACCATAATTATTCACATTTCAATCTTATAAAAATTAAAAATTTTTCCACTACAATATCAATATTTCTTTTTTCTTTTAAATACTTCTCCAGTCTCACATAGATGGCCCTATCCACTAATTTATCATTTTCATTTATTAAATTCATCCTGTTATATGTCATAAAGAACGACCACGTTTTCAACCTGTCCTTAACTTATTTTAATCGTGCTGAAAATACCGTAATATTGATGTTACAACATATAATTTTAGGTGACCATATTCCTCCTCATCAAAAATTGTATAAAACCAAAAAAAAACAAACAAAACCTTTTTAAATTGTTTCGGTAAGTTGTACCTATATTGTGCTCGTTCAATTCTGGCGCTTGGCCTTGTATGCTTGTTCAGTAAATTTAAAAAAAATGCCTGTATACCTTTATCAAAATATTCTTTTTATTTGCAGATGTATGTACTAATTAAAGTTATGATTAAGCCCATATTAAAGGGCGAAACGTCAACTAAAATGTTTTAAGATTAGACTTGGTAATTATAATTACCGAAAATAAACCTATCAATTTAGCTGTTTATTTCTTCTAATATTTATATAACCAACACAGCTATAAACAACATTTTCAATACGTGGAATATTACACAACGCCACCTGATAAATATCAGGCTACGTTTACAGGGCCGACCTGAACGGTCGTAATAAATCAAATTAAATCGTCATTATTAGGATTTTTGGGTCATAAAACACTAGCAATTGACCCACAATAATTTATATTTCCACAGAAACGGCTCAGGAGCCAATAATCACCACTACCGCCCACGGGGGACCAACCAAAACGGACGCTACCAGGAAGGACATCCCGGGTAACCTGAGATAAGATTTTCTTGTTAATTTATTTCCTTTAGTTTAGTACCTGATTATTTAGTTTTATAGAAGAAATAGGTAATATACGTTTAAAACATTTTTGTTGCAATTATTCAAAGTGTACAGTGTTAAGCACCAAAATACGAACCACCCCCGTCTTGTTAAAACAAGACCCGATTTGAGCTAGACCGAGGTAAATTAAAATAAACCATTTTAATTTAATTATTGTAAAGCAAAGGCATTTACATTGTTATACTTCGAGCTATAATAATAATTCAATAATCCTGAATGTTATATTCAACAAGCTGAAAATCTATCTTCTATATCGAGTATTGATACTGTTGTATACAAATTTCTAATCAAAACTAACAATGACCAACTCTGGTAAGGTATCTTAATTTAAATTGTAAATCGAACTTTATTAATATATAGTAATGCTATTGAGGAATCGATGCATCAATAAAACGTAACTGTAGTTGAAATCAGTATTAAATTTACTCCAAAATCATTCTATGTAATAACAGTATAAGGTTACTCAGTCTACCTATTAATATAAATACAGTGAAAAATGTCTCCCATTTAGTTTAATTATATTAAACTCTGACCTTTAGCCATAAATATTGATTTACATTTAAGTTATTTATGAACTGAATTAATAATAAGCAAGTGTTGTCTTATACGTTCTTTACTTGGGAACAATGACTTCTGATTACTTGAAAATCAAATAGTTGAGGTATTGATAAATATATATTGATCTCTTTCAATTTTACTGTCAAAATAGAGAATTTCTACGCCACAATCGATCTTAAGTACCATTGAAAGCTTTATTCTCTACTACGAATTAAATTAGCCCAAATATTTACTTCCCAACTGAATATCATGGTACTACATACATTAATTTTCATTAAACAGGAATAATGAACTATAAGTATAATTGTAACAAATTTATTGTATAATATCACAGGCATAAACATTGAAATCTCTTACATAAATCATATCCGCGCTGCATCCAGCTGCCTAATCTATGCACATATAACATACAGATTAAATGATTGAGTTATGATACAATCTATTTACTCTATCAATAATTTTAATGGATCTAATAAAAAGAAAACCCAATCTACTTCCAACACGCAACCATTGGCTTATTTCGGTGTTACATAAAAACATACGGTTTCTTAAATAATTGCAGTTAATAATAATGTTCTATTCAGTATTCCCTTTGGCTCACATTATGCACCAACACTAGTATACAGGGTGTCCCAGCGAGACCGCTAATTAGAAGTTTATGGTGTTGTGGTCAAAATACAAACTTGAAAATTTATAATCGGGTATAATTGATTGCGTTCTCTTCAACTAAAATATTTTCAGACTTCTAGTACTTGTACTGAACTGAACTGAAAATGAACTGTGACTACTATTTGGATTGAGATAAAAGTTAAATACCAGTTAACTTTGTAGTTTAAAGATGCCTTTATCGTATGCATTTTTAAAATAAAAGTCTTTACCTGAGAATAATGCCTACATTTATACTTTTCAGCCCGAGTAAAATTTTAAAAATCTATTTTTTTAATGGGATGCCCTATTTTTGTTACGTAACCGAATTGGCGATAAGATTTGCTACAAAGTGATATGATATGTTATGCCTAAATCAAACTCTTATTTCCCAAAAACGGAAAATTTTAATTCCATTTAGTCATTATTTCGAGAATGCTATGCATTGTCGCTATGGATACGAGACATAATTTTCAAAATATCAAGTTTGTAATGTTTGTGACTTAGTACTTATCTCTTAAATGCCTTAACATTATTACTATTACTGCAAGTTCTACTAAGAATCTTGTCGCATTTACCATGTATAAAAACAATCTCAGAATTTCTTGACTTGTATAAACATTGTTTTAATTATTTCTCGTATCCATAGCAACCATTCATAATATTCTCGAACTAATGGCTAAGCAATTAAAACTTTCCGTTTTTTGGAAATAACTCTAGACCAGTTTGATTTAGGTATAATAACATGTCATATCGCTTTGCAGCAAATCTTATCGCCAATTCGATTACGTAACAAAACAGAGTATTCCATTTAAAAAATAGATTTTTGCGTCTTTAAAGCTGGCCGAATAGTATAAATGTAGGGACCATTCTCAGGCCAAAATTTTTATTTTAAAAATGTTTTCCAACCCACAAAATGGAAATGAAATAATTTAAAAACATTTTGTTGAGGATAAGTATGCAACTTCTTTTATAAGAGGTTCATTACGAAAATAGGCAACATTGTAAACGCAGAAACAATAATCTATGTCAAACAGACGTTTACAACTTCATGACAGGCAGAGGTTAATAGACATCTAGATGCTGACTTAAATTAAAAGAAATTAAATCATTTATCCAACGCCATTTGTTGAATATTGTACCGTCCTTGATATTCTTCATTAATAGCTACAAATGCATAATTTTTATTTAAAAACAACAGAAAATTAATTTCTGACTTTCTAATTATCTCTGTAGCACGGCTACTTTTTCTTCACATTCTTTAGCTACTTGTGATAGTTCATCTCGATGCTTTGCATCATAATTTTTCCTTATTCAGCGAGTCATATTTTTTCTAAATCTTCATACATTGTTTAAAATTTATTACATTCACTACCCGCATTCATTTCCTGTCTTCGAATATCTACTGTTAAATCGAATAAAATTTTAAGAGCGGACTCTTTGCTTCATTCATGGTTTGAATATTATCCCATCGTGAACGTATTTTACTTTCTGAAACAAAATTACAAATTTAAAAACAATTTTGATTTCTCTTCAAGAAATGAAAGACATGGAAATGCACTACCACCAGTTCTTTAAGAGTTACCTGGATCAGAATCTAAGATTTTCTGTTGAAGATCTTGTATTTGTGTAGACCGTCAATCAATATCTTCTTGTAATAGTTTTAAATCGATACAATCTTCTGCATTAGGGATTCTTTTAAGACATCCAATTGCTTTTGAAGTGTTGCACGGTCTTCTAATAAATTAGTAAGTCATTTCAGCATCCTCTGCATTTACAAATGTATCTAATTCTTGTTGTAACTATACAACTATTTTTTCATCTTTATTGGACGATTTCTGATCATTTAACCTTTTATTAACACTTTGGCTGCCCCATAAGAGGTCATTTTCATTTATTAGAGGCCAAACCTAAATTATCACAAAATCGTGGTTAAGAAAGCTTTATTGACATAAAAACGGATAAACAACTCAAAAATATGTTTTTTCTGCAAAAAATTAAAATCACCGGTGATACACATGGCACCTAGGTTAATCGGTATTTGTCCAGTGCCATGTGTATCACCGTGATCCAGAAGATAAAGAAATAAAACTAATGTTTTTAGTGAAACAAGTAAAACATAAATGAATATTGCATTGGTCACACTTGGTAGAGACCAATTTAGCTTGTTTCATTCCCACAACACAACCTCCTTCTCTGGCCTTTTCTCATAACATAAAATGCATCTCTTCCTTTTCTTTCTCCGTCTGTTGTTCTTTCTTCTGTACTAATCAGACTATGTTTATCTTCATTAACTGGGACACTTGGGACTTGAGTAAGGCTCTCAATCAATATCTCTCTAAAAGCACCAATTTGTATGTTTTGTTTTTGAAGTGCTTATAAATATTGAGAGAATTGATGACAGCCGTATTCAGGAGAATACCATCTGATTGTTTTTCGGAGTGGGGAAAATAGCTAGCCATTTGATCAGAAACATCTATGCCATCTTTGCCAGCATTGTATTCTAATATGGCAGAAGGTTTCTTTATCTCCTCACCCTTTCTGTTTTCTTCATCGTAGCCTCTATATTCAGCGTGTGCTTAGTACTCAAGAAGGGAACATCCCTTTTGTCTTTCCATTTACCTATAATGAGTCCTGTAGTGCTTTCCTTTCCCTCAATTTCCCCTTTTTTAGCTGTGCACTCATAACTTCTTTAGAGAGACCTTTTCGATTTTTTCTAAGTGTGCCTAGAAGATGAGTCTTGGATGCCAACAATGATTTCGCTAAAGGTAATGAAGTATAATAATTGTCTGTTATTAATGTCCTTCCTTCTACCAAGTAGTCATGAACAAGGTCCATTACTACTTTTTCTGCTAGTCCTTTTTCTTTACCTGTATCTTCGAAATTTTTCCCAGTGTAGACCGACAATCGGTAGGTATAGCCTTTAGATCGCACAATTTGAATAGTTTTATACCATAACGATGTCGTTTACTACCAATCCAAACAACTTTTTAATTTCTTGTTTATTTGTAGGGACCCATCTTCTTATTCTAGCTGAACGCCTTATATTTGGCTTTTGTAAAAGCTGTGCGCCGTTTCTGTTTGTTTCTGAAACTATAATTTCAAGAATCTCGGCATCAATGAAACGTTCATAAACATCAATTAGACATCATTTGAAAAATATTTTATATATTCACCGAATAAAATAGACATTTAAAAATGTGTAATTACCAGGGTAAATGCCATGATGATACATGTATTGCTTTGCACCAGAAAAAATAATGTCAGAACGCAAGGATGTCCCGCCAACATCATGCCAATCCTCATTATCTTGTCGTATGGTATTTACATTGTCATTCTCTTCAGTGTCTACTTTATCAAAATGGTAATCTAAACTATGAATGCTTGGAAGACTACTGCCTGCGCTACTGCTACCATAATCAAATTCTGAATTTATATACTCTATAAATAAATAAAAAAAGTGTTAATTTATACGCTTGTAAAAGAGAACCACCTCCAGATAAAATTTCAACAACAAACATGTATTTTACTACACAGAAAGAAATCTGGATATTAATATCTGGGACAGCAATACAAGTATATTAAAATTCAAGTTTACAGAAGTATAGTTACAATATATTTATTACGGGTTACAATACTGACTTCTTAATTTCAATAGAATTATTGTTATTACTAATATATTTGTATTGCTGTCCCGAATTTTAATATATTTTTCTCTCGATGTACATGCCTGATCCAGAAAATGAAAAATCTTCCCAATCGTCAATATTATCTGCGATTTCCTGCAGTTCCTTTTGTGCTAATTTTGCTTTTATACTTAGTATTGTCAATACAAGACCGTTTGGGTCGTCCAGAACTTGTAGAAGGTTCATCACTCATATTTATAACACCACACACATAATTTACTAAAATTTATATTTCTAAAACACTGTCAGGTTGCGTTGACGCACCCTGTATGTAGGATGTTATAATGACGTGTATGACGTGTTTTGAGTGCGAGTGTATTGAGTTTGAACGAAAAAAATTTTTTTGTGTATGCATAATGTATGTGGGTGTATGATACGCCACTGGAAATTTGGGAGAAATATAATTCAGTATGTAGATACGTGTATTTGAATATTATAGAGACTTTAGTGTTGGAATAATTAGATTCTGATGAATGTAAATGTGAAAGAAATTTGTCGATGGGACGATAATGTTTGCTACTGTGTCGCTACTGTTTTGCTGCTGTAAGGAATGGAATGTTGGAGGATAAATGAGTAATTTTGACCAGAAGATGTGAGTGTATAAGTGTAGAATGTTTTAGAAAATATGTAGAGAAAGATTGGGTATGTTTAAGTGTTAATTACAGAAGGTTTTCGTAATGTTGTGCAATTGTTTGAGAATATATGTATGTATATGGGATTTGAGACCTTAGACGGTACTTATTTTTGCAAAGATCGAGCGCAGGTTGGAGATAAATGTTGAAAGTTGCGTAATGGTCCAGAGTGGCCACTGAATGAATGTAATGACGAGAAATAGTTTCTTCATGAAGTAATTGTAAAATTTGTAAGTAAAAACAAATATGGCGATGTATTGTAGTTATGAGCGTGGTTGTACAGATGGTAGTAGCTATCGGCACTATGAAATTTTGAATGAATACTATTGGAGAATATAACGCGGAAGGAAGACATGTTTAAAGATGGATGACTGAAGTTATAAATAGGAAAGTCAGGGATTGACGGGAGCTTTTTCGTTTTGACTGTTGCCTGTGGTGAATGTTGGGAGACGCGCACGCGAGGTGTAGTATACCTTAGAATGGGTTGTTGGAGTTATATTTGTGAATAATAGTGAAGGCAGTCATTGTTTAAACAACTGCGTTAACGAAAGGGATGAATCGTATAAGACATTCATAAATAAACAATTAATTAAATTGGGATTGAAGATAAAATTAGTTTGTTTATTTTCAAGAAAGTAAAAAGTGCGTAAGCAGATTTATAAAAGTTAACAGTTATTACGTTAGTGTTAAGCGCAGCGCGTGTTCTTGTACGATATTTAGTTAAAATTATTTATGGACCACCTTTAAGTAAACGAAAATTTTCGTAGTAAATTAAGCCAATGTTAAGGTAACTTTTATGACATTAAAAGTTTATTGTGTAAGGAAGGACGAAACTTTCCTAAAGGTTGCTAAAAATTTTAATATGCAACCAAACGTATACAGATTATTACGTGTTATTGGACTATTTGTGAGTACAGAAAGGAATAAGTGTTTGTGAAATTGTGAAGCACTGGTTATGTGGCTTCATACAATTTAAGGATTACAAATGGACTACAAATAATTGATTTACGGGAAGAAAGAAGAAAGAAAAGCGTAGGATAAATGGACAATTTTAAGTAAGGAATATATTTAAGTACTTTGAAAATTTAGTAAAGCACGATTATCTTTTGTTTAGTTCATTTGTGTAATGTTGAGTAAATATTAATTAGTTTAGAAGCGAAAAGATAATCGTTCTCGAATTATGTTGTTTTGGGTTGTATAGTAGTAAGAATTTATGCAGAAATTGGTAGTGACGTGTGGTTTTGATTTTCAACCACGCTGTAGTGGTATATGTAAATATATTTGTGTTTGTTTTTTGTCATTTGTTTATTGTTTTATGCAGGACAATATATGTATTTATCGTTAAATTTTTATTTTGTTGTTTATTTAGCCAGGTATGAGACATTTGTGACGATTACTTAATTGGTGACCTAGTAGTTTTGACAAGTTAAAATGTAAACTTTGCATATTTTGGATTTTAAGATTAATGAACAACCTGAAAGGTTATATTTGCCAGGTTGATTGCAAAATTTTCATGTTAGTTTCATTAGCGCAACACACAATTAACGGATCAGCTGTTGTTTTAAAATTTCATTAAGTATAACATAAAAGTTGGAGTTTTGAGAACTTACATATTTACGAATGTCAATATGATTCAGAAGTGTTATAAAAAGTAAATGAAATTTAAAAGATATCGTTCATGTTAAGAATTTTAAAATTAATTACCGATCATTGAATGAAGAATAGTTTTATTCATTAATAAGTAGAAAATATAACTGTTGGTTACGTGAATGAATTTGAGTGGTAAATTTTATTTTGGAAGTTTTGGTATACGAGGTGTATTCAAAAGTTTTAATAACCTGGGTAGTACTAAATATATTGAGTTTGAGTTGAATTGTTTTGGACGAGTGTTTGTTTTAGAACCCTCGTGTAAGAGTTTACTGAGTAAGCACAATCCTACTTTCCACAATCAAGTAGGGTTAATTAACATCCAGCTTAAGACAATTATTTTAGCAAAGTTTCGATTGTGGTGGCGCCTAGAGACATATTTTCCCGGACTGAGCTGTTTGAATATAGGTGTAAGGTGTTTGAGCATATTAATCATTCATTTTACTTATTATTTCGACCACGCCCATCTCCCTGTTAGCTGGCTTGGCAACCCGCTTACATTAGTGAGCATGCACGACGCCTAGTGGGTTTGGACGTGTAACAACACTCCTCTCAGTTTGCAGGTTCCAACCACACTTAACATAACCCATAAACCGCAAAATATGTAAAAGGCCCAACCGAGTATAGTAACAGTTCAATTGCAAATCTCACTACAAAGGTAGGCAACCAATAATACTATTTGTCTCAATGAGTTGTCTTTATTATCGGTATGCCTCAGTATAAGTAGTTAAACTTAATTCACAAGCCAACCAGAAATATCTTTAATTTAGAAGTATACTGCTTGTGAAACACATGTGATTCACATGGCCTCCCAGTAAATCGTGCTTTGTATCACCGGTGATTCACACGGCAGCCAATGTGTTAATAGCAGCTGCTTCTTCTACTGTACGTTTTAATACATTTTGTTGCCTCGTCTGTATAGTTTCCATTCTTACAGTTTAATTTTGTCTCTTAAGATACTGTTTCTTTAGTTTTAAAGGTTCACGCTGATTCTTATTTCATATTTTTACTAATTTTACTTTGGCTGACTTCATTTGTTATATTTCACTGTTTAGCAGCTTAATCATTTGTTCGTCTTTCTCTTTAAGTTTGATTAATCTTAGTTGTTCAGTTATCTCAAGGCCAAAGTTACAAATAGTTCACTTAAAAAAGTTTTCCTTATCGAGTTCTAGCACCGTTTCATTCTTTGTTCCGCAATTTTGTTACCTGCACCTGAACCTCGGCACTCTTAAGCTGCTGTAATAATTCATCCCGTTCTTTCTGCAAATCTTCAAATTTTATTCATTTTCTACAATTGCATTGTAGTCCACAATATGATTATTATTTGCAAGCATTTGTTCAGCTAAATGTTCTTCCATGACTAACATTTTTGTTAATTCTTGCAATTCATAATCCAAAGCCAACTCTTTTTATATGTTCATAACGAAAACAGGTAACATTGTAAAATCAAAACTATAATCTATGTCAGAATGAGATTTAAAACTTCATGTCAGATAGAGATTCACAGACAAAAATACATGTTAACGTAAACAAATTCCACACACGCATACACGCATACACGCACACACGCAAACACGCACATACGCATTCACACACGCATACACAGCACGCACAAACGCAGACACGCACACATACTCACATACACACACGCACACATACTCACATACACACACAGCACGCACACGCACACATGCAGACCCGCACACACGTACACACGCACACACGCATACACGTACACACGCAAACACGCACACTCGCACACACGCTCACACGCACACATACACACTCACACACGCACACATGCACATACGCACACACGTAAACACGCACACACGCACACTTGCACACGCCACATTCACACGCGCACACACGCACACACACGTACAGAAGCACACGCACAGACGTCAGCACACAGCACACACGCAACGCACACACGCGTACACGCACACAGACATACAAGCGCACACGCACACGCAAACACGCTCACACACGCACACACTCACGCACGCACGCACGCGTGCACGCACACGCACGCACGTACGCTCGCACACACACACACACACACGCACATAGACAGACATGATGGTTGATCTTGGCGAAACTTGGCCAATGTTGCAAATGAGCTAATAAATCGATTTAGTAATAGTGAGAATAAAGTCGATTGCATAACCTACATATGTATACGTAGGTTGGAAGGTGAAAATGAAAATGAGTAACAACAACGATATCTACGTAATAAACCTAAGTTAAACAGTTTTCAACAAAGTGTTACTTTATCAAAGCCTTCTAATAGTAACTGATATCATATGAAAAATGAAAAATGATAATCCAAATTTCTCAGCTTCAAAACCGTGGTTAAATTCGAAGTAGAAAATACTATCGAATACAGGGTGTTTTGTTGATTGCGGCGATATAAAAAATAAATAATTAAACGTCGAATAAAAAATTTGAAAACGCCATCTAATAGAATTCAAAAAGTGACAATGTGGAATACCTTTCGTTCTTAAAAATCTTTTAAAACATATGAAGGAGTTACGAAAAAGAAACACCCAAATACCGCATTTTGTTTTAAATCTCGGAAATGATAAACAATAATGAACTTTTGTAAACTGCATGTGACATGCCCTAAATCAGTGTTTACCCAAGTGTGGGTCGCGACCTGGGTCTCGCAAATCCTCTGCAAGTGGATCCGAAGCCCAGTAAGAAAAACAAAATTCAAAAGATATCTTTATTCACTTCAATAAATTCAAATACATGAATTCAACATTAAAACAATGACTTGCGATCGTCCTCAAATGCAGTACTGGTACTGTCGCCGGTCGGTCGCGTTGATCGTGAGTGCCGCTTTGTACCCCCTGGAGGCCCACGCAGTGCTTGTTGTGTCTCACTCATTCATTTAACTCACATGCTCGCCGGCGGATTTGATATTATTATAATATAATGAAATACTTAATACACTGTACAGATTAGGAACGGCGGAGGGTAGGGGGTCGCAAAATATTTTTACATGCTGAGGGGGTCGCGCTATGAAAAGATTGAAAAATACTTCCCTAAATTATACAAGTTTTCTCTAATTTAGCCGCCTTCGTATCTCTTACCGTGTTCAATATCCCCAATCTTATCTTGGGCACGTTGTATAAACTCAATACTAATATAAATAAAATAATGCTGAATTCCCGATAACAAAACAAGTAAAATTACAACCAAAAAAATTTACATAATTTGGACTAGTCCTAAGCCTAGAGATAAAGTATAAATGGAGGCACGGAATATGACAAATTACATCATTGTTATTAATCCAGCCTACACGAATACGGTACTATGACAATTAAAGTGTTAAAAAATTATTCTTTTGTTAATAACTCTGAAACAAACGAAAATACTGGAGCGCAGTTTTCAAACTGAGCCCTCGAGCAATTTTATTAGGAACTATTGTGTACCAGTAGATACAATTCAAAGTACTTACCTTTGTCTTCCAAGCAAGCTTAGTCGTTTCAAGGTTACAGCGATTTAAACTAACTTCCCCATCTCTTATTAACGTTGGTATGCCACTAAACCTTAGACCAAGGCGGTGCAGAATTGTCTAAGCTACTACTGATGTTACGGAAGGCATTTTTTTTTATGATTGTGGACCTGCACACGCTAAATAAGGCCTATCGTGCTAAAGCACTCAGGAACACTTAGGAGGATGGATAGAGGGATAATGAATTGCCAATAGATGCCTATGAACAGCTACCTTAAATTTTCTCATATCATAAGTGAGAGGAAAACAGGAACTAGGAGATCATTCCAGAGTTTAGAAGCCGTGTAGAAAATGTGGATTGCGCTCGTTTGGTACGACAAGTGGAGATTTGTACTGCATACTGATGATGTGATTGAGCGAACCGAGTGTTTCTCGCAAAGATAGCCGGAGATGGTATCAAAGAATGTAATTCACCAGCACAATAGCCGTTGTAATAACGATAATAAAAGAAAGAACTGAAACCATCCTTCTATGCTCAAGGGACTGTATGTGAGAAGTTAAGGACGGGTCATTTATAAGCCTAATCGCTCTCTTTTGAATACGATCAACGATATCGAGAGCGTATTGGGGAGCACTAACAAAGGTGAGAATTATATTCCAGATGAGGCCGAATTTGGGCCTTATACAGCAGAAGGAGTTGTCGAGAGGTAAAGTACTGCTTAGATCTGTACAAAATGCCTATTTTACGAGCAGCTGTTTTGGTAGCTGACAGAAGATGGTCAACCCATGAGAGATTTGAAGATACAGTCATACACAACAGAGTAATAGAGTCTGAAAACTTAAGAACTGAGCCATTCATACTTACAACAGGAAATGATCGATCTTTTTGGCGGACATAAGGCAACGCTGAGTTTTGTTAGCATTAAATTTAACTAGATTATTGCTTCCCTATTCAAGAATACGTTGAATGTCTTTGTTGATTGAATTTGCCATTTCAGCTTTAATTTCTTGATTTGACATAGAAGGTGGATTATCACTATGAGTAGACTGAGATGAACTACAGTGAAGAGTGCTATCGTCAGCAAAGCAATGGATGGGGTTAGTTGTTGAAGAAATAAGGTCGTTTACGTACAGCAGAAAAAGTGTAGGCGCTATAACGGATCCTTGTGGTACGCCCGCGTTAATGCTAACTTCTTTTGAAAAAAGCCATCAACTACGACACGTATTCGTCTTTATCAAGGAAACTAGAAACCCAGTTGATGAGCATATCATTTAACCCAAACGAGGTGAGTTTGCCAAACTTGGGCAAATGCCTTTGAGATATCTAAAGCGACTACAACTGTTTCACCGGACTGTCTACTGTATTGTTCCAAACTTGGGTCACATATGAAAGAAGATCGCCTGTTGAATGACTTTGCCTAAACCCATATTGGTGGTCACTAAGGAGTTTGTTAGTTTCAAGGAACGTGAGCAGTTGCTGATTGATGGCTTTTTCCATGATTTTAGACAAAATGGAAGTGATGGCAATTGGTTTGTAATTTGAGGATCGGTCTTATCACCTTTTTGGGAATAGGTTGAACATTTGCTAACTTCCATGATGAAGAATTCCTCAGAAGGTATAGAGATCGTATAGAGCTTAGATAGGACTGGTACTAGTTCGGGGAACATTTCTTTAAGACAATAGCTGGGATACCGTCTGGGCCAGTCGCCTTATTCTTAATTTGGGAATTTTTGGAAAAAATGTAACATTTATTTTTCAATTGCGCTACCTTGCGTCAAAATACGATTTTCTCATGACCACTTTAATAAAAAAAAATTTTCCTAAACTTGTACGCCTGTATAACTGTTGTTTAAAAAGGTTTTGTATATCTCTCGTAAAAGAGATGTTGGACTTCTTTGCACTAAAATACCACCCTGTATGCACTAAATATCACAAAATCACATTAAAAAATGTATTCATTTTACAAAATGTTAATAATTGATATGCATACATAATAATTCCTAATAATATTTTAACGCTGAATTCATAACTTACACAATCACACACTAAAATGATGAAGTTTTTACCATGATTTAAGACTTAATTAAGACCAATCTGTAATAGAAGTAAAAATTCCATTTTAATATCTTAGATTTTCGGGCAAGTATAATATGAAATATTCATAATCTGTAATAAATACATCACGTTATTAATAACAAGCTTGACAAGATTTAAATTATATAACCTTTAATGAGTATTGATCAGCTCTGATTAAAAGAAAAACATTTTTCTTGTGATTAGCTTTCATTGCTAATTAAAAAAAAATTGATTAATTAGACTTTTAATAATCTGCCTCCCCTATTTCTCCAAAAAGCAAGCTGTTGTACAGCAGCTCGAATTGCAAATTACATTAATGGTATTTTAATCTTACAAATTACATCAATAATTGAATTTAAATTTAAACGCTAATAAAATTGAAAACGTTAAAAGCAAATTTATGAAACTGATTTCATGTTTTTAGATAAAGAATCTCTAACGTTGTTATCAACATGAATATAAGAGTAGGTACGGTATAATGTTCGCTGTTGTACCGTTGCTACACTTAGTTGATTGTCAAACCTAAGAGGTAAAATCACTTTTTATAGTATCATTAGGAGATGGTTGATGCTACTCTTTCGTCCTTAACTAAATTACTCAAATTTAGTGGCGTACACAAGTATAGCTTAGTTCGCGGTGATTTATTTCTTTGATGGCTAAATTGAAACGTGTAAATTATTTTCTGCCATAAAATTAAAATGGCAACAGATCACTTTGTAGTGATTAGCATTACAAAAGAATACGCTTTGTCTGATAAATTAAATTTGCTAATGCCGTTATTCTTTTATACTGTTTTATTGTAATTAACCCTTGTTATGTGATCCAGCTTTTAAATAATTGCAAATGGTTCCAGTTGAGTTAAGGAAGCAATTTGTCTATTTAACTAAAAGGGATAATTATAATTTCGTCCAGTTGCTTTACAAGACCCACGATTAAATAATTAATAAATTAACAGAGATTCAGGTAAATTCAATAAAGTCTACATGCTTTTTCAAGTTCCATTGCTCGTCATAGCGTGATAGGCAATATTAGACAAAACGCCAAATACGAAGACGCCAAGCTGCGCGAAAAAAATCACGTGACCGTGTACTATTCAACCGGAAAATATTAGTTTTTTTAAGAAAAGTAAAAGTTACGTTTTGTACATTTTTTAGTTAATAACCTCTTAATTATGATGTTTAAATTTTATAATTAGGACAATTTAAACAAAAAAAAACATTTATTTAATTGTGAAAAGTGAAATATAAGGTTATGTTACTTATTCATAAATTTACTCGGAAATGTTGTAATTCCCATTTTAATTATTAACCACAGTTCTAAGGGTAAATAATTCGTGTCTAAACAGTTTTATAATGCGATGGTTATAAATAGGGTGTAATAGAGGGAGTAGAGTTTTATTAAATTCAAATATTAGATAGTATGCAAGTTCAAATAAAGTTCAACACGATACATATTAGTGTGTTAAAGATAAATAAGAAATTTCACATATAAATCAATATAATTAAGCAATTAAACACATAACAGATATTGATTACATGAAGTACAATAATCCTAATGTGTAGAACATGTATAATAATTGGTACAATGCATAAAAACTCTGCGAACTATAAAAAGGGTTATGGTACGAAGACGTTATGTTGGTAGATCATAGACTAAGTATTTAAAATGTGCTTAAGAAGTTAAAGTGCCTTAGAAACATATCTGAGAACAACAACACATGTGCAATGTGAAATTAACAATATAAATACAATAAAATATTACACAATTACTCTACACTTATTTCTTCGTTATCATAGTCTAATATAAAATCAGCTTCATCCGAGTCTCCACTCCTACGTATAATCAATTCCTCACAAACGACATCCATAATATGCTCTTTATTAATGCATTCCTCTTTAATTTCTTTAACATGACGGCACACTTTTTGCCAGTGGCTCTCCAAATCCATCGAACACTTTTCACGAGTTAGTTTTTCAACATCGGCTAATTTAAAAGTTGTGTTTCTCGATGCCACCCAAGCTTTTACAATAGCCCATATTTTTTCTATTGGATTAAGCTCCGGGTGGTATAGAGGTAGTCGACATACACAGTGACCATGTTTCGCAAATATAGCATCAATTGGATATTCCGTGTAGCTCGGTTTATTACATTTTATTAAATAATACAGCTCCACTTTTGTTTGGGATTCATCATGTACGATCCCTCGTTCTTGTAACCAAGTCATCATTTTCATTTTTTTACTGTTAAAAGTTGGATGTTTAACTGCTAACGTGTTGTGATAACTTGCATTATCTATAACAATAACCGACTTTTCGAGCAAATTCGGTAATGTGCTCAATCCATCGTTTATAATTAATAAAGTTCATATCGTCGTTATAATCACCTGTTTTTGAGCCCGATTTAAAAACTAAGAGGGCATTATTGATAAATTCCATTTCCCCACCAGCATGTACTATTATAAGACGTTGACCTTTACCGGTTGGACATTTTAAACCTTCGTTGGAATCATCTACCCAGGAATGTGGCGTTGTATGCGATGTATGTATATACGTTTCATCTGTATACACAATGGGTCGCCCTGCTCTTTGATACTTTGTTGTTGCTCGTATATAAGCACAACGTAAAGATCGCATATCGTATCGTTCCATTAAACATTTACGATTGTCAACGGTTTTCGTCCAATTAAAAAGCTATTTTATTTAATAATCTTCTTAAAGACGTTTCCTTCCCAGAGAAACCAATGGATTCGTCATCTTTAATAATATTATAGATAGCATTGACAGTTGGTCGTCGTTTCTCCGTGACATCAAAATTGTGTACAATGCGTCGAATGACTTGTTCCCCACAATTATCGACAGATGATCTTGGTGCGGTTTTCATTCTATTAGAAGTCTTGAACGATTCTATTTCACCACGTTCAACTGCACTCCTTTCTCTAATAATTTTAGCGACGGTACTTTTAGACACTCTAGTTGCTTTCAAAACGATATCAAGAACGTTAACTGTAAAGAAATATAATCGTGAAAAAACTGACAGATGTTAATCGTACAATAATGACATACCTTCATTCATATTTATATGAAACTGATAAACATTACAAATAATTTCGCGGGCATCTTGCGATAAGACACGCCGCTTCTTCGCTGGAACGTTTGATAAAAACGTGCACGAAAAATGAGGTTAGAAAGCAATAAACAACACTACATTTTGTGGACGGAACATAATATCTACTTCTCACTCATATCATTATTCCAGTTCTTTTTAATGCAATATTGGGTTTCTGCGCAGATGTCTTCGTATTTGGCGTTTGCTCTAGCAAACCTTATTTAAGATATTTAGTTTATGTGTCACGCGTGTGCGATTGTTTGGGTTTTATGGTAGATAATTGTGTATGTATCAAAATTGTAGATTGATTTATTTTAAATTTTGAATGATAGAGCGCTTGTTATTTCTGTATGTTAAATTAAAAATATGAGAACCGATTTTGGCCTATACTGAGATTAACAGTGAGTTGTGTTACGGTCGAAAATGAAACTAAAACGGTAGGTAACAGATAATTAGAGCGCACTGGACTAGCTCGGTGGAACAGAGGGCGTGGGCGTGTTTTTCAATTTAAAAATACTGAAGGTGGTTAGTCGTATTGTCGAAAGTCGTAATTAGAATAAAATCAAGGAAAAGAACGCCAGACTGTTATTAAGACGATATCGGTAAGAATACACCTGGGCACACGTAGACGAATCACCTTTCAACAGTCAAAAGATCTCACTTACCTTACGTTGGCTTTAGCTCTAGAACAAATATTAAAAATATGCACACGCTCAAACACCAAAATAACGTGTTCACAAATCAGCTGTTGAGTTTCAATGACTTCTTTAACTTTATATTTCGTTACGTTACTCCCAACGCTAAGTTACGCTTAAATCTTATTAACTCAAATTTAAATACTATTCATCTTCAAAGGTCTGTCATTAATTGAACTCCAAACTAAAATAATTAGGCATAAACTAGACAAACGTCATTTAAAATTCCTCTAATCCGTTACGTTAAACAACACAAAATATTCAATAACACTCAAAAAAGAACTGTATAATCCTGAATGCTTCAATTATAGGAAATTGCCATTGTTTACTTTTAAAATGAATCAATAAAATAAACAATGAATCAAAATTTAGCTCTCAATTAATTCTTTAGTTTGAATAATAAGATTACCACTCTTCGTAATTTATTGCTTTCACTGATCGAGAGGAGGTCACAAATTGACACCATAACTTTCAGTTAATTGTTCCTCTATTATATCTAAATATATCTCAAAAAGTACACAAATACTTGTAACTGCCTTTTCTTACATAATAATTAAAATGGTTTATTTTAATTCGCCTCGGTCTAGCTCAAATCGGGTCTTGTCTTAACAAAACGAGGGTGGTTCGTATTTTGGTGCTTAACACTGTACACTCTGAATAATTACCATAAAATGTTTTAAACGTATTTTACCCTATTGTCTATAAAACTAAATAATCAGATACTAAACTAGGTGAATTAAATTAACAACAAGAAAACGATTTTATGTCACGTTAACTGAAGTGTCCTTCCTAGTAACGCCCGTTTTGGTTGGTCCCCCGTGGACGGTAGTGGTGGAATTATCGGCTCCTGAGACGTTTCTGTGGAAATATAAATTATCGTGGTTCAAATACTAGTGTGTTATGACCAAAAATCCTGATAATGACGATTTATTTTGATTTATTACGAACGCTTAGTGCGGCCCTGTAAACGGTGGCCTGGTATTTATCCGGTGGCGTTGCGTAATATTTTCCGTATTACATAAGCAGGGGTAGGCGTTTGTAAGCAGGTCACAGAGAAAAATGAATAATTTAAAGTCACCTTGGTGCACATGACTATTCTTGTATGTGATTTGGCTTTCAGGCTGAATAAATGTGAATTCAGTACTTGGAATTCTTCACAAAGGACAGGTTAATAATTATACGTTTCTGGGTGCAAATTGTTCGTACGCGCACGATTATTTACTCTAACTGATCAGGATGGTCTCAGGATTTCTTAATTAATTTAGAACGTATTTACATTGATTAATACATAACATTTAGTTATGTCCGGCAATAAGACGCATTAATTCTTTATTATTAGAAAACGTCTGTTATAGTTAAAGCGCGTATAACTTTCTTATAAGAGAAACTTATTCTACCTATTAAATACAGGAAGACGGAATTTATCACGAACTTATTTACCTTAGTTATTATTAAAAATTGCTCCTATTATTAATTGTTGTAAATGAATTAATCTGAGGCGGGTTTACACGATCTTTAGGACTGCGTGAACTAAATTAAACAATTCTGTGAATTGTTTCAGACGGAAAGCAGGTGTCTCAAATACAGATTATTCCCGGATTAAAATGAGTAATGAGTAATTTATTCTGATGCTGGTGAAAATTCGTCAGGCCTTCGGAACGTAATAGTGGATAGTTTTCATTGCGTGAAAATATACTCGCGATACATGAATGTTTATCTTACTGGATTTCCTTTATTAAGAAATATTATTAGAAGAATATCTAACAAATTGAGGGCGGTTGAAGAGACGCTGGTACGCGTTTGATGCAATTTTATTACGTAAACGCACCGCGGGTACGTCTTTATTTAACTGGAGGATCACGCGGGTGATCTCTAAGAATACGGCTTCTGGTATTGAGATTATCTCCAGGTCTTGGTGTCGCTTGTTTATATTGCTAATTTTTCAGGATCTGGTAGGTGTATTGTAGTGTAGTATATGTTTAATGGGAGCCTTTATAAGATTTTGGGCCCGGCCCGTCGACTGCTGTATAAGGGATCTCCCGGGAGCGGTAGAATTAGAGCGAATACCCTTCTTGCCGCTGGAGTAAATGGAAGTTGACTTCAGGGCGTTAGCCAAAGTAACAACGTCCTGGTTTATGTGTATGTTTGCAGAAGTGACTTCAGGCTTTACAGCCTGTCGTGACTTGTGTGTATGTTTGCAGAAGGTGACTTCAGGCTTTACAGCCTGTCGTGGCTTCTAGTGTGATATGTTTGCAGAAGGTGACTTCAGGTTTTGCAGCCTGTTGTGTACTTCTGTGTGTACTGGAATGGTGTGATAACTTCCGGGCTCTGCAGCCCGTCGTTTCTCTGGGTGTCTGGTGTAATGTTTAAGAAAGGTGATGCAATAAAACTTACGTGCGGTTAATCTTCAACCAGCGGCTTGATTGTACGACGCTGATTTACCGGTGACGGCGGCGAAGTAACGCGACTAAAGATACACCACGGTTCAGGATGAACGGATGCGGCAATCGACAGGTTGGGGAGTATACAACGAACTAAGTGCGGCAGGCGCGCACGGTCTGGATCTGGGTTGTAGATGCTAGATGCTAGAGAAGCGACTCAGAGGGAGAGCGAGAGCTTCTTCCGATAGCGCCGCGGTTTTCATAGATACTCGCAGTGGGTGGGTCCGGCTACATTTAGTTAAATAATTGAAAAAAACAAAATACTAAAGATATTGCAAATAAAAGCAGTTCGCTAACCTTTAAACTGAGATAACACGAGAGCATCAATTACTGCAAAAATAACACAAAAAAAACGCCTGCGTTTATTCGCTCGTCAACCAATAATTTCACCAAGTTCACAAACAAAGTTATGATAAAACATTCACAATAACGTACAATATTGCGTTACCTTCTCCACCGGTCAGCGATAAAAGCAACGGGAACTGCTCCAGGATACTAGCTGATATTCTCGCTAGGCAAGGCAAATCCATACGGCAACTTCCCAGTTTTAAGTTTCGATAGCGATTCGTTTATCTTAATTGGTCAGGACGGTATATAGTTTATGTGCACAATACGAGTAACTTTTACATACGAGATATTTACACACTTTAATGTTCAATTAAATTGGTAGCTCTATTTACATGTGTTTAATTATTGAAATAGAAATAAAAGAGGTCTATTTACAAATTATTTACAGTAAGACTTTCGTCTGTTACAGCTGATTTTCTTTTACGGGGAAACAAAACGTTGTGCCTTCACAATGGTTTCATTCGGTAATATAAATCCGAATTAAGCGCGACCTCGAACCAGCACTAAGATGCACTTAAATAAACACAAAACTTAATCAAATGTTCATAAATTGCCCCCCCCCCCCCCGG
Source organism: Vesta saturnalis (assembly GCA_036346205.1). NCBI lineage: Eukaryota > Metazoa > Arthropoda > Insecta > Coleoptera > Lampyridae > Vesta > Vesta saturnalis. Next base: position 210,124 of record JARFJB010000447.1, read on the forward strand.
TCCATAACTGTACAATAAATAATTAGGAGGATGAACCTCTACACAAATATCCACCAAACGGGTGCTTTTAGTTGCAAACCATTTCTCCAAAAGTTCGGTCCTCCAGGTATTCGAAAACGGACCCCCCAATCTCACAACTCACATCTCTTACCCACGAAAGTAAGATCGAAAACCCGCGTAATTAAGCGGACAAAAAAAAGCTTCTTCTCCTCTCCAAAATATTGTACCATATTTCTCCTTAACATGATAAAACTGATCACTCTGCTACGTGCACGACTCAAGTACAAATTGTCAACCACATATTTATTCCTTAAACGATAATCATAGTTATTTATACACCAATGGACTGAGATACTATATTCCGACAGAAACACGGCGTAAATTACTAAACGAGATAAGTAAAATTAACATCAACAGCCCCTGCTTAAACAATTAAACCAAAGAGTGATCTCATCCTACAATTCAAATGCGAACTTTTCTTATCTACCATTACATTTTATTTTAACGAAACATTTTATAGAAAATTACATTCAACTTATCCTATTTCCAATTAATTAATCCACCAAAATGTATAAATGCCAATTTCAGAAATCAAATCTTAATTGCAATACGAAAAGTTTAATTCCAAAACCGTTACAACTTAGAGAAATCAAACAGTTTATTGTTACTCCCAGTTTATCCCTTGATTAACACAAAAAAAGCAACAAGTTTCGTTATCATAAATTGATTCACTAGCAAAAAAAGAATAATCAGAAAAAAAATACGTACATATATACAGGGCGTTCAAATACACATGACAGCTGCAATTTATGCAATGTTTTTTTATTCGTTCATGTGAATGTCTGAATTTTACAATTTAATTGCTTTAGTTAGGCTGTTATCTGTAGAGTACTAAGTTACAGTAATATAGTGAAACGAGAAATGTTGAATTTTGTATGACACAAGTTGGTTATCGCTTTCAGCGTTTTTTGTTTGATGCAATATAAGATACAATAAGAGACGTGTGATTTCTTTTTGTATGTACGTTTTTGTGAGAGAGCAGTAGGAGGATAAAAATTGTTAAAGGAATAGGAGTGGTGCAGTACAGCAGTGGTTGTGGGGTGTCTCGCCGAAGGTTAGTGTTGTAGCGGAAGATGTTATGAGGTGTAATATGTCATGGATTTATGTAAAGCGATTCACAATTGCATATTTTGGATTATTTACGACGTCAACAATCGGTTATTATTGCATAGTATGAAGAACTTAGTATATATTGGAAATAGTGGAGTTTACGGTTTTTCAATTTGGTTCAGCCTATATGTATCTTTTCGTATACAAAATAATTGAGAGTTGTGTAGAGATGCCTCCGCATATCCGTATTTTATTGAAGAAGGTAACTAAACTATGGAAATCTCCGAACTTGAAGTTATGTTATGTGAATTTTATTTTGTGCCATATATTAATGGATAGTTGTGCGATAAAGTAACATTAATGATATTACCAAAAAGGAAAATTGAGAATTGAGAATTGTCGTGCTACAATTTTGTACAAAATAGTACATTGGTTGCATTGATTTTAAATATAAGGTAAATGATGATGGACTAAGGATCATTATATTTTAAATAACGTTGTGTTTGGAATTTGAAGATTAAATCACAGAAATTGGGACAATGGTGAAATTTTCGTTATCGGAAAAGTAAGAATTGTTTTACTTTTTGTTTATTTAACTTTTGTTTTTGCTGTGATTATGAGAAATATGTAAATAATTATTTTGTAGATTTTGTACATTTTATGTGAAATTACGTAGAGGTGGTGTTTAATATTTTAAGTTTGCGTACCGTTCACTCTCTCGTGATGCTGATAATTTAACTGCGGTTTATGCAAAATAATCTTGTGGAATTTCACCTACTTTTATGATGAATTTTAGATTGTTTCTTGTGCTGAAACGTAACAACGGGTTGTAAGGTTATTTTGATCCACCGTGTATGTATAGTATTTCGATAACGTATTTAACGTGTTTTGAATGTGACTGAAGTGAGTTTTCATGAAAAGAATTTTTTGTGTGAGTAATGAAGCATTAAATTTGGTTGAGAAATGTTTTGGGTAAATTTTTTATTGATACGGCACTGGTAAGAGTAGTGGTATTTGCTACTGTGCATGAAGGAATTTGGACCAAGGAAATGGTTGTAGACGTATGAGTGAGTGAGTTTATGATACATTGATATTTTATTAGCGGCAGTAAGGAATATGGATGCATATTTACGCTTGTAGAAATTTTTGTAATATTGTGCAATAGGAAATGTAATGCATGTTCAAGAATGAAGTTGATAGAATGTGAGGGAATTTGCTAAATTGTACAGAATAAGGATTCGCCCACATGTGAGACCTTCACAGAAACTTGGGTTATGATCTGGAGAATGTATTGTGTGAATGTAATTGCAATTAATGATTTTTCGGAGAGTTTTCAGTGAATTTACAAAGTAATTCAAGATGGCTACGTTGTTCTTCAGTTTAGTTTGCGTTAGTTTCATCCGGGATTTGACGCAGCAAAGAAACGCGTGAAATACGCGTTCGTAATAGGTGAATTTTAATATTAGCGCGAAGGGTTTGACAAGATGGCAGACAGAAGGTATCTAAGCGAGTGCTCAATTTGCAAGAGAGAGTCGGTTAAGGGGTCGGTGAACATATTACGCAAGAGTCGCGCGCGTTGGTTTTTGAATAACCATTAGAATGGTTAGTGTGGGAGTTTATTTGTGAAATTATACTTTGGGTAGTGTGTTTAAACGGCTGCAAGTAACTCAACAGGGGATAAATCATATAGACATTCATAAATAAATAACAATATTAAGTGTGAATTGAACAACGTGTATAGAAATTTTCGTCAAGAAATTTAAAAAGTGCTTAGGCAGATTTGAAGTTAACACAGCAAATATTTTGTTGTTAGTGTTCAATTGTGTAACGCGTGACCTAATATTATTATAAAGAAAACCGAAAGTAACCATTTAAGTAACTGAACTAAAGTTTGTAAAATTTAGATAAGAGGTCAATGATCGTTAATATTGAGTGGAGAACATTTAGGTACAATTGAAGACGTGAGTTGATAAAGGTGCTATGTCCACTTTTATCGCAAAACGACTTTTTTGTATATTTGGTTCCATGTTAAACTAATGCAACCCTGAATAAACCAGAATTTGTAAAAATTTTAATAATAAGGGATATTTTTATTGATAAAGGTGTTATGTCAGAAATTAATTTGACATTCATTAGTGGATAAAGGCGCTATGTGCATTTTGGGGACAATAGCTTTATCGACTAAATATTTGGAAAGTTCTGTATACTCGTACATTTTCAGGTGCTATGTGTAGTGATGGGCAGAGTCGTGATCTGAGAACCCTGGTATTCGAATACACACAGAAATCGAATACATCCGAGTACCGCTAAAAATAAAAAATTTAACGATTTTTGAGGTTATGTTTATAATATTTTGTGACTAGTCGAGACAGCTTTTTTAATAAATACCTACGGTTTTAAACTATAAATAATGTTACATGAGCCGTCCCGACGTACTACGTCATTCTTCATATCTCGTAACATTCCTCTTCGTCCTACCCATTCTAGAAACGCAATAAATTTTCGAAATCCGCGAACTAAACGTATGCACAAAATCCCCCTTCCTACGGCACTGGTCGCCATTTCCAGAAGCATCCCGGCCCTCATTCAGTAATATTCAAGTCGCCGCAGCGTCTAGATTGGCGTTCTGGATTATTCTGTTGTCTATATAAATGGAATAAATAATCGAGGAGAAGCAGTTCCGAATCAACCGTCGAATACAAGTGTTTATATAAAATTTATATTTAATATAGTTGTGAATTAGGCAATAAAGAGTGTATAAATAAATTAATTTAAACGTCGTGTGTATTTTAATGTTTAAAGACAATCTACATAAACTAAATAGAACAATTTCAAATAAATAAAAACATTACAATAATATTTATCATGACATCCAGAGGTGAAAGAATATTAACATTATGTAATGCTAGTAAAGGTAAGTTATTTTAGCTTTCTTTTATACTTGTACTGTGATAATGTACCCTTAGCCTGTATACACCGTTTAAACTTGGCAGAATTTTGTTGATATAAAAAAATGTTTTTCGGCTCTTTTTAGAGGGTAAAAATGATATTAACTCCTGTTCAAGCACGAAGAAAATTGTTGAAAAAGACAATATAATGCACATCACGACTCGACAAAATTTCCAGCAAAATCCTGCTGTACAACCAAGCACCAGCGGAGTTGAAAAGCGGAAACACAAGTAAGCATTCAACAAGGTTTATATATTCACGGTTTGAAAAACCCAGAAGGTCAGGGAATTTTTTCGTTGCTTCAATACAGGGTGTTTTACTACAAACGTGACGGTCTCATAGGTGTAAGCGGTACAATTTAAATATAAAAAATATGTCTAGGTATAGTTATGACCACATTTTAAAAATATTCACAGTTATTTTGTAAATTCTCCCCGAAGAGATGACTGCACTGATATCAGACTTGGGTTCTAAGATAAATAATTACAGAATTACAGGGCGTTACCTTAAACTCCATATGTGGTATATCAATGAAATCAGGTATTAAGGGAGTATTTAAAGATGTAATAAAATACAGGGCGTTCTATAAGAAAAGTCATAACGCAATATTTTTTTTAGATTATATGGAAGCAAGCGATGATGAAAGCGTCACGTCAGGCAGCATTTATTTACCTTCCAATGATGAAGATTCTAATGACTCATTTGTATCTCCCAACACATACAACAGATATAAAGATGTACATAGAATTAAACGTAAAGTGCTTTTTGTGACAGTCCAAATGATAAAAAGGCAGATTTAATTATTATTATACAATTTATGCTATTTTACAGTGGGTATATTAAATAAGTGGTTTTAAACAATCGTAAGTTTTTTCGTTAATCCTGCGATCTACGATCAACTTCCTAACCAGTCCTTTGTCAGTGTGGACTTGGTTCACCATTTTATTTTAGTTGTCTCTTTTGTCCTGTGTGGCCGTAGCCCTTTTCTTGATAGAGGGGCGATATAAAATTAAATCAAGTGGTGATCTTTTTAAATTCTATGTATATCTTTTCTCCTGCCAACACGCCCATGCATCCAAGTGCTTAACCGACAGACTGAGCTTCCATCTCATTCCTTAATCTATGCTAAAGCACTTTAGCCACAAATTTCTACGATTATCCCTTGGTGCACGTAACAAAATTGTACAGAATAAAAGTTCGTCGACATGTGAGACTTTCACAGAAAGTTGATTAATGATCTGTAGAATATACTGTGTGAATGTAATTGCAATTAATGACTTTTCGGAGAGTTTTCAGTGAATTTAAAAAGTAATTCAAGATGACTACGTTGTTCTTCAGTGTCGTTTGTGTTAGTTTCATTCGGGATTTGACGCAGCAAAGAAATGCGTGAAATACGCGTTCGTAATAGGTGAATTTTAATATTAGCGCGAAGGGTTTGACAAGATGGCAAACAGAGGGTATATAAGCGAATGCTCAATTTGAAAGAGAGAGTCGGCTAAAGGGTTCGGTGAAAATATTACGCAAGAGTCGCGCGCATTAGTTTTTGAATAACCATTAGAATGGTTAGTGTGGGCGTTTATTTGTGAAATTATACTTTGGGCAGCGTGTATAAACGGCTGCAAGTAACTCAACACGGGATAAATCATACAGACATTCATAAATAAATAACAATATTAAGTGTGACAGTCCAAATGATAAAAAGGCAGAAATACTGAACAAAAAAACGTTTGAAAATTCTAAAAACGTTAAAAACGTTGGAGAGCTTGACAAAGATGTCCTAAGGTTACTGAAGGAGGTGCAGAAATACAAAACGAAGATGTTCCTGCAAATCACAGACATCATCAAAATCAAGAAATGCATAAAAATAAACAAAAATTGCATGTTGCTACTGATGAAATAATCAAAAGTGAAACAACTACTAAACCAAATTCCAAAGTGGCTAGAAAGAAAACACGGAATCCGGATAATTGGACAGGAAACAAAGCTGCAAGGTTGAGACAACAAAGTGAACAATACATATCTCAAAAAACTGGTAAAGTTATGGAAAAAAAAAGTAATAAAAAACGGAATCCTATGTAAAGCAAAATGTCGCTTGAAGTGTAGTGAGAAATTTACCGTTGAAAGCAAAGAAAAAGTTTTGGGAAAATTTTATAACCTAGACATTGATTCCAAAAATGTATTGATTTTTAAAGGTATCAAAATACATGAAGTTAATCGTCATCGGTCTCGTAAAAATTTAAAAACCAAAAGTTACACTTTTAAGTATCCGTACTGGTGTGGAAAGATGCCTTCTGCTCTTTGTACAGAATCGGAAGAAAAAAATATTTAAAGCTCAAAATGAACTAAAATCTGGCCAGGTAGCTCCCTCGCCACATAAGCAGGGTCGTCATAAAAATCCTAAAAAGTTTCCAGTGGATGTCATTACCTGTATTGAAAATCACATCAAACAGATACCTTCGGAATAATCACATTATTCGAGGAACAAAAATCAGCATAAAAAATACCTTTCGCCTTTACTTAGTATTAACATACTTCACCAGCTTATATATAGCACTGCGAAGAACGAAAACTCGAAAATAAATATATGGTTAAGGCTTCCTTTTACAGGCACATTTTTGAAACCAAATTTAACTTGTCTTTTGGTACACCAAAAAGCGATACCTGCAGTATATGTGATGCAGGGGGAAATTCTTTAGAACACACCGAACAGTTTCAGTTTGCTTTCGCCTTGAAGAAAGTTGATCGAGAAGTGGCACTCATTGACAAAGAAAAATGTTACATAACAATGGATCTCCAACAAACAATGCCACTGCCAAAATTATCAACTCTTTTTACTTGAGGCAAATGTGGTTATATAACCTTGGCGTTCACTGTATAACCAGTTCAGGCCACAAATCATATTTTTTCACATGGACGGAAGATATCGCGAACAGAGGCAGCAATGAAATAGCAAGTTGTTTGCTACGCTTTTGTAAGTTACTTAAAGAAGAAAAGCCAGAGATTGAACATTTAATAATTTGGTCCGATCAATGTGGAGGGCAAAACAAAAACTTTACTATTGTTAGTCTTTACGAGTACCTAATATTAAATGGTATTTTTAAAATTATAGACCATAAATTTCCCGAAGTTGTAATACCAACTCGATTCTACAAAGCAAGTAAGAGGTTTAATATTGATGCGGAAGTGAACAATCTTCATCGTGCTAAACGTTTACGCAGGGGCGCGCCAGGAGCATGCGGCGCCTGTGTCAAAATGTTTGATGGCGCCCCATTAATTAAAAACATTTGTATCAAAAACTAATATAAATATTTTGCGTGCCTAGGTGATAAGAACCCCAACAACTATAGGTTCGGACACTTTAATTGTTAATTCTCTAGTAGCATTTTTAAGTAATACGACATGAATACAAAAATAATGAATAATTAATTTGAAATACTATAATTTTTAGGCTTATGTTTAGGGACATTTAAATGACTGTTTTTGTTATATTCTTAAAGCATTGAAATAAAAAACACACAAAGATTGAAATAGTCTGTGTAAACTTTTTTATTTAAAATACAAAATTACAAACACAAGAAAACAGATAAACAACAATAATAAATGAAAAATATAATATTTATAATATAATATAATACATATTATACGGTAAATTAAATACAAACAATGTAAATAAGTCATTAAATAAATTTTACTTTCCTAGCTTTTAGCAAAGAAAAAGTTTGGATAATATCATGAATATCAAGTTTATCCAGTATGTCAGACTCAATTGAAATTATTGCGAGATCTGATAATCCATTTTGCGCCATTGGAGAGCGTAAATAACTCTTTATGATTTTTAATGTCGAAAAAGACCCCTCCGCGGACACAGCTGACACAGGTGATGATAAAAGAATACAGTAAAATTTGGAAAAACTCCTACTAAATCATTTGAATAAATATACTGAGTTATTTGGGATATATCTTTTTTTGAATTCGTAATAAATACTTGACATTGTAAAATTTCTTAACATAAATCATCTGCGTCAATATCGGACTGATTTTCATGAGTTAATTTCGCTTGTAATTTTTTGCAGCAAGATAATAGGTATTCTTTATTTTGTAAATTATCTAATGAATATAAAAATTGGAATGAATCCATATGTTCTTTTAATAAAGAAAATCTGTCTTGTAACGAAATTAAAGTTTGATCTATTATACAGAAATAAAAATTTACTTTGAATGAATTTTCAGGATTTTACTATAGGTTGATCTTCATGTTCATAATCAAATTGAGTAGATTTTTTACGTCGTCTTAATGGCCTGGCACTACGAAGTTCAGTTTCTATGTCAAACTTTTCTGCAATTAATTTGGAACTTTCAACAATTTCTGCAAAACTAGCATCAGATCGATAATTAGTTAAAAATGTATTTAGTTTGTTTAATGCATCTAAAGCAAGTTGCAAATTTGTAATTTGAGATTGAAGCATTTTACCCTTGTTTATATAAACAAGGATTTTACTCACAAAATTTACTTGATTTAAAATATCATACCACACTTTAACGGAGCAAATAAATGTAAATGTAGAAATTTTTTCTCCCAGACATTTTGCTTGGTATTTAGATTGTTCGTCGACTCTTGTGTGGTCATTGCAAATTTCAAATAATGCATCAAAAACTTCTGGTAAATATTTATAGAGAGGCTTTATGGCATCAATTCTACTTGACCAGCGTGTCTCGGATAAGGGCTTTAAAGTTAAATTAGTAACATGCTTGATTAAGATATTCCATCGATTAGTAGACGCTAACAGAAATTTGTATAATTCTTGTATTATATTAAAAAAATTTAATGTTTCATGGTTGATATTAGCGGCATCATTTACAATTAGATTCAGGCTGTGATTCGCACAAGGAACATAAAAAGCTGCGGGTTCAAATCTAAAATTCTTTTTGTAGGCCACTATTTTTGCCGCATGTTAGAGCCATTATCATAGCCTTGGCCTCTTATATTATTTATGTCTAAATTTAATGTTTTTAATAGATCAATAAGAAATGTTGTTAATCCAGCCTCAGTAACATCTAAAATTGGATAAAATGCTAAAAATGTTCATGTATTTCAGTCGATCCTAATGCTAAATTGAAATGAAAGAATCGCATTATTACACTTATTTACTCAATATGAGAAACATCCGAGTGCAATCTAATATTATTGAAAAATATTTATTTTGTCGACATAAATTTATAATATGATTTTTAATATTAAAAGCCATTAAGGAAAGTATTTCATTTTGGATTTTGTCTCTTAGATATGTTAGCATTTTGTAAAATTCAGAATCGCTATTTATACGTCGTGTGTGTTCCGATATAATAGGACAAACTTTTCTAGCATTTCAATACATTTAAAAAAAATACCATTGTTGCGATTGTAAAGAGTATTGCTTTTGCCTCGAAGTGCTAAATTTTGTTTACATAAAAATTGAATTACATAAATTATTCGCTTTATTACTTCATACCATCGTTTACTTTCAATGTCTATTGTTTGCTGTAAATAATCAACAGTAGTTTTATTTTGGAACGATAGAAGCAACTATGTTTTTTGTAGTTAGTAAAGTGAGTGGAAGTTTTTTTATGGCGGTTCAGGTACATTGCTATATGACGCCAGTCATTAAATCCCTGAATAAATCTATTTTGCTGAGAAGGTTCGAAAAGTTTACAACAAAATCAATAAACATTATTTTTCGTAATTGAGTAAATCAACAAATTTCTATTACATTCTTCGCCATTTTTTAAGTTTCTCTTATAGTAACTTTCAAAAAATTTTCGACCCAACAAATCGCGCGGAAAATTAAAGTTTTTTATTTGTTTAGGACCCGTTTTTATAATACCTTGCCTAGATATGAGAGGTATTGGTTCCGGCCAAAGCCCTGGGTCATCAAATGCACATTTATTTATTGTATCTGTACCTGTCTCTTCAGTATAGTCCCCAGATCCAAAAACAGGGGTAATTTCTTCAATGATTTGATTATCTTCACTGGGAGTTGGTCCTGGCTGACTTTGTATTTTGAATTCATCTACACTGCAACCGGGTACTGATTCCTGAATTGAATCTGGCGGATAAACTTGGTCAGTTCTGGTCGTTTGTTTCGTAAAATACTGTGTTAATCTTGAAGCATTTTTCTCTTGTTCTTCTTTGCGTCTTTTTTTATTAATTAAATTTTGATGCCCGGAGAGTTTCTTTTCTTTCTTTCTTGAGACATCTAAATAAAAATATTCAATAAATTATAAATGTAATTATTCTATTACCAAAAGTCTTGTTTGCGTTATTTGCTTTAGTTTTGCTTTAATTATAGGAAAGTATGAAGTAACATTTTCGAATAATTTCGCTTTTATTACTTTTTTCTAGATTTTGCAAACATGATCGCTACCCTATTGGGAAATGCGTATTGTTATGTATGTATGTTTATTTTAAATGCAAAATAGCTTACCTTTAATCTTTAATGTTCTTGATATTCTTAAATTCACATTCACTCACAAATATTTTAAAATACAAGGTGCATAAATTCTACACTAGTGCAGTACTGCTTGCTGAAGGAGAATGAAGCAAATAATATGTTTGTTCAATCATAGACGATTTCAAGTAATGCATGTTTTAACAAGTCTAAACGAGTTAGAACGCTTGCGCTTCATTTTGTAAATTCGTACGTGGACAAATTTCCCCGCCGCGTCGCCCGCGCGCTCCCCCCCGCGGCTGTATATCCATCGGTGATTTAATATGAAGAGTCCACTGTATACATGATATTAACACGACTATACTAACTATTCATGTTAGAACAAGAATAATTACTGAGATCATAAATAAGTTATAATAAAATAAGGCGATATTGAATTATTTCAATCGCAACCTATAACGAATTTTGAATTTATATACATTTTTAAGGCCTCCTGGCGCCTGTGTTCGCTGACACATTCGACACGTGGACGGCGCGCCCCTGCGTTTACGTTGTGAGGGGCTAACGTCGAAGCATTAATATGATATTAGTGGAGTTGATCGGCCTATTTCCACAGTTTATGCTTTTGAGCGCGACGTTTCGGAAGCGGACTCTGCTTCCGTCATCAGGCTTGTCCTGAGAAGGACGTTATATAATTTTTTCCTCAAGCACTTGACTACTCTTAGATTCGAACCTGGCACCTTTCACTTACTAGTCTGACACCTTTGCCACTGAGCCACGGAGTAATCCAATATATATATTTTAGAACTTATATATATATATATATATATATATATATATATATATATATATATTAAACTTTTCGTGGTTGCGCAGAAGTTTATTGCGCATGTTGCGCAGTAACTTCTTGCGCAGGTGTATTGCGCTTAAGCTCTTCGCGCATTATTGGCATCCATATGGGTTTCATTTCTACACTAGCTTGGCTTATTGGATTTTCTGCTAGTGCGATGTATGTGGCTTCTTTGAGTTTTCGACGAGTTGTGTTCTCATCCTTTGCCACTATTTGTATGTTATCCCATTGGATGTGGTGGTCTTCATTCCAGACATGTTCGGCGATTCTTGATCTTTCTATTTCGCCCTTGCGGACGTTGTTCTTGTGTTCCTGTGTTCTCACTTTGAGTGGTCTACTGCTCTCTCCTATGTATGCTCTGCCGCATTCGCATGGTAAGTTATATACACAATTCTTGGAATTCTGATCTTCATTGTATGGTTTGGTTTTGGTTAGTATTCCCCTGAGCGTTCTGGTCGATTTGAAGGCAGTGCGTATCTTGTATTTGCTGCCTATCCTTCGTATTTTGTCGAAGGTACCTTGTATATATGGTATTATCGCTGTATATTTAGGTTCTCCTTTTTCGATTCCCCTTTCCCTGTTTAGGTTAGGAGTTAGATCAGGGTGCCCATTTTCTTTAAGTGTCTAAGCGATAATTTCTTTTTATTTGTTCAGGTCCTCTTGCTTTGACCATATCGTTTTTGCTCTATCGTACAAATTTTGCCACCTAATTTCACGTTTTGTGGTGATTGAGTTGTAGTGTAGGTACCTCCCGTGTGGGTAGGTTTCCTGTATACACTTGTCGTGAAAGTGTCATTCCTGTGTACAAGTACATCCAGGAATGGCAGTTTTTTTCCGACTCAATTCCATTGTGAATTTTATGGAGGGTGCGCGGCTATTTAGATGATCTAGGAATTCATCTAGCTTATGCTTGCCGTGTTGCCAAACTACGAAGGTATCGTCCACGTTTCTAAGCCACATCCTTGGTTTCTCTGTGAATTCGGATATCGCTTGGTTTTCAAAGTCTTCCATATATATATATATATATATATATATATATATATATATATATATATATATATATATATATATTGCTCACTATGGGTGATAGTGGGAACCCATGGCCATCCCTAACTCTTGTTGATAGAATTTGTCTTCTACCTGGAAATATGTAGTTTTATGCATATTGTCAGAAGTTCCATTATTGTGTTTACCGAGAGTTGCGTTCGTTCGTCTAACGTTTCATCCTTTTCAGCCTGTCCCTTATGATAGTTAGTGCCTTATCGGTGGGCACATTTGTGAATAGGCTCACGATGTCGAAGCTTACCAGCGTTTCTTCGTGGTTTGTTCGGAAGTATGTGATGGTTTCCACGAATTGCTGCGCATTCTTCACCATGGACTCGGTTTTTCCCGATGAGGATGATGTCTAGCAGATAGTGTGTTAATGGGTGGCAAGGTACATTTCTCGAGTTTACAATTGGTCTCAGAGGAATTCGTAGCTTGTGGATCTTTGGTAGGCCGTACAGATGCGGAGGTTTGCTGTAGTGTGGAGTAAGTCTAGTTCTCTGGTAATAGGAAAACTCCCCCTTATGTTTTGCCAGCGTCAGTTATACCCTTCTTTCGATTGATGGTGTGGGGTCTTTTGGTATTTGTTTGTACTCGCCCCCGTCCAGTAGTTCTTAGATCTTACTGTTATGTCTCCATATTCATTATCACAGTTGCGTTTCCTTTGTCTGCTGGGAGAAATTAGATCGATGGGTTATTCTTATGGGAAATGACCGCTTCCTTTCTAGGTTAGAGGTTAGGTTTAGTTGCTAGATGAATCTAGGACTGATCTCGTGTTTTAACAACTTCATAGATCTTTATCTATGAACAACTTAATTTTAAGCACACTTGTTGTCTATCTATATAATAACTACAACACCCAATATTCACTAAATGGTTCGAATAATCAACCACTTCTAATTTATAAAATCAATAGGTAATCATCGCAGTTGTTGGTACATCACAAAGTAGTCTAGATTTGAAAAATATACAGTTAGATAAAAATACATTAATTAATCTTGAGTGTAGTACATTGCAAAAGAGATGTAAAGTGATTAATTTTTAGGAACTAAAAGTTACCAAATCTTAAAATGCATAACAATTTTAAATGCAGTAAGTTTATAATTTTTATTAGGTCCTTACTGTGTCTCGTGGTTTTGTCCTCTGAAATTCTATTACATATTTGAGAGTATAGAATACTTTCATTCGGACAAAAGGGACAACAGATAATCAATGTTAAAATCAGTCGTCTAAGGCTTTGCGAAAGGAATTTCTAATTCAAGTTTTATTTTATGAGAATGATTGTCTAATTGGCAGTTTTGGAAATAATTCACAAACTTTGTATCCAAATGAAAATATACAAATAATAAAGAATTTAGTGGCATTGTTAAGTTTCCAAATGTATTCTTTTGTCCATTACTGTAGGCTCTAAATAGACAGATAGTTTCAGTTTGTAAAATTTCACTATTTTCTTGGGAAAATTTTTTCACATAATTCACATATATGTTTTGCCATTCCTGTACTGAATGTGTTCTTACAAAATCTGATAAAATTCTCCTTTGTACAATCATCCTGTGCTGGTTGTGATGCTTGTGAAAATGATTGCCGTATACATCTTCTTTTAAGATTATGAATTTCAGCTCTTAAAATGCGTTTTCTTGGAGTAGACAAGCTGAGCTGAGGGAGTTTGACTTCTTTATGAATGTATCGTAAATGAAATATTTCACAATTAATAATTTTCACAAACTAATCATTATTAATTATGGAATCCTTATAATTAAAGCTATCTATGACTGTTGATAAATTTGTAGGTAATTTTATGAACCTACAAAACACTTGGTTTTATGTAAAAAGTGTTGCATATAATTTAATATGGATCGTAGCTGTATGTTACGAGACGAAACGTAGTTAAACAACAAATTGTCTACGTAATATTAATTTTACATAAGTACCTATTGCGAAGATTTAACAGTTGACCCTGTTGTGACGACTTATCATTACTGTTATCGTTGGTGAATCTATTGGTACCTTATAGTACACCATTGATAAGTGAATCTGATGCTAATAAAAGATTGTCAATTAATTTCATTTTAAACGTAGTTACCTTTAAACCCTTAGCTTCTTCAAACAACGTAGGTTCAGCATTTGATCCTTGAATGACAATTAACTATATTCTGGAAAGTTATGCAACTCGTTATTGAGAAGAGTTTATCAGGTTCTTGTAATCTTTCTTCAGATTCCAACATGTTCCTAAATAAATATCTAATTTAACTAATTAATTATTCGGTTTACATACCTTTTGACCTCTTTAGGTACTCGAAACTTCAATGTGTTTCACATTATTAGAACAATTGATCACAGCAAGTTTCAAATCCCATTTTACAACAGTCAAAGATAAAATCTTAGTATTGACAAAACTATCAACACATAACTAATTTTATTAATCTGTCCACACTAACAATCACAAAACAATTGACACCATAAAACAATAACCAAAATTAACACACTCAAAGATAATTAAGAAAACACATCTAACGTTGATTGCCGATATACGCCATATTGAAATGTTAATAAAAACGCGGTAAATTCAAATATACTAATTTAACCCCAGAATATATTCTGATTTAACTATTCGTCCTCGTAACGTATGCGCACAGCAGTTGCGCGAATATCAACCGAGACCATAAATATCCAAAGTGACACTTCTGACTACTCTCTATTCTGGGGTTACATACTGCAGACTGAAAAACCCTCAAAATAGTGTATTGTGTCAGTCACAAGCATTTTATATTTTAATACCACTTGTTATTAGAGAACTACCACTAGCCGATTTTAAAAGAAAATTGAGAAATTTCTTGTAAATAATGCGTTTTATTCATTTGAAGAGTGTTCTAATAACTGTAAGTACATTGAATATTAGTACGATCGTAGTCTACCTGTTTATATTTGTCATATAAGTTTTTTACATGTATATAATGTTTATTTATTTTGACGAGTGTAAGTGTACTTAAGTAACACATGTTGCACAATAAATATTATTATTTTTTTATTAGTATTATTAAACCGATTTATTTTATTTTATTTAGAATTTTCTAAATTGGATATTATTTATTTAATGCAAAAGATTATAACAGTTAGAAATATAAATTTACAAGTATACGAGGGATACTTAAAAAGTACTGAAATTAACTTTTTATGATTAGGGAATTTTCATTTGTACAGGGTCTGTTCAATAAGTTTACGACGACCCGTATATTTCAGAATTTTCTTAAGATTTTGGATCAATTTATTTCGAAGTGTGATTGAATTTGAGTGATGAATGGTTTTACTGAATAGGCTGCAATCCTGTCTTCCACAGTCAGATAGTATTAATTTAACATCCCCCCTAAGACTATTTCATTTTAGCAAAATTTAAGATAGTGGTGGCGCCTAGAGACAATTTTTTTCCGGGCGGAGCATTGCAGTTGTAGATTTATGATAAATATGAGGTGTTTGAAACTGCCTTTCAATCATTTTACTCCTATCGACCACGCCCAGTTCCACTGTAGCTGGCTTGGCAACACGCTTACTTCTGTAAGCCTACACGACGCCTAGTGCGGCTTGGACGTGTAACAAGGTAACGAATTAGGTTATCTTTCGTTGCGGAAGATGGCATTTTTGTGTTTTACTTTTTTTCAGTGAACGTTCTTTGTATTTTGCTTTGTACTATGTGTTCAGTGTCAAAAGCCAGCACAAATTATGTTTGTTTTGTAACGGTGCTCAATTTAAAATTTAAAAATCCCGCTTTTACAAGGTTGCTGATAAGGGTACAAGCTTATTTGATAAGAGAATTTCTATTTTCCTGCAAAAATACATTAACCGAAGAAAGGTGTGCTTAGAAATAATCCAAGCAATCCTTAAAAATTTTAATTATTGATCTAACTAAGTAAAAATATCACTATTGGTGAGGACAACTTCATTTTATTAATAAATTAATCAAAATTGAACATTTTAGGACCACAAGATTTACTTAATTTATAATCATCTTCCACGAAGGGAATCCTTTATCTCAAAGCATAGGCAGCCTAAAACAAGAATAAATTTTCTGTAATTAAATTAGTTATATTAAAGAAAATCCAAATCTAACAAGTACACCGATTTTGGGTTTTTTTTTTTTGTTACTTTTTCTCATTACATCAGCCGTTCCATAAATCTACCCAATTCCATAATCAGGGATATAAAATTTGTCATCGGTTGGTCCAGAAAATTAAGAATGTCAGAACCACCACCTTTAACCATCACCGTTAAGCAACACCCGATCACCATCATCGTGTTAGTTCAAGCAAAACCATTATTAACGCGACTAAGTACTTAAGGTCAGATCCGTCCGATTAACTTAATTATATAAGGTAGCACATTTAATTACTACTGTAGTAGTATTTAACCGAAAATTGTAAGAGATCTCCCGGACAAGCTCACACACATACATACAACAAAAAAAACAGGCCAATCACACATTTTACATTCACAGTTTATATAATTAGATTGTTTGATTTCATTAGATGCTAGCGTAATACCTTACATTCATTAATTTATATATAAAACACTTCAACTGACATTAAACATTTACATAACCTAAATTTCTTTGTATTAGTAAACCAACACTAAATAATTAAAAATTATTATTAATTTTATTAAATACATAAATAAAAAGTTTACCTCGAGTAGGATTTGAACCTACGACCTGTACTTTGCTAGAGTACCGCGCTACCAACTGCGCCACCAAGGTTCAAGCCCCAATCGATGTAAATTTTGTCTTTATGTATGTAGAACTGATGTAAATTCTAAATATAATGAGATTACAATCAAATTACTTATATTAATGGAATGTGAGCCTGCAATATCGCAAGGATTCACACATTCCAAAGCAACTTGACTAATATTAAATTATTATAAGATTTTGTTATGAACGAATAAGTTCAAAGGTAAATATGTAATTAAAAATTATTATTAATTTTATTAAATACATAAATAAAAGTTTACCTCGAGTAGATTTGAACCTACGACCTGTTTGATACCGCGCTACCAACTGCGCAGTTGGTAGCGCGGTACTCAAAGTACAGGTCGAGGTTCAAATCCTACTGAGGTAAACTTTTATTTATGTATTTAATAAAATTAATAATAATTTTTAATTACATATTTACCTTTGAACTTATTCGTTCATAACAAAATCTTATAATAATTCAACACTAAATAAGTTCCGAATGGGCTATTTATTATCTTCTGCACCAATTACCAACCTTTAGCCTTGGTGCCCTGAGATACTCATGTTCTACTATCTAGCCGAGGTACGGGCTAACTTATTTTGTATACACTGAACGTTGGTTAGCATAATTATAATTTCACATATGCATCCCGTTTTGAATCCTTTTGATTGAATTAAGGTTATAGTTTATTTATCCTTATATGTTATTTTTATTTTAATATACGTTATTTTAAGATCTTTTTGCGTTTGTGTGTAAACCCAAAATTAGATCACGTCAAGTTTTCCAGATTTAAAACATTTAATGGTTGTGTAATATTTTGCGATTAAGTAGAGATTTAAGCACTTCCCTTGAATATGACCAATAATAATTTTTTCTAGGTATTACGTTAGTCACGACATATGGTGTATATGCGACATCAATACCAATAACATGTCCAATTCTTCTTTAACTATTCCATCTACAAAGACAGAATACATTGATCATTCTTCTTATACTTTTAAGACTATTTTCGTGATTATTCGTTGAAATTCTTTAAATCAAATGATTGGTTTTATTTTTAGTCAGGCTTATACATGTTTATTATAGTAAGAATAATCTCTAATGATTTTGTGGGAAATTTTTCACTGTAGCCTTGGCAAGCTTATTAAGTATAGATCTATTTGGGGATTGCATTAAACGTATGAGTCAAAAAAGTAATTTAGTCAAGTACGAGTATAAGTCTAGAGTGAAAGTAAATTACAAAATAATTAGACAAAATTTATTCTCAAGCTTTTTGCCATTTGGCAATAGCTAATCGAGCGATAGGGGTTGTCGTGTTTATTGCCCGGCAACAAGATTTCCAAAGCACTGAACATCATCATGGCAGTTTTAGATGGAAAACTTTCAAATCTAACTACAAGATTAACACAATGTTATATTTGAACACATAATTAGATACTGCAATGTGTTTTTACGTAAGAGCGATCAAACTTTGCAGAAAATTGTTTACACGTTATTTGACCTTCTTCTCTTTGTCATAAATGTACCAGTTTGCATTTATACAAGTTTTATGTATAAACAACATTCACTTTAGTAATGGATTCGGGCCGGGCCGCACTGGGCTTTGATGAAGCCCGGCCCGGCCCGAAATTAAAAATTTGGGAATCGGCCTGAAGCACGGCCCGAAAAAAAAATAGCATAGCCCGACCCGAAGCCCGGCCTTAAATCGGGCCGGTTTTCGGACTGGGCCAGGCCGCGGTCCGACTTTTGGCTACAAAGAGACTATATATCTTTATTTCTGAAGTAAAAAGGAATTTTTTGAACCGTCATAGGTAGCGGGTTGAAATTTGTCGAGCTATTTAGGTGTTTAACAAGAACAATTATTGAAACAAGTCATATGCTAGTAATAACGTCTTCTTATTAATGGAATAAAACCACTGTAACTCGGTAATAATTTGCGTTTCGGTTCCTAACCTTACAGCCGTTTTCAAAGTATTCATACAAAATTAATCTCTCTGTCTGTTGAACTTGAACAATGAAAATTGCTATTGAGTTTTTGATGTTTGTAAATACCAACGGTGATGTAATTAAAATAGAACCACAACAGAAAGAAACATCAGGGGGTATACATATCTTAATAGTTAAGTTAATAGGAAACGAGTAAGTATAGTTCTATCAATTCATTTTGGGATGCATATTCTCCTCTGTTCTTAAATCAGTGTACCGACGTTGTAGCGTAGTGGTGACACGACCTGCTTAGCATTCGAGAGGTAATGGATTCGATTCCCTTTACCGTCTACCTTGTATGAGTTTTTTTCAGGGGGTTTTCCTCATACACATGTAGCGGCATGGTCACTGCGTATATGCACACCATGTGCGGCTGCTTAGGCGAATGCTGGGGTAGTATTTTCCCCCTCAGAACCCTAACTCCGTTCCTTCCGATCCTATCCTGACCACACCCATCCTTAATCCCACCATGCATATATACGTAATGTATGAATGTATGCTGGGAATCCATGATTGTGGCTGAAGGAGCTCGTAAAGCTCGAACAGCCCGCCCTCCCTCTTGGGTAGGGAATTAAATACGTAGCCTTCCTTTTGCTTTAAATCAGTATTGAAATTATGTAAAGTACGTATTTATAAATATAATTTAATTTGAAATATTACATTAAAAAAACTTTAATCAACAATGTGTGATGTCTTGCTCCAATATTAGAAATAAACGTATAGTGTTCACCTAATAATTGACGCGTAGCAACAGTACTGTAATGACTCACACCTTTTAAATGTTTTTCCTTTTTGGTGTACATAATATTATTCAAACACTAAAAGAAAGTGACTTTACTGAAAAGGTCATGAAACAGTGACGCCCCTCTCCCCCCTCTGGTACGCCCATGAAACGTTATATTTTAATTAGACTGATATTAAAATAATATACCTGGGGTGTTTTAAGAGTTGATCCCTTGTGTTCGCTTGAGAAAGGTGTACTTTTATTTTTTTCGCCCACCTAGATACTGTTACCACAACATTTATTATTCATTATTACTGTAAAATAAAAACTAAAGGAATTATAAGACTTACTAGAAAAGGGTTATGTATCAATCAATTTATTAAACAAACGATGACAAAACAATTTTAATTCCAAAATCTTATTATGATACCCAATAGAAAAACCATTATAGTAACTGTTCAGAAACGTCTCATCGATCAATACATGTTCAAACTCTGCTGAAGGTACTGTTGGTAGTTTTTAGAAATGTTCTAGGTTCTGCGTCAACCTGATTTATTAATTCGGTATGCTATTTTGTATTGTAATTCGTGTCTCGTGCATATTCTCATAAGTTTCATCCCTTAAGTAACTCCAGAGAAAAAAAAACTAGAGGCGTTAGTTTCGGCGACCGTAGAGGCCATTTAACAGGTGAACAGGTCTATTTGATGAAATTTAGGATACAGGATACGTACGAGATTGTTGAGTAATTACAAAATAGGATAACCGATACCGA
The DNA here is from genome assembly GCA_036346205.1 of Vesta saturnalis. Taxonomy (NCBI): domain Eukaryota; kingdom Metazoa; phylum Arthropoda; class Insecta; order Coleoptera; family Lampyridae; genus Vesta; species Vesta saturnalis. The sequence continues at coordinate 230,708 of JARFJB010000447.1, forward strand.
ATTAATAATTCAGACAACACTTGTGAAAGCTACCTACAGTGTCCTCCTCACTAGAGTTCAAAAACGTATTGATCGAGGATGGGTAACATTTGAACATATACTATAATGGTTTTTGTTATTAGGTATCATGAATAAGGGTGCCCCATTAAAAAAAGGTTACTTTAGCTAATAATTCGCAAATCCGATTAACAATTATTTTTATTTATTTCTTTTTCTACTTTCACGTAAACAATACTACTAATTTGGTCATTTAACGGAAATCGTAGCTACAACGATAATAAAGTTAGCAATGGTGCGCACTAAGCTTTGAACACACAGTCCTTCTCGTTATTGGAGGGGGATTGGTTTCGCGCGGACCCGAATAGCGCGAATGGCTCGAAAAGCCCGAGTTTCCGGCCCGAAGAAAGTTAAGCCCAGCCCGGATAAAATTATGCTGGCCCGGCCCGAATTCGAGGCCGAAACGTGTCGGGTTCGGGCCGGTTCGACCCGAAATCCCGGGCCCGAGTCCATCCCTAATTCACTTAATAAACTACTCCCTGTTCCAACCTAAATACATTCATTCACTCTAACTTACAATGCTGTTTCACGCTTCTACTATTCATCACAATAAAAGTCAGCGCCGCGCATATTATTTTTCCCATTATTCAATTTCGACTAGAAATAATTTAAAAATTTAACAGTTCCATTTAAACAACTAATTTACTTGAAAACACGTGAAAACTGTGAAGGTTAACAGGTAAGTCTGGTGGTACTAAATATCTCAAAAATTGATACGGATATACGATTTTGCTACAGCAGCCGTTGTTACACGATCAAACTGAACTAGGCGTCGTGCAGACTTACCGAGGTAACCGGGTTGCCAAACCAACTACAGTGGAAATGGGGGGGAGGGAGTATATGAGACGTAAATTTGGTATCAAACACCTTACACTTACCATAAATCAACAAATAACAGCATTCAATCCAGGAAAAATTGTCTCCAGGCACAACCACAATCTTAAATTTTTCTAAAAGAAATAGTCCTAGACGAGGTGTTAAGTTAATCCTACCTGACTGTGGAAGATAGAATATACACAATAGAAGATACACAACTCAAGTTCAATCGCACTTTCATTTTAATAGAATAGGTTAAATTTCGTCGATTAAATTTTGAAAATCTTTAAGTTCAATTACACTTAAAAATAAATTTATCCAAAGCTCAAAGAATTTTTGAGTATACGAGTCGTCGTAAACTTGTTGATCACACCGTGTATATATCTAAAATCACAGTAATAAAACGTTATCACATAGGTTAATATTTATAATTGTCATGAAAGTTCTGAAATAAATAAATCCCACCCTATGTAGAAAAATAAAGTGTCGGTTTATTAATTTTTAACCATAAAAACATTGTACAATTAGTAACTAAAAATTTTAAAGAAGTAACGATCAGTGCGTCGTTCGTGAATCATACATTTTCTATTAAATATTATTTAAATACTTTCTCTTTAAAATGTATTTAAACATTCGCCAACATGAATGGTTATAATTCAAATCTGAAATTTCTACTTAGTAAATATCTTATCAGTAGTATGTATTTAATGACTGTTAATGAATGCAAAATAAGTAAATTTTGTAATTGATCTGACTCAAAATAAACAATTCTCAGATCAATCATTAAGCCAAAATATCAAAAGATTGGTTACTCCTAAACGGTTTAATCCATTATGTATTTTTTTACGCAAAGAAACAATGAACCCTTATAATATTGGTTCACTTTTACAACTTTAGGCTAAGGAATCACAATTTAAAGAAATAACAAAGATAAGTTAATTAATGGATATGTATTACCTATGTTTCAAAAATATTTAGAGATATTGCTTATACATTAACAAATCCTAAACCTTGTAATCTAAACATATAATAACGGTAATGTAGATTGATTATCCTAATGGGCTGAAATGAAACTTACCTTATAAATAATGATAGCTTTAAAGATAACCAAACTTCTACCATTCAAAAATCTGAAGTTATTCTTACATACATTAGTTCCGCACTTCTTTTTCCGGTATAATGTTGTATCCAGTGGGGTTGATTTATTCTTATTAATCCTTAATATGCATCCACACTGGTCATTGACACATTGCCATAATCTTTACGTAATTTGACCGTCGCTTTAATCGCTAATTTAAAATGTCCGATGCGTAGAACACAATGCGGCAATCTGATTTACGATATGGCTTTCTCTAAAAACAAATGTTAGCTACCGAATATATTTAATCGACTTGAACATCAAAATTCTTAAATGTTTTTACACAGTCGATTTACTGCTGTTATAATCGCACACTTGCTTAAATGGATAAAATTAATAATCAATACTGTTTAACTTAATTCCCACGTGCTTGCTCACCTTTATTTTGTTACTTAAAGGATCAGTTTAGGTTTCTTTTCAGATCGCGCGATAATACACACTACTTTTAGCTCGATGTTTTCTGTTTAGTTTAAATCTGCTCAAACATAATCATTTTTGGAAAGCTCATTAGTAACTCCAACTCGCAACAAATCCGAGCATTTGTAAATGTTTCAATACTTCATCCCCAAAATAGGTTTTTGCAGTAGACAAACATGCACTGCGATACGAACTATTTACAAATAAAGAAACCAGCACAGACGGTTTTATGGTTTTAGGAAATACTCGCGCGCATCCACCCCTTAGGTATGGCTTTAGGCCGAGCGTCTCTCCTTTGTACCCTAGCACCCTCTCCCTTATACACCTTCAGTTATCCATTTTACCCAACGTTATCATAGTTATCGTGGTAAAGCCACAATCAACCTATTCCACAGAAGTTTTCTACTATGCGAATTTGTCAGGTGGAAAGTCTGAAACGCAGCCGCTACGAGAAATTGCAGCCATCTTGAATTTCTTTACGAGAATTCTCTCACTTCTTTGGAAAGACCCTAATTCACATGCAGATTCACTCCACATACTGTCCAGATCTGTATTCAACTTTTTATGAAAGTTTTACGTACGCTCGAGTCTTCCTTCTGCACAACTTCCGCAAATTCTAACACCATTTGTCCTTTAGAATGCATTCAATTTCTCTATTATGCAATGTTACGACATTTATGAGTGCAAAAATATAAATACATATTCTTTTTTACACTTTAATATAATATCAACATACCATAAATTCATTCATTCATACATTTACACAATTCTAATATCGCATTCCACAACGCACAGTGGCAAATTCCGGTAGCATTTAGCCCTTATCGTCTCAAGGGGTTTTATCAAAAGCCTATTTCTCAAATATAATACTTTTGGCCCAAAAATCTTCATGTAACGTTTAAGTACTTTTTTAAGTGGTACACAACGCTTTACTACAATTCCAATGGTGTAGCATTTACACTAACTGACACTCTGTACACACAAAAAAATTCTCATGCAAAGTCATGCTTATTTACCATCCAAAATACGTTATACCCACAATACAAGGCTGCATATAGCTAGTGCGTCAACATAATCTCACACCGTATGCCAAATGTCATCGCCCCAACTCAAACGATCTGACCGCTACCGTGTTTGTACACGCATGCATAGGTAAACACAGGCGCAGACGCAGACGCAAACACAGGTGAGACGTAGGCGCAGGCGCAGACACACACGCAGACTTAGACGTAGATGCAGGCGCAGACGCAGACGCAGACGCAGACGCAGACGCAGACGCAGACGCAGACGCAGACGCAGACGCAGACGCAGACGCAGACGCAGACGCAGACGCAGACGCAGACGCAGACGCAGACGCAGACGCAGACGCAGACGCAGACGCAGACGCAGACGCAGACGCAGACGCAGACGCGGACGCGGGCGCACCCGCATGCACTCTCACACGAATACGCACACTCACATGCGAGCGCGCACGCGGGTTCGCACGCGCATATACGCACGTACTCACGCACTACACACGCAAGCGCAGAAGGTGTAGGGGTAGGCGTAGGCACCCGCGAATGTACACGCGCACTCGCAAAGCCGCACGTCTACGATCACGCACACACCCACGTGCACGCGCCCGCACACGCACAAGCAATGAGACTCGCCCACGCTAATGCACACACGCACAGGCGGCATGTCATAATAGATTCAGGGGCCCTCAAAACGTGAAGATTCGTCAACTTCTCTAAGTTTATCTTGATCGCATACCTTCCCTTCAAAATATTTCGCATAGTATACGGGAATCCATTAAACATAAATTAAATGTTATTGTGAACCGTTTCTTAGATTTTTCTGTATTTTTGGGATTGCCTGTTTAATTGCATTTTTTTGATTTTCTGAAGGTACATTTTGGTGCAACGTTCATTTTCAAACATTATTGAATGGATAAAGTTGTTAGACAGAGTCTACTCTACGTTTAATTATTAAGTTCAAGTTTGCTCGAAAATTTACCTAACTTAGTTAAGTAATTAATAAATTAAGGTAAATTATGTTATTATTGGATGTCTGTTACTCTTTCAGTTTGTCCTATATGTACTTGATCACAATGTTTACAGTAAATGTATCTCTGAATAGAAGGCTTGTAACAGTTTTAATGATGATACGAATTTAATGTACTGCGGGTATGAAATATCACGTACACTGTAGAATTTTGGTTTTTCAGTAAGTGTACGAGGCAATATGAAATTAATATAATTGACGTATGTTTTGTATTCAAAGTATGTTTGTTGATCCAACTCCACAGTTACGTATTAGGGACTAAAGATTAATAGTTGATGTCAATATCCATTACCGTCAATTATCTCCTGTCTAGGTGACCTATATAACTAATCCACTGCTCTGGGCGTTTACTTTCGTATTAATAGAGACACTAAATTAACTTTTCCGTACACGCTCAAAAATAATTGGGTCTAAAGTTTTATAAATGATAAAAATGTCGAGCCGTTTCAATGATAAATTTGTGGTTAATGCTTTAAAATTAAAATTACATTATTCAAAAAAATTTCAAATTAACTCCTTTTTCATAACATACTTGTGATAAATCGTGAAATGAAATGAACTGACAAAAGTTAAAATTTGCCATAAATATTATTCATATTTAATGGAAAATGTATTCTATAATGAATACATTCTGGATAAGTATATTATTTAAAAAAGCGTCATATAAAATAGAACAAAAATGTGTGGCTAGAATTTTTATAGAAATACGATTTTTTTTGTGTTTTAATATACAATTTGTATTTCTGAAAATATCAGATAACAATTTACATTTTTTGTTATTTGTTCGTTTCTCTGTATTTTCATATTGTTAATGTATTCAATTTATTATAAATACTTTTTTTTGTAATTCTTACATGTTTACCTTGTATCATGCGTTTTGTTAATATTGTGTGTTTTTTGTAGAGGGGAAGAATTTTAAATTAAAATAAAACAGAAGAATGTTTTTAATGTACATGAAATTGGCTATATTTGACAGATTATTTTATGGTATTAACATTGGAATATGATTTCGGGCATGTGACCGCCAAGGCTGGCACGTACATGGCGTAATTTGGAGGTCCAATTCTTACACACTCTTCTGAGGACATCAGGCTGAATTTCGGCAATAACGCGTCGAACCTTGGCTTCCAAATGTTGCATTGCTTCTGGTTTATCAGCGTAGACATGCGACTTTACATATCCCCAGAGAAAATCATGTAAAGGCGTCAAATCGCAGGAGGGGGCTGTTAACAAGTCCATTTCCTGAAATTAATCGTTCGCGAAGGTTTGTGTCAGTAAATTAATTGTATCACGCGCTGTGTGGCATGTGGCGCCATCCTGCTGAAACCACATTTCTGCAACATTAATGCCTTCCAAGTGAGGCACGAAAAAGTTAGTAATCATGTCTTTATAACGCACACCATTCACTGCAACGTTCTGACCATCACTATTTTTGAAGACAAATGGACTAATGATTCCACCGGCCCATAAAGCGCACCAAACGGTTCAAATGAAATTGTGGATCAATAGCAATGTTTTATTCGGCCCATTCCGCAAATGTACGGCGCGAACGATGAACGTGTGGCTTCAATTCCCGTACAAATTGAACATTGTAAGCTCGTAAATGAAGATCTTCACGTAAAATTTTTCATAAAGTGGATGGACACAAGTTTAATTGTTGATCACGACGACCCATTTGGATCATCATTAACACTACGCTGCACACCATCAATCGCTTGTTGTGTGCGACTGTGCGACGTCTTACGCCGTGCGTACTATCGTTTAGAGTAAACTTATTGCGAAGACGATCCATAATTTTTCGAATTAATCGCTCTGATGGACGATTATTAGCACCATAAAATGCACGTAATGCCTGATGAATTTCTCGAATTGAACCACGTTTTTCAAAATACATTTGAACAATTTGCAGATGCTGCTCCGGCGTGAGCCTATTTATGATGAATTGTCAAACCAAACTAACATCAAAACAACCGAGAACCGTCAAATCGGCTATTACAGAAAACATTGCCCCCGAATTTAGGTCAAATAAGGTAAATAGGGTATCCTTAGACTATACGTACGTCCCACAATATAAAATATGAACACCAGTAGTATCTTACAAAACTGATTGAATGTTGTCCCACTGGTTCAGAGCTAATTAAAAGCTATGTTAGTTTCTATAACTGTCCATAGATGGAGATAAAAATTATATTCATAAAAAAATGTAAAGTTGATTATATCGTACCACACCACTTAACATTATAGGCTACATTTTAGCATTCAAAACGTCAATGCAGCATTATGTTGCAGTTTTCGTAACGTTGTGAAAGCGTTGCCGCAGCCAAAATGGAGATCATTTTCTGGCTGTCAAGACTTTGTAACAGCTATTTAAATGTGTATTTTCGATCTAAAATCTACGGTTGTGAAAACACTGATAAAGCGCTGCATTGTATACCTTTCAGCCAACAATAACGCTGCCATAACTCCATGGCAACCGTTTGTGATCGTTATATTACAGCTAAGTAAGAACCTAGCTATGAGCTACTCTCTTCAAAAAAATTACAAAACATAATTACCATAAAATTATTATTTATTTCGTGTGATTTACTTTCATATTAAATAATTTATATAAGAGTAACTTTCCTTTATTGAAAGTGGGTTATAGTAATGTATTTGATATGAATATTTTTTTATTTTTGTACGAGTCCACAATGGGGATTTGAACCACTTATCGCCGTCTGATGTTTTCCCATTTCGTATGTTGTAGGCGACCACGAGCTTATATTGATTTATTATTTTGAAAGTGTTTAAACGAGGTATAAATGAATTACAAAATATTTTGAGGTAAATATTGTGTACCAAAGATCATAAAATTGTTAAATAGTGGTATTGGAGCAGTGTCCTTTGTTTATTAATAAAACAATTGCTATTTCGTTTATTTAGGTTATGTATTTTGGTTTTGTTAACCTTGAGGATTAAAATAAAGAATCACTTCCACGTGATCTATATTTCTCATAAAACTTTATTTTTTCTTTATTTTATGGATATAAAAATAAAAGAGGAAGACAAAGAAGTCCCTCCCAAGGGAGGACAGTAGTCTTCATTGTACATGATACCAATATAGGCCAGAATTCGATTTTGGAACTATTAAAAGTTGGTAAACTATCTACATTGAAATTTGAACAGATGTTAACTGGTTTATTGGTATTAGCGAAATACTTCTCTAGACGCGGCTGTAGCCCGTTACACCAATATTTCTCATTTCCCATTTGATGATATATGACAGTGGTTGGAGTTTGCAAAAGTGTTCGAGAATCTTCTGGTAAGTTTGTCTTATTTCCTCAATATGCTCAATAAGCGCTATGCCTTATATGGAAGGAAATCGCCGAATTTCTTAGCAACTCACAGATATCCAAGTCAAGATCATCGCCATCACTCTCTGTTTCATAAACATATTCACGTTCAGTATCTTCATAATTATCATAATTATTGTTATCATCACATTCGATAGTTGTATCTGGAATTAAATCAATATAATATTATTTATTGCAGCCAATTGGCTGCAATTTGGTCATCCTTCTTGGCTGTGATGGCTACGAGGATGACTATATGGCAGCCAAATATCTTTGATCATCGTTTGTAGCTGTGATGTCTTACGTATGGCAGCCAAATAGCAATAGTGGCTATATTGTCTAGAAATTGTTACTTGCAAATCTTCACACTGTACCCAAACTTTCCGCAACAGAGCAAAGAAAGCCTTAGGGTGTGGCGGAAGCTCAGTCAAAGTAGAGATGGTATGAGTCCTTACAGTGACGAAGGTGGTAGCTACAAATTAAGAGAGAGGAGAGGATACCAGCTAGAACTAATACAAGCAGCCCTAAGTAATAAGAGAGCATTGGTCACTTTCCTAGAGAGGGAACAAATATCAGTGAGGATCTGGACAGTATCTTAAAGAAACACTACCAGTTAGGACGAAAAAAGGTGGCATATTGCTTCTATTGTCGGTAAATAAATTAAACTGTGTTGAACAAAGCCAAATAAATCAACTTCAAAACTTAATGACTAAATTAATATTCTTTGTAATTAGAATGTAGTGACGAGGGCCCATTTTAGATAATAAAATAAATTAAATTGAATTAATTTATAGCTAAATTAATGTTCTTCTAATTAAGAATGTGGTAGCAAAGAACCCAGTTTAAATAAACTAAATGGAATTGATTAATTTGGTGTATAAGTGTGGAACATTCAATGCTACGTTATATTCAATTGAGCAATGTTAACACTTGATCAAGCAAATTTGGATTTAGGTTATAATACTAAGTTAATTCCCATGTCAATGTAGAGGCCACCACTATGGCACCTAAGCATATTATTACAGTACACAAATAATGTGTCAAACAAGGCAGTCAATATTACATTGCCATAACATATAACAGATGACAAAATCCATTAACCCGTTCAAATGTTATTGTGTATAAAACTAAGATGAAATTAAAACTGGCACCGTAAAAAATGACGAAAAGTGCATATAAAGCGAATTAAGTTTACAAGTAAATACTTGAAAGTTATGTATTAACGCTTAAATTTTAACTAAATAAATTAGGGTGTGTCTGTACAATCATATAGGTGTAGTTTGTTCACATGCACACAAGTAAAGTATCAAACCACAAGTAATACGAAAGCATAGAGATTATCGGTAACTTATCTTTCAATATCCATATAATCTTGATTGTAGATTGTATTGGTTCTTGAACTCATCCTACTACCTCCATCTAGTGTCAAATCGTAGCACAGTAACAGAAGTTTTTACAATCGTGGCACACAAATCAAAACCAAAGACATGTTACAGTTACTCGATACTAGGCAAATCGGTTACTCCGGCACTAGGTACCTCTAAATAATTACATTAAACCAAAGCGAAAGCATGAAAAGAGATATTACCTTAAATGAGGTAATAATTACAATTTACAATTTAAGCAAACACAAGTTCGATAACAACTGATATCTATGTTTGCAAAAGCGAAACTAGTTTTACGATTCCCTGAAATGAATAAAGGAGAACTAGCGAAAGTTAATAGTTACACTATTCCTCTGACGTGATAGCAAATCACAGGGTTACTGCGTCCTTAGAGTAAAACATTCATTAATAGGTTATGTTTGTAGATCATCTAGTTAATAGGTTTTTTTTTAATTACTAATTATATTTTAAAACAGATGTGTTGATGGCTAAAAATTGAAGAACATTGTAAAACAAGAAAAAAGAACACAAATCTCACCTAACGTTTTGATTTCCTTACAAATCCGCTTAAAGCGTGTGAAACAATTATTTATAAATAATTACTTACTCATTACTCATAGCTAGGAGAATAATTGCAGTCGACGCACGACAATGGTTTAAATAAACGCAGAAAATTTAATTTTCTCCAGGAAACAAAATGTCCACCTTCACATCCAACACGAAAGAGAAAGTTAAAGTTGAACTTTAACCCGGATGCAATGAGCTGTAAACCAGTGACCCCAATTCGTGAAAATAGGTATCAAGTACGAGTGACCCTCAATATATTTTAATACAGAAATTCATTTAATTTAGAAAATATATCTATAGGCCAAAGACGAAATTAGCGAAACAGCTACAAGTAGAGAAATTTAACTAATGCTGCAGCATAGGTAATGAATGTAACAAAATTTAGCTGGAAATGAGTTAGCGGGCCTAATTTGATAGCCGAATTCCAGCAGTCTAAAATACAACTATGATTATTTTTTATTTTATTTTCGCCAACGGTTTTTTCAAGCAGGTCAAAAAAATCGTGAACATTATTTTTGTTAAAATCCTTGTAACGAGCCATTGAAATACTTTCTGGTTGGAACTGACTAACATTGAGATGGCGTTTCATGAAGGAATGATACCACTTTTTCCCTGCGTTATTCTATTTTTTTCTCACGTGGTCGTGATGTTATCGAATATTAGCCCTTAGTTTTGAAATTATAAGTTGTTCATGAATATCGGACATCTGAAATGTAGTATAAGTTCATGGAATTGAACTTGATAACGCATAAATCGTTGCAAGCTTTTTTTCTTTTACGTATTTGGAAAGTATTCGAAATGTTTACAAATGGTAAGCGCATTTAGAATCCCTATTTTGAAAACGAAATATAATTTTTAGTTTGTTTATCAAATTTAGATTGGAATAGGTTAAGATTTGGTTTACATGGTGGCATCGATAGGTAGTGAAATCTCTTTTACTAATTTGATTGAGAATTAATTAGTGCCGTTGTAAATAATGGTTCTTCGTAATTTTGTAGATATCATTAAACATAGTCATTTACATGAAACTGCGTCATTGGAAAATTACATATCACAATAAAATTGTCACTGTGTATTCAAATAGAGTGTAGAAAATCATATGTTGCTATTTTTAAAACGTTTTAGGTGACAGATTGGCGGAAGTTTCTCGATAAAAATTTTTGTCTTAAAGATTTTAGCTTTAATTACGAGGCGTTAAGGGCTAGCGTCGTAATGAAATCATCTACTTACAGAACATCAATTACTTTCCAAACAACCCGTTTGTTGCGGTGTGGTTTTTTGATGATGCAATTTTGCTGTCGGCTTTCGAGTTTAGCTCGTTTTTGGCGTGCATTAAAAATTTAAGTAACCCTTTCTATGATTGGTTAATTAAGATATACGGGGATAGAATTCAATGTGCGGGAAAGTGAATTATTTACGAGGACCAATCTTAGTGCAGACACAGTCGCGTTAACAAGCTTACGTTAGCGCAGCCGGAGATTATTGTGGAACGACGTTACCTCAGATCCGTGTTGATCAGTTAAATGGGGCAGTGTCTCTAATCAATCATGTGAAAGGGCGTTTGGTGTAGTTTCAACCAACATGCGATTAACTTCTCGTTAAGTACAGTTTGTCTAGGTGGGCATCGTTCAGAATCCTAGAAACCAGGGGTAGTGTTAAAGCCTAGTGCTGCCCCGTGCTGTTTTTAAAATCGCCGTAGTGCGGAAGAAACAAACGCCCGTTCCTAAAATTCATACACTCAGTTCACGGCTCGTTTGTAATTAAAAGGACTCGCTGTAGACATTGAAGCTCTTTTTAAATAATAATTGCCGTTCAGAAGTAGTACATAAATAGAGTAAAGTTAATAAGCAACGTGTAACTATAGACCTTAGTGTATCGTACAACCAATTGAGACATTAACCAAACGCAACTTGGAAATTGAAGCGACTCGCCGCTTTCTTTCATAGGGTGGGTCATACTTTGGAGGTTCGAGTTACGTCGACCACATTGCCGAAGTCGCTGCAGAATCCATTATCTGGGTTTCCACCAGGTCGCTGTATAACGAAAGGGGGTAAATTAGAGAAGCCACTGTATGTTAAGGCTGATCAAATTTAAGGTAATCATTTGCGTTCTTATTGTTGCTGTGTTGTTGACCATTTTAATAAGGTATTGTGTGCATTTTTTTGTATGTTCGAACGGTTGAATACGTTGTCCTTTAGGATCGAATTTCTTAATATTTTACTGATTAAATTTTAATGCAAGCGTATTTATCCGTCTTATAATCAAAATTTATATGAGTTTTTTGTCTGTTGTATAGACTATTTTATACCGAAATTTTATATTACGATTGCGTTGAAAGGGGAAACGCAGATTATTTGTCTTGTCATAAGAGTAAAATTTACGGTAATTTGGAAATTGCAGACGTTTGAAACTAGCTAGTATCACTGCATTTTAGGTAAACAAGGTAATTTAATTATTGTGGAAAATCTATGTAACGGTTGTTTGATATTTCTATGCTGGTTCACTTATAATACACATATTCAGGTTAATGAACTTTTGTGTTTTTTTTTGGAATGTGAATTCAGCTGTGAACCCCATTTGTTATACGGCGTATTAATTACGTGCAATTTAGTTGTTTGTTTTTTTATTAGGATGAGATAGTCCAAGTAACGTCAATGTATTTTTTTTTTTGAGTAAAGTAATTACGTTCGAAAGGTTAACAAGGTATTATCTTCATTATAACATAACATTTAAAGAAAGATGCGTTAATGCTATGGCAGTAAAACAAATTTAATGGAATTTTATTAACTATAAAAGGGTATCATCTGGTATAGCACGAATATATAATCAATTTGCCGGTTAGCCAAGGTAATTAAAATTTTTACTTTAACTTTATGGGCGCCAGATTCTAACTGTGAATAAGCTCGCGAATCATTTGAGATCAGCTACACTACACCAAATAAACCTTGAATCCAGAAACAAAATACTTATAATACAAACACTACGTACATCAAATATACAAAATAATTATGGAATTCAAAAATTACCAATAGTTTTATAATAAGCAGTCAATGTATCTTCAAGTTCAATTCGTTTGCCCCTTTCTGATGATTAATGAATGAAATTGAAATTTAAGTTTTCAGATTGGATATTGTAAGAGCCAATTAGTCTCCAATGAATTTCCCTAAAACAAGCTTGCTTTATAGGTATGGATATTCAGCCTTAATAATCTCCAACTTGTATCTGACAAGAATCCACCCACAAGTATTATATTCTTCCCAAAATAATATGGAAGTCATGTTACCACTCTAACAATGCAAACGAATTTGACTTACATGGATGTTATAATTTGGAAGTGTTCGCTCAGCTCTTGTGGAATTTGAAACTCTGGATTTTCAAAGTTCTTAAATTTAGCAAGACGGATATCATAAAAAAAGCTAGAAAAGCTAGATGTAATGGCTTTCAAAACGTGGTACGCTTGTCATCCGTATGATTCTTAATTTGGCAATCTAAACATCAATGTGACGGGTAATTATTCTATCAATATATAGATTCATAACAGATAAGTGAAAAGAAGAGAGCAAAATCTACTTACAATATATACAATATATACATAGAATTATCCCCAAAAAGAATTAATTACAATTAATTATTTTTCTACAAAATTGTGTACTTTTAAATACTCTGGCGCCCTTTTCGGTTTTATATCAACCCCAACCCCCTATTGTGATTTATTTAAGGCAAGCTATTCTACTGTGCGCAAAACTAACTAAGACCTTACCCACCCCAACCACAGTCGAGCATACCCCAATTTTACCTGTTATTTCGTTCTACAGCCAGTTTATACCGTAACATCTTCGTTGAATGAATTTTCCAAGTTTGGGTTGCTTTCTATGATGTCATACGCAAGCTTCCGAATATCGCTTACTGTTATTCCAATAAGCAACTCCTCCATTTTCAGAATGTGAGAAACCAATTCCTCTTCAACTTCACGAGGTCATGTGCATTGTGAATGTTTTTTTGGGAATATTGTATTTTTTGTAACACTCATTCAACCAAATATTTCCTTTTTTGTACTTATCTAAAGCGTTTTTCATGTTCTAGGGGCTCCATTGGTCGCATTGCCTTTTTTTTTCGTTATTTAAATGTAATGTTAAAAAATAAAATACGATCATAACGATACCTTTAGAATGATACTATCTATATCAGACTGATGCGATTTAACAAACTTGTCGTTTTATAATAAAAATGAGTTTCTAACCTCCAAATATCAATAAAAATTTGTTATGGCATATTAATTCGATGAAATACAGGTTGTTCTTCTGTGTTAGCTGTGCATTTACTTAATATTAACACATACACCGTGGTTAATTTCTTACAAAGGGTGACAAAATTTTAGGTTTTAGGTTTCCGGTATTTTGATATAGCTTTTTGCACAGCTTCAGAGTACTTCTTAGTTCTCAAAAAAGCCGGTAGATGGAAAAAATCATAATTTTCTACAAATTCACGGTGGTACAATTTAGGAACTGCTGCAATAGCGCCAACCTTGCCCTAATCGAAGCCCCTATTACACATTTGTTAAATAAATCAATAATACTTAGATATAAATTCATTTTATTGTATTATGGATTATACAAGGTGTTTCTGAAATAGGTGCCGAAAAGGTAAAGCCATGTAAATACTGAAGAGAACCTCAATAACATTTGTTTGTAAACTGGCTTCTAAAGAAGATGACGTAACTATCTCAACTGGGGTTCTTGGCAAATAGGAAAATTGATGAGTTTTCTAAGAATATTAAATTTAATTTTATGCAAATTCGGTCGGGGAGTACGTTGAACTGCTTTTTACAGCTTCTGATATAAAATTATGAAATACCAGGTGCTTAGTGCTTAGGTATAACGCAACCCGCAGTTGTCATTTTGACTGCATTAACTACTGTTTGAATATCTCAAGGCACTGTGAGACAGGGCGGATAATTTTATTATATAAAAAACGAACCAAAGAAAATCAGAATTTATTTTAAATTACAAAACAAGTAGGAAAATGACACACTTAACCATACTTATTCTTCAATATGAAGAAATCATTCACTTTTATTCAAGTGAAAATAATAATTTGTCGAAATCTTGTTCTTCTAAAATTTAATCAAAGGCATCTTCAATTCTTTGACACCAATCCTCCAGGGTATCCACTGACAGAGAAAACGGTATCTGTTATTTGGCCCTAGACAGTGAAATCACGTGACCGAGGAGACCAAATAATGGGTGCGCCATTTCCCCGACCCATCTATCGTCCTAGAAAATTTTATGTGAGCCACGTTCGACATAGGATATGAAAATGTGAAGGGAACCTTTATACATATACCAGAGGGTATTCCTTTGCGCTAGAAGAATTTCGTTCAAGCCCAAGTCTTGTGGCTAGGATTTCACGGTACCTTTCTCCGTTCAAGTTGCCATCGAAAGTATATGACAACCTAGAAGATGGTTACCTAATGTTGCAAACTAGACATTAATTCTGAAATAATATTGATAATGGGTGACTTTAATGGCATGGATGTTTTCTTGAAACCAAAAGTGTTCATTACGCATGTTAAACATTCCACTTCTTGTAAACGTAGCCTCATTGTTGAAGATAATTGGAGAAAAATTACGGTTTCAAGTATGCTTGTCTAAGAACCATTCAAAAAACTATAAACGAGGTGCCGTATCCCTAGGTAAAAGATCCAGGTCTTGTTAAAAGTGGAACGGATATAACCGCTGTTCTACAATTCTACAAACTACTAAATGGTACATATTAGTTTCGAGTGCCAGTCGCCCTGTACTAATTGTGGGGTTCTCTTCCAGAATGTTTAAAACACGCTTTTGTTTTATTCTATTCTGGCTGCTTTTCGCCTTACCCTTCTCCTCTGCTTCTTGGATTTAAACTTCCACTCGTAAGCGTTGCTCAATCAAAAACATTTTTTATTTAGCATGTTTCTTGCATGTTCCTATCGGGAAATTTTTGACTGTAGCGTTTGACGACTGCTAATGAGTTGCAATGGTATTCGCCCAATGTTCACAACATGGCCACGTACTAAGAGTATGTGCATTGATGTATATTTTCAATATTGATACGTCTGCCTAATAATAACCAATACCAAATAATAATAATGATATCAAAATAATAATCAATCAGGTTGCGATTAGTTTCATCCTTGAATTTCGATTTCCACAAAAATGCTTTAAAGTCGAGAAAACCCACCAATTTTCGTCTTTCTATGAAAACCATTCGCGAGGAACCCCAGTTTAGGAGATGTGTCCTCTTTAGGAGCCAGTTTACCAAAAAAACGTAACTGAGGTTTTTTCATTATTTGACATTATTTTTCACGTATCTAACCTACCACCTAACATAAATATAAATGAATGAGTGAACTCGGTTAGTACCGTGGTCAAATGACCGTTGAACACATGGATAGCGTGGGTGTTTTGGAGCGTATTATTAGATTGATTTAGGTTAGAGAGACGAAAGGAAGAAGTTGTAGTAGTACACGGAACTAATATGATAAGCAAAGTTTGGGCGCCACAAGCTTTAATAAGAGAAAATTATGATTTAATGAGAGAGAGCCCGTAAAGCTTGAAACGGGAAGAAAGGAAGGAACAAGAAACAAACCACAATTACCCTAGTAACTTTATATTAAATAGAGTTGACCAAACTGTTATCACAGACCAATGTAAACAATTAACAATTAATAATTCATAACACGTCAAGGCCAGTTAATTATATATGCATTCAAACAATTCTTTCTAAACCTACCAAAAATGTAGCACGATTAATAATTAAAATTTCACCTCCGAATCAAATACGCAGACAAGCTGATTTTATACCTATATATATATATATATATATATATATATATATATATATATATATATATATATATATACTGAAAATTATTTTGAGCAAACAAGAATTTGAAAGGTTAAAGACCTTTAAAACTGCCTTCCCTAATTTGTTTGAAAGTACTTTCAAGGGTTAACCTGGAAAGGAAAAATTTAACCTACCTGGTTATACTTTGACTTAAACGGTTTTTGTTTAACTGACCGTTTTTTTCACAAAAGAAAAATTTAATTTATGCAAACCCCTTATAAATAATCAATAGCAATATAGTTATGTAAAATATTTCCAAACACATACTTAAATCTAAAAATAGTAATTTAAAACAATTATATTTTCCCGCTAGTAGTTGTTAAGTATATATTGCAATAGAATGGCAAGAATACAAGGACAGCGGACATATGATAATAACTAAATTAAGAGCTTCTGCGTGATGACATTAACGTACATATTTGGGCGTGGTTCTAGAAATCATAGAAAAGTAAGCGGGATATTCGAGTGCAATACACACTATAACCTTTGTCTCAGTTCAAAACCAGTGTAAACAACGTGAATTTTAATAAGGTAACTATCTACTGCTTACTGTGGAGGACACTAAAAGACACTTTTAGGTTGTATCAGTACGTTATATACGAAAAAAATGCAGTGTTGTTGATTATAAACGTCTATCGTACCCACTTTTGCATTGTTGTAAGGTTAGAATAGCCTGACCTTGTCTGATGAGTAAATAACCGCTATCCCTGGCTATCATCAAGATTCACCCTTCGTTACGGTGTGTATAAGGGAGCGCAGGTTAGAACGATGTTACCTCGAACATCTAGTTGAAACCTATAATGAGAAGCAAGTAAGAAAGACAGGAAGAAAGAGGAAGCCAAAAAATATACCACGAATAAATGCAAAGTAATACTCTGACCATAGGTTTTACGTTTATGGCGTAAGTCAAGCTCCAAGAAGTTTTACGTTTAGCTTTTTTTTTTCCTTTTTAGTTTTTAGCTAGTGATATTTAGTGCGAAGATTCCATCTACTAAAAGAAGTTTAAAATTATAATTGGATTGAACTAAAACATGTAGCTTACCCTTTGGTGAAAGTAAAATTCTTATTGACGCTATTTAGTACCTCAACAACATGTAGAAATACAGAAATTGTGAAAATCTCTCGTATATCCAAAGATGTCTTCGATTTAAAAGAGGAAAAGAGATTTTTCTTCTTTCTAAGAAGACGGAATACAAGGTGAGTACTAAACACGGTGTAGAAAATATACGCGACTGTACTGGAAGAAAGGTTGAAGAAGGAAACAGTGGAATAGGATCTGATTTTTCTTCTTTCTAAGACGACGGCACACAAGGTGAGTACTTCGCGTAGAAAATATACGCGAATGTACTGGAAGAAAGGTTGAAGAAGGAAACAGAAGAAAAGAATCTGACACCAGACAGAGAGGCAGGGTTTAGGAAAGGAATAAGTGCAATAGATAATGTATACATACTGAAACACATGGCAAATAAGAAATTAGAGAAGAAAAAGGGGAAAATGGTAACGGTATTTGTAAACCGAGTAGCTACATTTGATAGAGTAAACAGGAAAAAGCTGTGGGAATACTTGACAAAAAACAAAATACACGAAAGACTAATAGAAAGAAATATACGAAGAAACGAGGAATGGGGTGAGGGTGAATGGGAAATTACGTGAAGGATTTGTAACAAGGAAGTGACTAAGCAAGGATGCCCACTAAGCCGAAGTCTGTTCGCGTTATACACAGGAGACCTAGAGGAGATATTAAAGGGGCAACAAGAAGGAGGCGTGGTGGTGGGGAAATCCTAGTGTGGTCGCTGGCATACACTGATGACAGTACTAATAGCGAAGGAAGAAAAAGAAATGAAGGGGATGCTAAAAACGATGGACAGATATTTGAAAAGAAAAGATTTAGAAGTAAATGGGAACAAATCTAAGGTAATGGTATTGAGAAAAGGGGGAGTAAAAAAAAGGAGTAGTGGAAATAGAGGGAAGATGAGATACAGCATGTAACGGAATTCACCTACTTGGGATACACGATAGGAGAAGACAATAAACACGGGGAGCATAGAAAAGTACGAGTGGCAAAAGGAGATAAATTAAGAGGGCGAGTGTGGAGCATAGGAGAAAAACTGGAAATTATTATTTGAAAAACTAATAAAAGCGTGGTGTTGTACGAGGCGGAAGTGTGGGGGTGAAAAGAGTATAAAGAGAGAGAGGGAAGAAAAATGCTGAAAGTGGGTACTGGGAGTAGAGAGAGAAACACCCGGATACATCATCAGAGCCAGAAAAGATTATTACGAACGAAATGAGAATGCGAAAGAAGAAGTGGAGAGACTAAAAAGGGAAGAAGTGAGTGTGAGAGAGGACATAATTGGAAGGGTAGGCATATCCAAAAGCAAGAAATATGGACGAAGGTGAAAGAAGGAAAATATAATACAAACTATAAAAATATTAAGAGAGAAGGGATACCAGAATATCTGAACGGGGAAGGGAGGAAGGAAAGAAAGAAAATGATAGCGAGATTTAGATGTGGAAACGAAGAAAGAGGGAACAAATATTGGAGAAGGGACGAAGACAGAAAGTGTAGGTTGTGTGGGGAATATATGCAGACAATCAGCCAAATGTTGAAGGAATGCAGAAAGCTAACGAAAAAAGATAGGGCGGAAGAGGAGATACTGAGGGAAAATGGAAGGGGAGTGGATTGGATGGAAGAATTATGCAAAAGAAGAAGACAGTTAAAGGGAGTGGAGACAAGAGGGAGAAAGATAGTGCAGGTAGAATAATGAAAGGAGAGACAGTGGGTAAACAAATGTAAACAGTGCACACAATTAACATTGCAATATTTTTGTAAATAAGCAAATAAAGATTTATGTATGTATGATTTACGAAAATGGCAAACTCATCACGTTATTCAATTAAATTGTGTTATCATATTCATTGCTACCAAAACTGTTGTTAAAATGTTGAATAAACAACTTCTAATAAAATGTAACTTAATGATACCATCTAGCGGTAATTCAGCAAACTAACAGATAAGTTATATTAATGAAACGAATAACGAGTAAATAATAAATTGACAAACATAAGTTTTCAAACTAAAGGTTATTTTTGGAGTAATAAGTAAAGAAAAGTATAAAGTCGATACGAAAAGGTGCGAAATCGACTTTAGCACGTTACAATGTACACGCCTTTACATTTTAGGCACGTATTTCAGAAACACCTTGTACATGTCCTAATGCTACTTGAAAATTTGTTTCATTTTGAAATAATTTTCACCTTTTAGGACAGCGAAATGAGCATCAACTGAAAAAGACATATAGCGGATGTTGTATTCCGAGTCTAGTAACAATGTGCCATTAGACGACTCAGATGAAGATTATCAGCTAAAATAGGACGAATATGAAGAGCGTGAAGATGGTAATTCTTTAGTATGTTTGATGATGAAAACAATACTATTCCAGAAAACATTAACGAATTTCTATTACATCTCAACGTAGTATTTTTATCTTATGGTCTACACCAAATAGATCTTTCATACCTAGACACAATGTCATTCAGGCTCGTCCCGCTGTACTATTAGGAAGACTGAATAGATGATTCGACGGAATGGATTGTTTTCAACTAGTGTTCCCTCGCAGTTTGATTATCCTTATTGGCCAAAATACAAATAAACTTTCGGATATGTTACGCAAAGATAATAAAAAGGAGATCCAGGAGAGATTATGTTAGTACTCGCATGCATGTGTGGTACAATAAGGTACCCAGTGTTTCTGATTATTGGTCTCACAACAGCTCTTTGGGAAATAAGGCAATAAAAGCATCCATATCACGTAATAAATTTCAGCTGTTGGTGTGAAAGGTGTATTTCAATGATCTACAGTTGCCTGGCGGGGCTTCAAAAACGTATTACGTTGATGAGGTTATTACTCGGCCGAAACATTCGGAAGGCAAGCCAGAGAATGGATAAATCTGTGGCAATGTTCAAAGAGAACTCGGCTCTAAAACACTACCTACCACTAAAACTTATAAAACGAGGAATAAAGCGCAGTGATGCTACAACTGGATAGTCTAAATGTGTGAAAGAATTAGGTCAAAATCCATTCTCAAATACCATTAGAAACCCAGATGAACCACATGTATTTGGTAGGTTTTTTACAAGTGTCGATTTACTAAACACTATCCAATATCACGCAATTGGTATTGCTATCAGCTTGAGAATTCAAGGGTAACTACAGGTTGGAAATAGATTGCCCAAGTCTAACCTGTTTTCCAATAAACACATGAAACGAGTGCTCTTTTGGCCAAAGGTTTGTGGTTGGTGTTTACGACTTTGATAGACGCTCAAAGGAATGGTGGAAGAAAGTATTTTACAAAACGTTGATGGTATATGTTGTTAATGCGTGGATTTTGTTCACAGAAGCCACAAAGAAGGACGTAAAGGTGTTTACATTCATTGTTCCATTTTCTAAGAGAAAATAACCATATGAAGCGCAAGAGATGCAGTGGTAGAATTGGGACGAAATCCATTAGAATCAAAAACTCTAGGCGAAAGGGTTATAATTACATTGTCAAATACCTTTAGAAACACAGATTGAACACCTTAGCTGATAGGTTCTGTACAAGTGCCTATTTACTAAACACTCCAAATATCCCGCAATTGGTACCGCTATCGGTTTGAGAAGGAACATGCCAAAATTCCTTGGCAAATTACCTGTTTGTACAATAAATGCATGGGAGGAGTGGTATCTTTGACCAAAGGTTGGTGGTTGTGTCTACGACTTAGACGGTCAAAAAATATGCGGAAAAAAGCATTTTAGAAATTTCTGATAGGCTGTTGTTAATACACGGATTTTGTTCCCTGAAGCCACAAAGAAGGACGTAAAGCTGCTGAAAAAGTGATGGTGACTGGAAAACAAATTGGTCATGTGAAGCGCAAGAGGTGCAGTGGTAGACTATCAAAAGCTGCAAAGATGATGGTGAACATAGGTGTACATTTGTCCATTGAGGGTGCTAACAGGAGAAAGTGCTCATGATGTGCCCAACGAAGGTAAAAAAAACAGACTATTATGTACAGATTGCAAATTATACTTTGTACCTTTACCGCACATGATATTAGTTTTATAAGCATTCTCTGCAAACACAGATATTTGTTGTTTTTTCACTTACCTAGAATCCCATTGGGACCTAATTATCTCACCATGTAGTACCAGTGGGCCACATATGATAGCCTGAGGATTAAGAATAATTTTGAATAGTCTACCAATATTATCAGTAAAATGTAATTACACTAATAATATAGAGCATCTAACGTATAGTACAGATTCAGTCAGGAAGTAAACATTAACTAAACGTACATAGTTTCAGAAAACATAAACTTCCGTTTGTTGATTAATTTCATTCAACTAAGAAGTATAACATCATAAAAGTGCTATATAACATAAAAACTTACTTTTAAAGAATCATGTCCCCAAAAGACCAATAAAACACATATCAATGAATTAAGGAATAAACCATTACTGTTAAAGAGGCAAACCATGAATCGTAATTAGCTAGCTTTTGATGTAAAATTGAAATCAGTAAAACTATATTCAAAACTACGCTTAATTCTAATCACACGTTCCCTAACAGGTTTAAACCAAAACGGTGATTCCTTACTTACGGTAAATACTTGTCACATTTTTTAATAACAATGTGAATATTATAAACAAATTGTAACTAATTCAGTCATTATGATTAACTTAAGCATAAGCTATAAATAAAATATAATAATTATATCTAACGCTAAGGCATCTAATCAAGTTACTACACTTTACACACGGAATGTGCTAGAATGTACAAACTTATGGTCAAGTTAGCATCGATGTCTATTAACATCTAACTGAGATAATGTTTTAAAACCTGACATTCTGTTATTGCTGCTTTACAACGTTACCTATTTTCATTGCTTAATTATCCTCAAAAAATGTATTATACCATCCATATGGGAGGTCGTGTGTTGTTCTGCTCCAGACATTTACTATTTTTTGATATGGTGACATATATGTTTCGTTGATCCAAGTAAATTAGATAACTATTCAGGGTAATGAATTTTGTTTAACTGAAGTAATTTTGTATCGAAATAACATTGTAAGAAAACTTATTACTTATTCATTTATTTCATAATAAAATGAACGTTAATTGGAGGATTACGGCGGTTTGTTCAATTTATATCATAGCAACTTATTTAATAGGTTAATAACTATAACTATAAATACAGCCAATCTATATTTGTATTTTGAATGAAGGTTTACACCTTGTTCCTTATTGCTCTTTTCAGTAATAAATTTACAACACGTGTTCTTAAATACACAAATGGGGTAAGATGGTAAAATAGCATGCACCTCCTAAGTTAAATTACATACAACGTGAGCAAGAATAATGTACGAATAATTTTTGTTTGAAAACCTTAATAAAACGTCGCCTTCTCTCACTTGCTGTGGCGTGCAGTAAATGTGTAAATACCTCCATTAGATGTTCATATTCCGACATAACGTAGTAAGCCGGCCCCCTACCGCTTAAATGCAAGATAGCCAGTTTGAAAAAGCAATAAACAATATTTAATGAATTGTGTACCGTTTTGACTTATAGAAGTACTTCATAACATAGGAACGTAGAATATAATGCAATTGTATAACCGTTTAATGCATCACATTAATCTATTTTGCGCTGTCATTTTGTTTGTAATTACGGGTAGGACACATTAAAGTCATTTTTCTAATACAAGGAATATACTCTAAATTTAAGTGGTGCAGGCTGTATCGTCATCTGCTGGATAGGTTAACATATTAAGGAAGAATTAATAAAGTGGAAGGACTAAGTTCAAGAGAACCCTTGGTTAAAGATTAGAATTTGTTAGTATTGATAGTTAGCCTACATTCTTCTTTGTCTTCTTGGAACCCTCAACTACTTCCAGCTACCCCTACTTTTCTTAACCCCAATTGTACCATCACTAAGCTCAGCTTAATGACTACTCAATTATTACTCGACGACTCTTTTGACCTATTTAACAACGTAAATCTCTCCTTAGTATACCCTTCAGGTATTTTCTCTGACTCTTTGTAAGAGATGACGATTATCTGTATATGAGAGTATTAATGTTCAACCCTTTTTTTTTAATCAGTACTTTTCTCTGTGGATTTTGTATACGAGAATACGACTTTTTGAAACCTAACCAATTTGCATAAAACATGCTAATGATTATTTTATAATTGTAATTTCTTATGCTTATCAGAGGTCTAGTACATATAGTATCAGTAATTATGGTCTACAATTTATATTTAAAATTTCCATTCTGATAATTGCAAAAATTCGACTCTTCTGTCAGCAAGTAAGGAGAAATGCAAGAAAGCCTTAGCACTACAAAATAACAGCGTTGTCAAGGATTTGTGACAAATCTGAAAAAGTTTTGTCCAAAGAAAAGTACAATGTGGAGGTAGAATTAATCGACGAATAAAGCTCTCAATATCACAACGTAATATGGGCCCCAATTTCTCGAAGAAATTTGAGAAACATATTTGAAATGGTTACAGGATCTACCCCACCTACTCGCTGTAAAAACCACTGGAACCTATTTATCTAGAACTGTGTTCAAGAAATAAAACGTTTCTGGAATCCTCAAGACTGGTTTCCCGGCTTCTTGAATCCAACAGATCTACCACAAGGTTGTTTGGCAAAACCACTCGCTGAAGGAAGATATGAGAGGGAGCTACATGGCCATAAGATCTACTTTCAGAAGGGTCGAGTCAGAATTTTGATTGTGCGATGAAGAAAAAATTAATAAAGAAAAAATAAAAACGATTGTTTCTTCCTTGTCTGTAGCTAAAGGTAATGTATGGTACTACATATATTTCACAAAATTTAGCAGAATTGTCAATATGATTACGTGGATAAAACGATTTATCGTAGCTGCAAGAAAGGAAACATTGAAAACGGCAATCTTCTGAATTTAATTGAATCAGAAGCTAGAGAGAGTTGGTTGTTCATTTTATTCAAGAAGAAAGCTTTGAATTGGACAAGACCATTGTGCCACTTTACTGATAACGAAGGGCTAATTAGATTACTTACTAATTACGAGCTGATACATAACGTTTTCGTATGCCTTATGTTTTGCCCGCAAACCACGAAGTTGTGAAACGTTTGATTTTCTAAGAACAACTAGGCTGCAGTATAAGATTTGATGAGTATTCTCTAGGAAAATTATTGAATTCTTCAATGGTGTTGAGCGGTCCACTTGTGAGGTTCTAGGCATAGATTTATCTGGGTTCTTGTACTTCAAATCAAATGAGAAAGTGCGGATGGTACTATACGCTTCTGCTGTCTACCGTGCCGCTCATATTGAATTAATATCATCCTTGTCCAACAATGCATTTTTACAGATGGTAAGAAGATTTGTACCTCGCAGAAGTTGACTTTCGACAATGGTATAAATGCTTTGAAAACCATATATTGGTCAGATATAACAGAAAAATGGGTTACAGTGCATCGAATAAACTGAAAACTGAACCTTGCAACTGCCACATGATGGACAGGTTGAAAGAAGTTCCTCACAGGACTGATGAAAGATTTATTGTGCAAAACACTTGGGAAAACAAGCCTTAATTGTGAAGAATTACAAACAGTACTTTGAAGCAGTTTTAAACGCCGTTCACTTACCTATATATCTAAAAATGCGAAATACTATATAGTCCTTACACCACCAATGTTTTTCCAAGACATTAAAGAAGTTGGGATGACTAAATTGAAGCTCAAGTCTAGAATAAACGACACAGATACCGTTTAAAACTAATAGAACATCCGAATAAGAGGTCTCAATCTCAACATTTAGGCCAACTCACCCTTTTATTGAAGAAGATTTTTAATTAAAGTGGGTGTTGCTTTGAACTCGGCTTTTATTAAAAGGAAATTTGAATGGCTTATGGGTCGTGTAGTTCAAACTATTCCTGCGCGCGATGGAAACGTAAGATTAGTGTAGTTGAAACCGCCACAAGTGAATCGCTAAGGCCAGTTTAACGTATCTTTTGCTTGGAAAATACATTCAGTGTCAGATAAAGAAGAACAGGTAGCAAAGCAGACATCTAAAGAATCTGTAGTTCAAACAAGATCTGGGAGATGAATAAATGTGCCAGAAATATATTGAGGTGAATCAATCTTTTCGTGACGTTCCTAGCTTTATCTGGATTGAGAATTAATTTATTGCTTTCTGATATATTTACGTATAAAGAGAAAGCTATGTATTCAGTTTAAATTGTCAAAAAATCTTTCATTTCTCGATGCATGTGCACATGTGCGCGAGTGCGCGCTTACTCGCGCGTGCGTGTGCTCGTGTGTGCGCGTGTGCGTGTGTGCGTGTGTGCGTGTGTGCGTGTGCGCGTGTGTGCGTGTGTGGGTGTGTGCGTGTGTGCGTGTGTGCATGTGTGTGTGCGTGTGTGCGTGTGTGCGTGTGTGCGTGTGTGCGTGTGTGCGTGTGTGCGTGTGCGTGTGTGCGTGTGTGCGTGTGTGCGTGTGTGCGTGTGCGTGTGTGCGTGTGTCGTGTGTGCGTGTGTGCGTGTGTGCGTGTGTTGTGTGGTGTGTGCGTGTGTGCGTGTGTGCGTGTGCGTGTGTGCGTGTGTGCGTGTGTGCGTGTGTGCGTGTGCGCGTGTGCGCGTGTGCGTTTGTGCGTGTGTGCGTGTGTGCGTGTGTGCGTGTGTTCGTATGTGCGTGTGTGCGTGTGTGCGTGTGTGCGTGTGCGCGCGTGCGTGTGCGCGTGTGCGTGTGTGCGTGTGTGCGTGTGTGCGCGTGTGCGCGTGCGTGCGCGTGCGCGTGCATTTGCGTGTGTGTGTGTGTGTGTGTGTGTGTGTGTGTGTGGGTGCGATACCTTTTGAACCATTAAAGCTATCGATATGAAATTTGGTACAAAATTTCTTTCTCATAACATCTAGGTCAAGTTCGTTAATGGGCAAAACCAAACGTGTGGCGGGTCATTTAAGGAAATGAAAATAATTCATTGCTTCAATTTTAAAAAGTTACAAAATTAAAAACCGAACTAATACTTTTATATATAATTTCATAATAAACAAAATAACCAGTAGCGCAGCGCCTTTAGGGTGCAAAATTGTGCATTTTTTAAATTGTAAACGGATTTTTTTGAAATTCTGGTATTAGGAGTTTTTAAGATCGCCAAGTTTACAGCATTTGTCAAAATGAAAAATTTAAAAATGGGGGATTCAGGTATTGTGGGCTTTTAAGTTGCTTATTATAAATGTTTGGTCAAAATTTATTTACATATATGAGAAAGCATTATGACACATAATTTGGCAGCGGTTTTTCTAAGTATTAAGTTTATTTGGGGAGAAAGTTTTACGTTTACTATTAAATTAATGGAATATACCTTGAGTTAGTAAACATTTTTTCTATTTGAACTTATAACGAAAACTAATATATTGAAGAGTGAACCTACGCCACTGGAAATAAAAATTAATTTTGTGTTCATATAACATGAATCATATATTCAAGTTCAAAATAAGTTTACAAATTAACATTTGGAACCGTTAACTAATTTTAATGAAGTATGAGTTAGTATTTACACCAATAACAAATTTAAAGACCAAATGAAAAATGGAAGAAGATAACACGCGTCGCTGCCCACAACCTTGATTATGTTTTGAGAAATGACAACAAAAAGCAGCACTTCAATAAAATTTGATAAAAATTGTTAAGGGTTTAAACAGATTCAATAGCGTTAGAAAGATAATGTTTTGGTAAATCAAGGTTACATAATAGTTATACAAATAATTTTTGCAAACTTTATGTTTTTGTAAAAACAAATTCAACGAAGCCTACTTATTATGGCGGATTAAAAGGTTCAATATAACTTTAATTGAAAAATTGATGTAATCGAATGTGGTCAGGTAAAAAATCTAGTCTACTTATATTAGGATATCTAAGTTTTTAAAAATTATTCCATTCAAAGTGTATATGAAATTTAGCAAATTATCCTGAAACTTGTGATATTTTACGCATTAAATGAAATCATCAGCAAATAAACTTAACCAAGACTATCTAAGAAGTACTGTATACGATTTTTTATCGGTAACGCGACAGATAAAAATGGTTGCGGGAAGACAATCTTCATTTTATACCGACCCGAAACAGGCAAAACTTGAAATTTTGCGGCCTCTCTTGATTGTGTAGTTTGAAATTATGTAAACTTTCAAATTTTAAAATTTGGAGGTGTTTACTGGTTCGTGTGAAAACAATTGTGTGCTGTAATTACTAAAATAAGGATAAATAGGTTTGTAAAGAAACCAATAGTAGTTCAAGGACATTAAAAGATTATTGTACACACTTACCTTGGAATATATTACGAGTGTTTGTGGATATCGTGATCCGGAAGGAATACCTGTTATTGGATTAGTAATTTCTATTAAGTAAGAGACTATTTGTTTTTCTTTATAATATGATATTGAAATAAGTCAATGGCTGCGTGCTGATAGTATATTTAATTTTTTTTAATTCATCAAAATTGTTGGTATATAAATGTATAAAATATATAAATTGTGTTGGAACTAGACCATTGAATGCATATGTACACAGTTTTATCAGCTAGATTGCAGGCCACATAGGATTTATATAAGAGATTTCGATTTATACGTTTGTGATATTATACAATACAGTTATACGTAAGGTTTAATTTAAGTTTGGTAGGTCAAATTATACCCTGGTATCCATTATTCTATTCATTACAAATTAAAGTAGATTTACTAGAAATGAATATAAGTTTTTTAATTCATTATTTGTTAGCATTCAAACTTGTTATTGTTCGTTAGGTAAGGAAGTGTTTAGCACACCACTTGTATATTAACTCAGTTTCTAAATAATTCGAATACAAATTCAGAATATATTAATAGAAAGATTGGGTAACCTTATGATATTACATTAAAGGATTAGAATAAATTTTCATTTACAGTTAACATCTTAACGATCTATTGATTCTTCAATAACATTACTAAATATTAATAACTTTTAAGAGACTTGACGATTGAAATTATGTCTAAAGGTTTACGCAAAGTAATATTGAGATAGCTCCTGATATAATTTAAATTAAAGGAGCCTGACCAGAGTTGGACAGGGTTAATTTCTATTAAAACTTGCATATAATTGCGTCAATAACTGATATTGGAAAGGAATTTTGAACATTATAGGAGTAAAATTAGTGTTACTTATTTTGTTGCTTAATATAATTCAAACATGTATTGAACGTAAATTACAATAACATTGCAACTGCATATAAAGAAGCTAGCCTGGGTAAACTGGAAAAAATTTAAAACCGAACAAAATATTGACAACAGAAGTTTAAACAAAATTAATCCGTAAGCCGTTAAAAGTACGAAATCATAATTTTATATAAATTATAATTATAGATAAATAGGAACCTGTTTAATTTCGAAAGTTCTTCCTAAGGTAAAGTAGGTTTTTTAATCGTAAAAAGTTAATATGGTAAATGATAATGTAAATTCGGAAATACTTATTTTGCCCTAACAAAAATTTAACTTAAGAAATTTGAAAGAGAACGTTAAGAAAAAATAAAATTTAATCAATTACCAATATCAAATTAAAATTTAAAACATACGGAAGTTATCTAAAGCTAAACTACTGTGTGCAGGTTTGTTTGACAGTGAATACGTCACAAACATTAAAAGATAAGAATATGGTCGACAGCTGTTTACAAACCGGTCGTCGTTAAAAGAACTATTTACACACAAATTAAATTCAAGATTTAATGAAAAAGTAAGTAATTTAATGATACAGTAATATACTATTTTTAACAACTATAATTGTAGATTGCGAACAAAAAACCAAAGCCAAAGGAAGTGGAAAAAGGGATTTCAGATGCTGCTAGGGGTAATACTATTTCAGTGAAAGCAATGAGTTATTCTAGTAGTTTTTCTTATTTTAGTATTAAGGAAAATAGTAGAAAGGAACTGAGGTTATAGGTGTAAAATTATGATTAAAAACGTCTGACCTTTTGTTGATGTCTACAATGATCGATGATATTCCACTTAAGTTATTTTTCTACGAGATGAACCAAAAATGTATGAAGATGGAATTTCTAGATAACTTACAAATATACAAGTACAGATAGCATACTCTTAAACTTCTTTTAGTTGTATAAAAAATATATAGGACAGTCACGACAATGGCCAGGACAAATATAACTGCAAGTGCAACTGCGGGGTCAACGAAAAAGTTGAAAATAAAGTTCAAGCTGAAAATTGTAATGAGTCATTAGAAAAGGCCACAGAATAATAGAGTCACATATGTCTAAGATGGAAGTCGAGCTATTCGTGATAAATTGTATGAATAGTATACTTCGAATCCGCAATATGCGAGGAAATCAATGAATACTCATCAGTCATCACTCTCGAGTAGAAACTTTATTTTCTTTGTGAAACAATTCCTTTTTAAATATCCTTCTAGTGAAGGTTGAAAATTAATTCCGAAACTTACTTAGAAATGCTTCAGCAACCAAACATCAAAGTTAACTCAATCAAAAAAACTTTTATGGAAAAAAGAAATAGTGTTATCTATAAACTAGACAAATGTGTGTTAAAATGCAAGAGATGAGAAATTTTGAATAGATACATGTAAAATTAAAATTAAGAGCTTTATCTGAGGAAGGTGACGTATTATAGTTGTTTGACTTGTAAAAGAAAGTAAAGCTTATCATTTTTGGAATACCTACAATACACAGAAGGGACCTATTCGCATAAAACTTCTACAATAAGTTTTAACAATATGCAATATCAATTATAACCCTTGGATATAATGTTGGCGAACGAGATAAACGGAAATTTTCCATCTATAACGTTAAGGCTACTTTTTATCTCATACGTTTAATGTAGTTCCTTTATACTAAATATTGAACACAGATCTGCTGATTGTCTCGCTTAGTATGAAAAAGAGGACAAACTATGAAAGCTCTCAACTGGATATTACGTATTTAGTTCCATTATACTCAGTATACATTGCTAATTGACCTAAATGTAACTACAAAATATTCAGAAGTAGACACTCTATTATGTTACTAAAAGCAATTAAAGTGTAATGTAGAAATTATGAATCGAAATGTAAAAGGGAAATGGTTAACAAATGGAAAAACACTTAAAATCTGACTGAATGGAGATGAGGAATGCACTTAAATTCCCATTTACTCATTGTCGATTTTGCTACTTTACAAAGTAGCTCGTCATTCCCTGTATCTCTAATACTTCATAAAAGTAGAAATGAATTACAAGAATTCTTTATAAATCTAACTTATTCTTGAAACGTTCTTTTCTAAATATCTTACCATTTTAGTGGTTGATATGTACGTGATTAGAATTCAAACAGTGACAAGACATATTTTAACAATCTCTTACACTTTAACATAACTTTGTTCAGCAGAAACAATTTAATTAGTAACGGTTTGCCTGTAGATTTTTAATTCTCGCTCAAGTTTTCTAATTGTTTGAAAAAGAACGCTTGAAACAGCTTCGACTTCTAAAACGTCGATAGAACAGAAATCAATACTCCTACTTGTTGTATACATAGCTATTATGTAAAAAAAGGGCCTAAAGTTGCTCAATTGGATGTGTTGTCGAAAACTTTTCCAGATCAGATTTACGTAACAAGTCTTTCGCTATTTTATGATGTATTGACCTATTTGGATGTTAAAAGTGCTTGGACGTTGTTATCTGAAATAATCTGTTAAGAAGAATAGTGCTGTTTGTGTGTGATTTATTTTTACAGCACAACATATTATTAGGTAGAGAGATTTTTATTTCTCATCTGTCACAAACTTTAGATTTATTCATGAGATCATTGCAAACATGTAATACACCTCCGTGAAATTTATAACTGGAAATGACAATATCATTTCATTAAACCATGAGATAACGTTTGCCGTCGCGACAAACTGTGACAATTAAATTAAAAATATGGATTATAAGCAGTATGTATGTACGCACTCTATGTAATAAAAACTAAATTTATTGGTTTGATGTTTTGCATCTCACTACTTCTATTATGAAATTCATACACTGAAACTAAAACTCATTTATGTTAAATTTTTAATTATTTATAAATAACCTCAAACGGTTTTTATTGTTTAATAACAGACATTTACACGCCCTACGCTTTTACTTGCTCGTTAAATATACGTTATTAAATTTTACGATAATTAGAAATTGTTGATTATCCTCTTTAGCGCGGTTTCATCATAATTTTACTAACAGAGTCTGTTTTTTTTTTGGAATAAACGTTGCGTTTCTAAATTAATTCCAGATAAATTAATCATAATTATACACAAGAAATAATCTTGAATACACCCACATTATTTATTTAAGTTGTTTTCGGTTATCCAAGCTATTAAAAAGGATGCGCAAATGGGTAAATAAGGGGATATCAGAAAATTTTAGTGTTAAGAATTGTAACTAATCAGTTGCGTGCGATCGCAACGTAATAATTATTCATGTATAATCTTGTTGTTTTAGGGGATACCCTGTGGTTTTCTAACTTCTCATATCGCTATCAATTATCTTGCGATGTAGATGGTCAGGAGTTTGTCCACTGTTTCGGTCGTCTGCCGCGTGGTCTTTTTGTTTGCGGTTCTTCTACCATCGCTGTTTTAGTAATTTTACTGCTTTCCATTAGCTGGACATGATCACTCTTATCTTGCGATGTAAATGTTCAGAAGTCTGTCCACTATTTCGGTGGTCTACCGCGTGGTCTTTTTGTTTGCGGTTCTTCTACCATCGCTGTTTTAGTAATTCTATTGTTTTCCATTCGCTGGACATGATCACTCTTATCTTGCGATGTAGATGGCCTGGAGTCTGTCCACTGTTTTGGGTGTCTGCCGCGTGGTCTTTTTGTTTGCGGTTCTTCTACCATCGCTGTTTTAGTAATTATATTGCTTTGCATTCGCTGGACATGATCACTCTTATCTTGCGATGTAAATGGTCAGGAGTCTGTCCACTGTTTCGGTGGTCTGCCGCGTGGTCTTTTTGTTTGCGGTTCTTCCACCATCGCTGTTTTAGTAATTCTATTGCTTTCCATTCGCTGGACATGATCACTCTTATCTTGCGATGTAAATGGTCAGGAGTCTATCCACTATTTCGGTGGTCTACCGCGTGGTCTTTTTGTTTGCGGTTCTTCTACCATCGCTGTTTTAGTAATTCTATTGTTTTCCATTCGCTGGACATGATCACTCTTATCTTGCGATGTAGATGACCAGGAGTCTGTCCACTGTTTTGGGTGTCTGCCGCGTGGTCTTTTTGTTTGCGGTTCTTCTACCATCGCTGTTTTAGTAATTCTACTGCTTTCCATTCGCTGGACATGATCACTCTTATCTTGCGATGTAAATGGTCAGGAGTCTGTCCACTGTTTCGGTGGTCTGCCGCGTGGTCTTTTGTTTGCGGTTCTTCTACCATCGCTGTTTTAGTAATTCTATTGCTTTCCATTCGCTGGACATGATCACTCTTATCTTGCGATGTAAATGGTCAGGAGTCTATCCACTATTTCGGTGGTCTACCGCGTGGTCTTTTTGTTTGCGGTTCTTCTACTATCACTGTTTTAGTAATTCTACTGCTTTCCATTCGCTGGACATGATCACTCTTATCTTGCGATGTAAATGGTCAGCAGTCTATCCACTGTTTCGGTGGTCTGCCGCGTGGTCTTTTTTTTGCGGTTCTTCTACCATCGCTGTTTTAGTAATTCTACTGCTTTCCATTCGCTGGACATGGTCACTCCATTCTCTTATTCTTATTTCTTGCCTCCTTATTCTATCAAATGCTTGTATATCGTTACCTTAATCTAAGTTTCGAAATTTGTGTTATTACTGGTAGATATATTTACATTACATTAGTATCTTCAGGTTATCTTTTTTAAGTTTTACTCCGTTGTATAAAGGAACAAACAGCAACTAGGAAACAAGAGTACGCATCTATATTAAGGAAAACCGATTGTGTTAGGATAAAGCTCTTATGTGGATTACTTTCGTATCATTACAAAAGCGTGCTGGATGACGTCACAAAAAAATGCCTAAATAATAC
This sequence comes from Vesta saturnalis, assembly GCA_036346205.1. Lineage (NCBI taxonomy): Eukaryota > Metazoa > Arthropoda > Insecta > Coleoptera > Lampyridae > Vesta > Vesta saturnalis. The sequence continues at coordinate 264,432 of JARFJB010000447.1, forward strand.
GTGCTGATATTCTGCTTTCGTCGTTTAATGCCAGCTTTCGTTGTTTTTTGGAGCCTGCTTTTGTAGTTGACCTACATTTTGTAACGTGCAAAAATCGATATAGGATCGATTGTATTATTTTATCTAGTTACTGTTTCTAACCTTAAATGGGCATCTCTGACTTAAACATTTAGTAATAAGCTTTAAGCTTACCAGTTTCTATTTTCTGCACTAAATGATTTAAAATTTGTGTATTTACGACCTTACTAATGAGTATGATGGATTAAATGATATACAAAATCATTCCTGTATTGTAGTTAAGTTCTACTTCCCATAAAATTTTCTTTTAGGACGTGTACGCCGTTACGTAATATGAAAATTATTTCTCCCTCGTTCCTACTTCTGTATTTCAAAAGTTTACTCGTTTTTACAAAATTTAACTTCAATTAATACCTATAGCGCCATCTCTGAGATCAACGTAGGTTCTGGTTATTTTCAACATTCTTACATTTGATAGGTACTTGGCACTTTGCTAATTCACCACTAGATGGTGATACCATTACATAACTGCATCTTACTTATGATGCTTTATTTTGAAAATAAACATCTGTTAACAATATTTAAATGTGGTAACAAATGAAGTTGTAAAATTGTTGCTTGAGACGTTCGCTTTCATTCCAAAATCGCCATTGCTGTAGGAGGTTGTTTTTATTTAGTAGATGCTAAGTGTCATTTTTATGGAAAATTTTCACCATATAATATCGCTTTGTTGTATAAAAGTGATATAATCGCCATTTAAGGCGGATGTAATAGAAATATTTCACTACACCTACACATTTTGGTAAACCGTTTAAGATCTTGATAACCTCGTTGTAATTAGAACACACAAAAGAATTTCACATTACTTCTTCAAAAAAATAAGTGTAACAAATTGTTTAAGACATTTAAAATACCGCTCGTATTCAATCTTAGATGTAACACCTTATCACTGAACAAACATCTTTTTCATTCTTTACTTTCGCTTTAGCAACTAACTTGGGTTTCCATAAACCTACGTTTCTATATATTTAAGTTTCCATCTATTGAAGTGTCCATATAACTTTACTTTACCGTTACGATTACATCCAAGTTCATGTTTACATTTGATTGTCTTGATATATGTGACAAGAGTATCCGTTCTGTATCTCTTTGGCTTATTGTTTGGATTATGTTGCTGATAATCTGCGATCAGCTATAGCTCACGTACTGGGGACTGCTTGCTCGTTGCTTGGCTGCTTTGAAAAACGCATAAGCATTCGCAACCACAGGTCAGCTCTTTCCTTTTTCTTGCTTGTATAAATAAATTGCTTTCTACAACGAAAGGAAATACATTTACTTTAGTTCCGTTAACAAGTGTTTGACAAACATCTTACCTCGGAATAAAAGTCGTACCTAAATTGCCTTCAGCAGGTTAGGATTGCCTACAAGGTATTGTTAAACATATTTACCTATAGTATAAGTTCGGTGTCAGTTGGAGACCCGCCTGTAGCTAATTTTAATACCATGTAGAACTGCTATATGTTCATTAACCATTCTTTAATATTTCACGCACAATCAACAGTCAAAATTTTGAATAACTTTTATTAAAGTTCGATTTATATGCCACACCAATGAATGTTTAACCTTCATTTTGAATAATTACTTTTGTACTACTGGTTCTGTGGTAGGGCGCTGTAGCATTGCTATAACTGTTATGTACGCGACTGGTTTGACGGAAGTGTGACTTTTCAAAAGTTGGCATTCCTAACGTAACGATATTATGTTTCATACTTGAGTCATCTTTTAGAATCCTACTGTCAAAATTTCATGAAAATCCGTCAGTCACTTTATGTTTGACAGTTAATCAAACAAGGCACGTTTTGTATTTAATTAAAAATGGATAAAAAGGAATTTCGTGTTTTAATAAAACACTATTTTTTACATGGAAAAAACCTCAAACACACGGAAGAGAAATTACGCAAATATTACGGCGAATCTGCTCCGTCCCATAGAATGGTATGCAAGTGGTTTTCTGCTTTTAAAAGTGGCCATATGAGCACGGAAGGTGCGAAACGGCCAGAACCGTCGAATACGGTTACCTCACAAGAAACAATCGATAAAGTCACTTCCATCATAAAAAGTGATCGTCGGGTTAAAGTGCGAGATAACCAATGAAATTCGTATTTCAACGGAATGAGTGCATAATATCTTGCATTGATATTTAAATATCAAAAAGTTAAGTGCAAGATGGGTGCCGCGTTTGTTAACGGAAGCACACATGCTTACACGTGTTTCGATTTTAAGTGACTGTTTGGTTAAGTTGAATCGTAATCCAAGCGAATTCTTTGGTCGATACTTTACCGTGGATGAAACATTGATTTACCATTACACACCTGAGACGAAAATGCAGTCGAAATAATGGACTTCTGCGGATGAACGTGTCCCTAAAAAGGCAAAAACCGATATTTTTTCTGCCAACAAAGTTATGGCCACGGTCTTTTGGGACTCTCAAGGGGTAATACTTATTGATTATCTACATAAAGACAAAATTTGCATCGATTGGGGCTTGAATCTCGATGGCGCAGACGGTTAGCGCGGTACTCTAGCAAAGTACAAGTCGTAGGTTCAAATCCTACTCGAGGTAAACTTTTTGTTTTATTAATTATTATTTTAAATTTAATATTTTCAAATTTGACAAATGTTACTAATTAAAATTTTAACTAAATTATAAATAATTTAATTCCTTTGAACTTATTCGTTCATAACAAAACCTGTAATAAATTATTAAATTGGCCTTTTCAGGCGTAAGATCTTACGTCGGCCGGAAGGGGTATTGTTCGTTTTGGTATTCTAAACTGTAAATTACTGTGGGCGTAAATGCAAGCTCACGACTTGCCCTCGTCAAAGCTTATTTTAACTTATATTAATTTTTTTTATAAATTTTGGCGACGGGGTATTGCTTGTGTTGGTATTCTAAGCTATAAATATTGTATATCATTTATTTCATTTATTATTCATGTTTCTATATCTGTACAATAATATTTGGCTTATTGCCTCCTTTGTTGGAATTCCAGGAAAGAAATAAGTTTACGTTTGTTGAGGGAATTGTTCACTTACTTATTATTCCTGTTACTTACTTCCTGTTTCAAGCTTTACAGGCTCTCCCACGATCAAGGAATAAGAACCCATTTTCTGTTCTCTTTTTCGTTAAACCTTGTGGCGCCTATTCCGGTTCTTTCCTCTCTAACCAAATTCTCATTCCAACGAGATTATCGATACCTCCAAAAGAACCATGCAATCCGAGTGCTCTGCGGTCTTCAAACCGTTTGATTGAGTTTTAGCCGAGCTCACTCATTTCTCCTGTATTGTGTCGTCTAGTGGTTTACACACGTGGCAATTTCCATTATTGTGTAAGGAAGATTTTATGAAAATTACGTTACCTTCATGGTCTACTGTTCGTTTATTTGTACGTTATTGACAAATGGAAATTACCTTTATCTTATGTTTATCTTATGAATGGGAAATGAAATTCTTATGCTGCAGATCGTTTTAAGACGAAGTTAGTATACTTATTTCTAGTACATGTAAGTAATACGTATCCTGCAAGTACGTTTTAAGTAAGTGAACAAACCAGTATAGTGTTTTGATACGGTTATTAGGAAATAGCTGATTTCTGTTTCTGAAATAAAAACATTTGAGTTCATAGGGTTCATATGGTGTTCTATTTAAATCAAGTGAGAAAAGTGCAGATTTGCGTTTTGACTCGCCCTGTACACAAAGTATAATAATTGCGAAACATAATTGATCGGGTAAACTTCACTTACAAAAAATAATATGTGTAATAAAATACAGAAAATTAATTAGATTAGGAAAGATGCAGGATTCTGAATTCATGTCAGGAGATTTGTAAAAACGAGCCGAGTTTAAATATAAAATAAAAAATATGTGATGCCATTTAAAAAAAGGTGGGTTTGGTGCCATTCTCACACTTTCAATGTTGCCTTCTATACGTACGGTTTCGGTAGGGCCATGTTTAATGTATTGTACATTACCGTCGTTAGAATATATTATATTGATGTACCTCGCTAAAGCAGTACATATACGCCATTTATTACGAAGTAAAAGGGATTCTAGATTCCATATGTGATTTTAAGGAATTATAACATCTATTTAATAATATTCTTGATGTAAATGGTATTATAGTTTAAAACAAAAAATCTGGAGCGTCTGCATCCAACATTCCCGTATACATGCGTACATACATAGTAAAGCTCTACGTAAGTAATATTTAAAAATGAAACGAATGTTTTTTTTAAATCAACTTCAACACTTTAACCCTACTCTAAAGCAAAACACTCGCAGATACAAATACACACACACGCACGCACGCACGCACGCACGCACGCACGAGAGCACGCACGAGCCCATGCACGCACGCACACTCGCACTCGCACGCGCACGCGCACGCGCACGCCCACGCGCACGCCCACGCGCACGCGCGCGCGCACACACACTCACACGAATACGGACACGGACACGGACACGGAAACGGAAACGGTCACGGACACGGACACGGACACGGACACGGACACCGACACGGACACGGACACGGGCACGGACACGGACACGGACACGGACACGGACACGGACACACACCCGCAAGGCACACACATACCACACCCACATACATACACACACTCACGCATACACACACTCATAGTCTCTTCATGATCGCAAACATGGTAAAACTTGGTCACATGACTTGTATTGTAATGTTTAAAGCTTAACTAAAGTTATTAAGTTATACCTTAAATTTCTCTTAAATCATTCACTCATATCAGAACTTTGTGGTGGTGAGAAAAAAAGGTTTGTCGTATGACCCATTGAATGAAATACTTACTCTAGTAACACATTCCGACGAAAAGTACCGATGCATATCTTCTTAACAGCTTTATTGTATGTGAAAATTAAGATTATAAAGTGTTTTTGTTAGTTTTCCTCATGCTGAAACAATTTTGTTAAGTATTATTCAAATGAGCTGCCTTGGTGGTGTAATGGTTGGAGTGCTTGCCTTTCACTCGAACGACGCGGGTTCAAACCTGCCCGAGGTAGCCATTTTTGTAAAACGGAGAAAAACCGAAGTACTCCTTTGGGTAGTAAAACTGTAGGTCCCGTGGCAATACGATGTTTGATACGTTAAAGATCCCTTACTAAAGGTGGAATTCATTTAGTAGGTCAAAATTCTAGCGACGGGTAGTGCTAATAACCACTAGTATTGATGGCATTAACGTTTGTGTCTAGATCTCGGCCCATAAATACAAAAAAAATTTATTCCAATGATGTCGCTTATTTCTGGGAGAGCATCATAACTACAATGGCATAGGTACCGACTTGTACACACACGTTATCTATTTTCTAAAACCTATGAAAATGATTGTGCATCTCATTATAAGCGAAACGTAGAAAATGTTGAAGCTTTTTGTTCCTATAAAAACACAAAGATTTTGTAAACTTTATTCTTAATAATGAAACCGTACAATTAGTGCTTCTAAGAGTACGTCCATTCATTTAAAAGCTTATTTTCATACGTCAACAATACTAACATTAAAATGTACTTTATAAATCTGTAAATTAAGATACATATGTACATATATTTTACGTACAATAAAGTATTGATTTCTGCAAAGCACATAATTTTGCAATATGTATACAGACACAATGGTTCAATGCACGAGAATAATACTTTCTATTCCTACGTAACGCATACTTTTTTTTTGAATTGTTTAACCATACCCTATTTTTTACAGCTTCTTTACTTGGGGATATCAAGGATTTGGTCTTAGTTTATTTTTGCGTTTAAGCAAATAGGTTATTAAAATACATTAAAAAGTTTTAAAAATAATTTAGATTAACTTGTTTTAAATGTAGAAAGCTGGGATAAACGAACTATATTAATAAATTACATTGTGGTAATAAATTATTCTATCGAATTTAAAGAAAATGTGCAAAAATATTTTCTTAACTTAACTTAACCTTTACGCTATTCCCTTGCGAGGTAGGCAGAACAAACCCTGCCTTTTATTTATTTTTCATTCATAATTTTTCTCCGTGCTGTCCTATCTCCGCATACCTCCCTAGCTTCCGCAAGATCCATACCTGTCTCTGACATGCCCTTTTATTTTGAAAATTCCTTATCTTTCTTTCCTGTATCATACATTCTACTACATTTCAGCCAAGTTTTACGCGGCCTACCAGGCACGGCCTTACCTCTAACCTCACCCACATATACTTACTTGCTTCGCTAATCTTGCGTCGTTCATTCCCTCAATGTGACCAAACCAACGTAATGTACTACTTTTATATATATCCATCATCGTCTTTTCATCGCTACACTCCTTCGTTATGCAACTCATTCTTTATCTTGTCCCTTCTCAGGAATCTCATACCCACGGTATTTATTTTTCTTTCGTGCTTTTTTTGACATATCCATGTCTCACTTCCATACAGTACTGATTTCTCAGCTAGACCATGATTTCGTTTCTCATTATCGTCCACATACTTCCAATCACTTCCTTCTAGTACAGATCCTTGGTCCATGCCGGCCCTCCATTGTACCATCTGCAGTAAACATTCTACCTAGATATACCAGTTATTAGACGCCATATTCATTTAATATTTCCCACAGCTTCTCCCTATTCACTCTCGTATGCTTTCTCCAGATCCACAAACGCACAGTACAGCTTCCTTTTTACACTTAAACACATTTCGATCATCTGCTGGACAGCAACCATCTGATCGATATATCCTCTGCCTGGCATGAAGCCACCCTGTACATTAGGGTGGTGCGGTCTGTATATCGTAAATTTTAATTTTTAAATTTTTGACATGGGACAGTTTGTGAAAGTTGCCTTTATATATACGCATTATGAGGGCAAAATATTGAGTTTAAGTACTGCCCCGAGGCATAAAACAAGTTACTATACAAAGTTGTATTCTAATAATACCTTTTAAATGGACAGTTTACCCAAAAAACCCAATGTATCATTTTATTTATCGTAAACAACAGTACAGATGCAGTTGATTACTACCAAGATAGCACAGAGTAATCATAGCATGGTTTTCATTACCTATCCGCGTGGGAGGGGCGCTCCCCACCATTCTCTAACTACGATCGAGTGCAGTCTGCGCGACTCAAAATACGTTGTTTAGTAGAAGCGAGACATTCGCTGTATTGTATCCGTTGTTTGTGTGTTTTAATTACGTTTTCGAGAATTTACTATGTCGTTATTGAGAAGTGAAGTAATATGTCCTGTTTTCGGCCATGGCCGAGATTTACCAAGAAGTACCTTGCCAACATACGAAGATATGATGTTACTGTATTTGTGGGTGAACCGAAATAAACAATGTCAATATCAGAATTTAGTGAGTGAGACTAGTGCCGAAGTTACTGCTAGTATACTAAGCCAGTGGGTAAGAGCATCCATCCCTACCATCGAAGAGCGGTCGGTGATAAAAAAAATTAAAGCATATCATGATAAGTATCGAAATTTGTTAAAACCTTATGCATCAAGGAAAGACATTAATAGTTACCAGGAGCGAATTGCCCGCTTTAGAGCAGACGCAAAAAAACTGTTTGACATTGCCGCATGTAAGTGCAACGATTTTAATTTGTGTAACTGTCCAAAACCATTTAAAGTGCCTCCAACAGAAAGAATTTTTTTGCACGATCAACGAACGGAGAGGAAAATGGGTATTGGTAACGTAGCCACTAAAGCAACTAAAGCAATTCAAATGAACTTAAAAAGGAAGCTAAAATTGGACGTCGCGGTCAAGTCAAATAAAGATGACATTGTTGACTTAACTTCGCCAAAATGTAAACGCTCTTTTTCGCAGGCAGCCATTTCAACTAGTATGCCCTCGTCGGAAACTCCTGAAGCAGATAGTGTGGAAAAATTACAATCTTCGAAGTGTGAAAAATTGCAACACTTATCTGCCGTTGCAAAGACGTTGGACAGGTTCCGTGTGTCTGACCGAGTTGGAGCAGCAATCGTTTCGGCGACATTGCAAGGTATTGGTGTTATTTCTGAGGAGAGTAAGTCCAGTGTTGTCGACAGATACAAAATACGTAGAGCTCGCCAAAAAGAGAGAACATTACTGTCAACAACACCGTTAGTATACGACAATTTTGGTTTATATTTCGATGGGCGTAAAGACAGGACTCTAAAATTTGAAGACTCCAGAAGAAAAACTGTGTTAGAAGAGCACATTACGTTGGTTAAAGAGCCAGGTTCAGAGTATATTGGTCACCAGTCTTTGAGTTCCGGAAAGGCTTTACATGTGTGTACCAAAATAGTAGAATTCTTGGAAGCAAAAAATATTGACTGTGCTAAACTTGTCGTCATAGGGTGTGACGGGACTGCAATCAATACTGGACATAAAGGAGGTGTGATACGATACCTGGAAAAAAAGTGGAATAGACCGTTACAGTGGAGCGTTTGTCAGTTACATGCCAACGAACTTCCGTTACGCCATTTATTTGAGCATATTGATGGTAGCACGGCTGGTCCTCGATCTTTCACTGGCAATCTAGGTACAGCATTAAAAGATTGCGAAACTCTTCCTATTGTAAAATTTAAAGCAATGGATTGTAACTTACCTGATATTACTAAAAGCGATTTAAGTACAGACCAATTGTACTTATATGAAATTTGCCAAGCGATTAAGTCTGGATGCTGTAGTGAAAGTCTGGCAAAGAGAAATCCGGGAAAAATGGTACATTCAAGATGGCTGACAACTAGAAATGGAATTTTAAGATTGTTCGTTTCAACCGCTATACCAACGGATGAGTTGCTTCTTTTAATTAACTTTATTCTAAAGGTTTATGCGCCCATGTGGTTTACCATAAAAACACAACCACTAGCTATTTATGGCGCTAAACATTTACATCAGACCATAAAACTGTCAAGGTATCTTCCAGACAATATCAAGAAAATTATCGATCCAGTAATACAACGGAATGGGTTTTATGGTCATCCGGAGAATATTTTATTGTCGATGTTGGCAGAAGAACGGGGTCACGTGAAAGTTCTAACCTTAAGACGTATTTTAAAGGCTAGAGCTTCAGCTGGAACAGTGTTACGTACTTTTATTCTTCCTAAGTTTAATTTTCAAGCCGACGATTTTATTGATGTTATAAACTGGAGTGAAGTGGTTGTAACTGAACCCCCTTTAATTATGAACATTAGTAGTGAAGTAATTACCAGGTGCATACAAGACCCAAATTTAATTGAAGATCTTATTTTGCCACAAATTAAACTTTACCCTTGCCACACGCAAGCTACAGAAAAATCTGTCAAACTCGTTACCGAGGCTGCTGCGACTCTATGTGATGAAGATAGAAGGGACGGTTTAATTAAAACAACATTTGAGTCTCGTAAACGGATGCCAGTTTTTAATACAAAAAAGGATTATAAGTTGTTATAATTTATTGTGGTTATGGCTGATTGTAAAGTTTTTAAATAACTCTCATTTGTTTTAAATACTGGTAAAATAAAATGTTCATTTAAACGCTTACTGATTTATTTGCCGAAGGTTTGTAGTAGTTACGGGATTTTTGCTTTTTTAATTAATATTTAGAGATCTTGGGGCAGTAGAAAAATTTCAAATTTGTTCAAAAGAAAATTACTGTAACAATTAACTTTATCAGCAGCAACTGCTCTGCAGTGGCCAAAAACAAACATGCAAAAAAGAAGTATTTAGTAATTACGGGGTATCTGTTTTCCTACAATAATATTTAGTGGCCTTGGGGCAGTACAAAAAATTCGAATTTGATTAAAGTAAAAATAGGGTAAGCATTGTCTTTCTTAGTAGCAACTTTCCCGCAGTGGCCAAAAAGAAACATACCAAAAATAGTTTTTCGCACCACCCTACTGTACATCCCAAATCTTAGTTTCTCGTACTCTATCAATCAGTACTATTCTAAATACTTTACCAGGTACCCTCACAAACTTATTCCTCTTCAGTTGTTGAAATCACTCTTGTTCCCATTATCCTTATACAGTGGTGCAATGATCGCGCTGTTCCAATCCTTGGGCACTTTTCTACACGTAAGGCATACATTGAATAATTCACACATTCTTCGTATAAGCTTTCCACCCCCATACTTTAGCATTTCACCAGTGATTTCATCCACGCCTGCTCCCTTGCCCTTTTTTCAACATTGCTACCGTTTTCTCTGCCTCATTATCCCAATATCCTTCTCAGTTTCATTTATCATTCCTTCTACGTTCTGCTTATTTAACCCGTCAATCTTACTTTCCTTACTACTGTACAGGTTTCCGAAATATTCTTGCCAGAATTTTCTCACTTCACAATCATCCCATACCAATCCATCACTCCTGCAGCGTTCTGTTTTGGGCCACGTTTTGTATTTTTGACCAATTTCCAGAAGAGTTTTTTTGTTTCCTTCAAAATCATTTGGCATTTTCTCTCCTTCCACAACCATCACTTCCTCTTTACCTATTCTCACTGTCTCCTTCGCTCTTTATTTCTTAATCTGTACACCTCATATAATCGCTTTTTCTCAGTGTCATTTTTACAGCAATCATTGCCATGTACACATCTTTTTTCTTACATACTGTGTTTTTTACCGCCTCATTCCACCAAGTACATTTTTTCTGTCTACCTACAGTCGCTCTTCCACATATCTGCACGTCACAATTGGCAACAGTTTTTCAAGCTTCTTCATGCCCTTTCAGCGTCAGTTTCTTTTATTTGTTCGTTCCACATTGTTTCATTCACATTCAACTCTTACGTACTCTTGCGTACTTCATTCTCACACCATTATCCACTAGTTTGCCTATCTTAATTCTGGAATTTCCCACTACGTTTGCTTTTCTTTTCCAGGCCCACTTTTGTCCTAAACACACTCTCGATCATAGGCATATCATATTACAGAGGTACCTTTTGTGGACGAAATTTCGATGAATTATGCATTTTTTTCAGTTCGGCTCACAAATTCAATTCGTTTTTGGCGCTATCCAAAATTTTAAATAGTAAATTGTTGTGATTGGTTAATTGTGATAGTAGGGAGATGTTATTGAAGATGACCGTGACTGAAGAAGATTGACGGCAGCCTTTTTAGGGATGCCGTAGTGGCAAGGCTCATGTTTACGCTGCCGCATACACAAAGATTTGTTGGTTTGGTGGTAGTGAACTATTTATGTCCCATTTCGGGAGTTAGAAGTCTTTCCGTTACCTTAATTTGGTGGATGACTTAGTGACTTCGTCCCTCCCCAAACAGTTTACCATTGTTGTTGTGTCGGACCTTGGTTGCTTCTGGAGTTCCATCGCATCTCCTGTGGGGATCAAAATAATATAGTTCAGGTTCTAGTTCTTTGACTGCTTCGTGTGCACAGCTGACCTGATAACAAGTAGTTCGCTGCAAATTAAAAAAAGCTTTTCGTTTTTTTAAAAATAATGTGTTAGTCATAACTTGTATATAGTAGAGTAAAGTAATCAGATTTTACGGAAGTATAAATATTAGTGTAACGTGCAACCAATTGTGATGTCAATCAAAATGCAACTTGATAGAGAATCATTCACGAGTTAAACCACATTTGAGGTTAGGGTGCAGTTTAAACTTTGATGCTATTGCCAAGGCCGGCACCGAGGTCATCCTTGAAGTTTCCTAGGTGTCTGTATAACAAAGCGGCCATTATAAGTTAAGGTAAACATTTTGTGCATATTTTTTTTTACTGTGGTTGACAAAATTTAATAAATTTGTGGGTGTGTTTTATTTTGTTTGTTGTATATACAAACGGTTGAATACGTCGGCTTTTGTAGATTAACTTCTGATTATTTTTTTTATCGTTTAAGTTTTAATGCAAGCGTATTCGTCCGTGTCATGATCCAAATTCATTTGAGTGTTTTAGTTATTTATTATACTGACGAAATTATTTCGAAATTGTATGTGACCAATGCGTTATAAGGAGGACGTAATTGATCTGTTAAAACCATTTGTTATTCTGGCATATGAATCAGATTTAAAATAAATTTTAGTAAAGGCCAACTCTGAAACTATCACCACCTCTTAAGTATACTAGGGGATTTTAATTTGAATTAAATGGTTTGATTAATGTAACAATTGTGTTGACATCTCGATGGTGTTTTATTATTATCTATAATACATATCTTTAGGCTAATGCACTCATTGTGTGTTTTTTTAAATGTGAACCCATTTATTATACAGCATATTTACGCACATTTTAAGTGTTTGTTTTTCTTATGAGATTGAGTCATTGAATTAACGTCAATACTTTTTTGTGCAATAATTACGTTCGAAAGGTAACATTGGTTATTGAATTGTAACGTAACTTTTAAAGGTTTATAAGTTAATGCATCATATGATTTTCTTGAATTTGGGCATATTTGATGGCGAATTGATCTAATTACGAATGGTTGTAAACAGAATTAACGTGATTTCGTTTTTTTGAAGTGAAATATCATTGAAAATCAGATTTATTAAGTGAACTACAGTGAAGTAAGACGGTCGTTGACCAACCAGCTGTTTGTTTTCGCATATGATACTTCGGGGGTTTTTTGAAGTTATTTATATAGGAATGAACATGCCCATTGTAGACATCATTGATTGGTCTGATTTTGCTAAACAGGTAAGCGAATTTAATTATTTGTTGTGGCGAAGCAGTATATTTTCCTGAATTTATTAAAATTTTAGGACTGTATAGATTCTCGATCAGTTTCGATCGATTAGTTTTGTTGTGACGTAGTTTTCGTTCGAAATTGAATTAATTACCGTTTTGATCAATTATTTTTGGGTATTTGAAGCCAATGATTTTAGCGCTAAGTTTATCAAAATATTTAATGAGTTTTGGGTTGTTTATCGTATTTTCCGGCTTTTATCATGACATTTTCCCGCTATAAATGTATCTAACAGGTAGCACCTTTTAGACGTTTTTTTACCCGATTTTGACGTTTTTGTAGTTGTGATGAGTGTCCTTTTGCAGCATTAAGTAAAAACCCCGCCCACATCACTGGGTTATGCCGTCGTGGTAATTGCCTTTACGCGCTTGATGCTCTAATGAGTATTAGGCCTGTAACAAAATAATTAATGTTTTGCAAACAAGAAATTGAAAAAAAAATAAATTTCAGTAAGTTTATTAAAAAGTAACAATGGTATAGTGAACACACTAAATCCATAAATTGTTCTGGAAAGTAATAAACAAGTTGCACTTGTTTCTACGACATCGCTACGGCCGGTTCATTAACGTCTACTCTAATATTGGCACTATTATTTACACACATTTTGGTAAAAAATCTCCGTTAGTTATCAACTGATTTTAACAACGCTATTTGTTGTATTCAGTATAAAAATGTAGCAATCGAGGTATTCCAAGGGATATCGACTATTCAACTCACCCTCCACATGTCAACTATCAACCAATTACAATTTAATATTTCTTATATTTGGACCAATCAACTTTGACGTTTATTTTGTTCATCCAAGTAATGCAGACTCCGAGTACCATCGAAACCACTATATAACCTGCAACTTGTTCTAAATTAAAACTTATTAATTAATTCATGACTTGTCAATGGACCGTCAATTTTGTTCGTTGAATAGTCTTTTAAATACTACTCGTGGCCGACGAATTGCATAAATTTTTGTCAAAGTACTTAATTGTGTTCATTGCTTCAAAATTTATATCGAAGCAATAAACACTCATACACTTTGGCAAAACTTTTCGGCAACTCATCGGCCACTAATTAGAATTGACATCCGTTCTACATATATAAAGACAAAATTTACATCGATTGGGGCTTGAACCTTGATGGCGCAGTTGGTTAGCGCGGTACTCTAGCAAAGTACAGGTCGTAGGTTCAAATCCTACTCCTGGTAAACTTTTTATTTATGTATTTAATAAAATTAATAATAATTTTTAATTATATTAAATGGTTTATAATACTATCAAGTACATTATTACTTACCAACTGCTTACTTATATTAAACTCACGAGTACTTGATAAAGTAGATTCGCGAACGAATGCTTTCTGTGAGATTTATCAAGCATAAGACAATTTTTAGAAATTATACAATAGTTTCCTTAGCACAAATGATACTGAATTAGGGAATTGCATTTTAATTAAGCTTTCATTCATATTATGTCAGTAATATTTAATTTTTAATATTTGACAGGACATACTATGGTGTTATCCAGAAAAACAACCCAGTAAATACATACATTTGAATTTAAAATTTGAAGCTTAAACATACTTTTTTACGATACCTGTATTATAACTGTCAATTAAAACATTAAGTCAAGTTCATAACTGAAGCTTTTTGACATCCATGCTTTAATTGTTTTTTATGGCACAGCGTGTTTTGATTTGTTATAGTTGCCGACAATATCAACGACACATACGGCAAACAATGTCATAGTTTATTTGATTAAACCCTTCAATAAAATTGTTAAACTTTGTAAAAATGTTTTTCCATTTTATTTATAATATGGCAGGTATAATAAAAAACAGCGTATAATACACGTATATAAGCGCCGTTAAGAGGTATTCGACTTCGCCTCATACTTTTAAACCCGTCGTGGTGCTTTGAAGGCTTTCTTATACATTTGTATTATAATATACTATAATACAACGTTTTAGCTATTTACAAAAACAAAAATAATATTAAAATGTAGAATAACTTGAAATACGTACTTCTACACAAATATATCTATTCTAGGCTGTAACATTCTTCATCCACGTCTTCTGAATCACTACCTTTTACCGAATTTATTAATGGTTCTATCGTTACATCGACAGCTTTTTCACGAGACCATCACTCAAACGTTACTGTTTTAGTATGCAGATAGTTTTTTTGCAGACCTCACTATTACATTCTTTTGTTAAAATGCCCACAACGAAGAGTATCTTTCTTAATTCACCGCCCGCTGTGGCTAAATTGCATAATCACAACTTTCTAGCTTAAACGCCATGTGTTAGAATGACAAAGACATATACTCTGTCTTGCACAGTAAACATAAGCACTGAGCCCAAATTCAAATTTATAAAAAAATTACCCATCTCAAAGACTATGTGGCGGCGGTGTAACCAGCGATATCGTAAGTGTAGACGGTGGCGGTGTGCGTGGCTGTTGTCGGCTTATCTAGATCGTGAGTATTACTAGGGCCATGTCAGTGGGCTCAACTGTTGTTGTTTCTGCAGCTTGGTGCAGTGGCTGACCAGGTGTTTGTTTTGGAATGCTGCAGTTCCAAGCGGCGTTCGAGCGGTCTGATTGAGAAGCGCCTTTTTGACACTCTTCTCTAACAGCTTCGTTAACTGACAAGGATGCGATGTGTTGGATGTATAGTAGGCACGTAGCGGTTTCAGCAGCTAGCGGTACAACTGGTTCTACACGTGCTGGTAGGTATCGGAGATTTCAGAACCTAGGCCTTGAAAAGGAAGGCCATCGAATTTTTCAGGCCTTCCGGCGACCGTTGATAGTTCTCTGATCGCCCTCTTCCCGTCCAAAAAGCAATTTAGGTGTATTTTGGTATCGGTTCCCAGGCTTGCCAGTCGATCAGCGTATTGGTTGAGCAGGAAATCAGCGAAGACTGCGCCTGTGTATCGTTGGGCGCCACTAGAAATTGACAGTTAAAGACCTCCCGTGCTGCGGGCTGGCATCTGAAACGCTGCGTCGGCTGCGCAGTGTTGGTCCTAATGGTTCTCTGGGCGCACTGTCCAGAAGCTCAGTCTCACGTTCCAAGGCGTCAATTGTTACCGGGGCGACCTTCCTGGATGATCACAGTTTGTGCAGCACGAAGAAATTAAATACTATAACCGTATGCTCGGCAAAGTAATATAACACTACACTAATTCATAACATACATAAATATGTTTATTGAAAAAACTCAAAGCAGAGGCAATATATTCAAAGAATAAGCACAATTGAATTTGAACTAACCTAAACTAAATTACAAATAAGAATAATATGATTAACCTAACTGAACATCCTAACCTACAGTGTATATGCAATAATGTGGCGAAAGTGCCCAGAACGAATACAAATATAAGATGAATGGTATGTAAGTACCAATATAATGCAATTGCGATGAGTGGCAGAGTTCGGAGCGAGAGCTGTAAATATGGGGTATTCCAGGCCTTGATCTGCCTATTCGAGGTGTCAGCTGTATTTGCCCATAGCCCAGCCGCCAACCTCTGCGGGCTCATTAAGATAAGGTAGATTTTTCAGCTGTGAACGAAACATAAGCGAAGCAGACCGACCCTAGCACCATTTAAATAGCCATCCATACATGCCCACCACGTTAAGCGCCAATTGTAATTCGTACTGGGCACTGTGACAATATCAATCTGAGCATATAACTCACACGATACGTGTTATTAGTTGACCGTCAGTTTCTACACCAATTGGCCCTGCTTGATAACATTATAATAAAATGCGCATGATCTTAATACAGAAAAGGAATTCCCCGTTTATCGGAAACATGCCTAGGCATACATTCAAGCGAGAAATCCAAAAGAAAGGCATTTAAGTTTAGTAACCTTAAAATTTACATAACTATGTGCACGTATTAGGTTTCCAGTCGCCTAACGTAAATATTTACCATTAGCTTGCAGTTCAGTGGAAGAGCAGCTGAATCGTATAATCTATACATCACAATAAATAAAGGTTTTTATCTTCAACAGACTAATAAACTTGTCATTATTACTGTCGATTTCGATAGTTTAAGTTGTCTTTCATTTGTGTATTTCAAGTTACATACACGTTGCGCCATTATTCACTTCAACCTAATAATCAAACTGAAGCTGAAACAAATAATGGGGCTAGGAAAATGTGATTGTGACAGAAAATTTCAGATAGAAGCAGTCTGTCAGAATGACGCACCACTCTGAGGGATACCTATTTGAGGCTTTAAGATAAAATAGTATATTGCGTACGGCGTGTAAGTTGATCAATATTTCACTCAATTTTGCAAAGCTGGTAATCATGATGACCAACTTACACGTCTTACACAATAATCTACTGTTATAATTATTAGTCTATGCGCTGTCCTAGTATTTATATTGGAGTTTTCAATATAACATATGTGAATTTTTTGAATATGCTCATGTAATACCATGCCTACATTGAAAATGCCGTATTTTATTTGGAACGATCTTGCTACTACAGTCTCCTGTTTAGAAAATACCCAAACAAAGAATTCTGCGTTTCATTTGAAATATACACATTTCTCCAACTGCATTCAAATTTCAAGACATACTGCTTAACGAACACATGCCGAATTCAGTGACGTGCTTAGAATTTTTCTAGGGGTGTGGTTTTTGAGTAACAATATAAACTTGCATTTTTATATGTAAATCGTAGTTGGCTTGGTAACCATCAGCTACAGTTCTTTATTAGCTTTTCAAAAATATAAATATAGACATTCCTGAAAAACGTCTTCCAAATGGTGCTCCAGCCCATAATGCTTTGGCAGTACGGAATTACTTAGAAAACCGTTTCCCAAGTCGTTGGATTGCAACATTCGGTTCGGTATTATGACAGTTTTGGTAAATTATGTTTTTCAGAAAACCCCATAGGGAGAAATCCAGTATTGACAGATCTTATGATCGTGGCGGCCATAACACTGAACAAACTAAAACAACTAAATCGGGACACACAGTACAATGCACCTGAATATAGATTACGCGTTCTGTTTGTAGGTTAATTTTTGTTTAAGAAGCGACGCTGTGCTACGATTATTTACTTTTGTAGCTTCATATTTAATACACGGAAAGTGGCGCACGTGGATTTGCGACTTTGACTATTTATAATTGTGTAGTTGTGTACGAGTATAGAAGCTGAATTTTTCAGGTTTCCCTATAGCTTTGGGGAGGTGATTGTGTAGCCGTGTTGTCAACCTTAACATCTAAAACAGAATAATTACCTAGCTTTTTAAAGCTACAAGCCTTAAAAAGTATTACGGTATACGAAGAATATTTATAACTAACCTTTCCTTGTAAGGAAAACATACTCTAATACCACGTCCTTAGACGTGGTGTTAATAAACAGGATTTTATAGGTTGTCTGGTATTTTAAATATTTTTAGAAGGTAACGTTGAACGTAAAAGAAGAGATCTAAGTTAAAAATTGGGGACTTAATATAAAGTACATACCTATGTATATATATATATATATATATATATATATATATATATATATATATATATATATATATATATATATATATATATATACATATACAATGTGTCCGCTAATTAATGGTACACAGCAAAACTGGATATTCCTTGGGTAAAAATATTGCGATTTAGCCAAACTTACCTTAGTCCAAAAGTTGATCATAACCGAGATACAGGGTATTAAAGTGTTAATTTGCAATTCGTTTTTTCTTAATAATTCATCAACAGGGCGACATAACGGCACAAAATTAGATATGTGGGGGTTTTCGGGGGTGAGAAATTCAAATCCGTTCTTATTTTGGACTCCACTTGTAGAGGCCGCCACTTACAGTACATTACATCTATTAAAAATGACCTAATTTTTTTGTATCTCCATGTATTAGCCTACATATTAAAGAGTATGAATTTTCCACCTTTTTTACAAAAAAAAGTTATACCTTGTAAATGTCTCTCCGAGTGACCGTTTTCAAGATATTTGCGTATGAATTATTCAGTTCACCTTTTCAAATTCCACATAAAAATGTTGCTTGAAGTAAGCTGTGATTAAATCAGACGCAATAATAAATGCTATAATTGTAAATGTCAAACTTTATGGGTGTTTGTTGATATTTTGTACGTTTTTTTTAATTTTTATAACTGTGTACAAAATGCCCAGACATAATGAGTTTTCAAATGAAGAAATGCGTGATATGATTTGTGTATACGCGCAGAAATTATTTAATGGACGTAGGGCGCATCGAAGGTATTTGGAAATGTATCCACGACGGAAACAGCCAGATTTTAAAATTTTCAAGAATCTATGATCGACTGGGAGAAAAAGGCTCGGTTCGTCCCAAACGAGATTCTACAGGACGCCCTAAGATTATAACTCCTGACCAGGAAGATGAAATTCTGATTCGTGTAGCTGAAAACAGTGAACTAAACACAAGACACCTTGCTGCGAGAACTGTCTTAGGTAAGTCCACTGTTCACAAAATTCTTACTGAAGAGGGACTGTATCCACTTCATTTCACGCCTGTACAAAATTTACTGCCAGCTAGACTGGCATTCGCTCGTTTTTGTCGTATCCAGCACAATGCCGACCCATTGTTTTTAGACAAAATATTATTTACCGACGAAGCAACCTTTACACGTAGAGGCGTTTTTAACTTTAGGAATAAACATTCGTGGGATTTAGAAAATCCACATTTAGTAGCCGAACATCACTTCCAACATGAATTTAAAATTAATGTTTGGTGCGGCCTTATTGGTAACCATGTATTGGGTCCCTTCGAATTACCTACTAATTTAAACGGCGAAATCTACCTTAATTTTCTGCAAACTCAGTTACCCGAGTATTTTGATGATTTGTCCCTAGAACTAAGACAAAACATAGTGTTCATGCAGGATGGAGCCCCTGCACATTTCTCTAGACGTGTCAAAGACTATCTAAATGTTCAATTTCCTCATCGCTGGATAGGTCGTGGAAGCCAGACGCCTTGGACGCCTCGAAGTCCCGATTTCAATCCACTTGATTTTTGTTTTTGGGGATATTTGAAATGGCTCGTGTATAAAGAAACAGTGAACACTCGAGAAGAATTATGGCAGAAAATTGTAAATGCTGTCGAACAATTTCGAAACGATCAGTTATTACTTAGGATAAGACGGTCGTTCAGCAGACGGGTTCTCAAATGTATTGAAGTGAATGGTAATCACTTTGAACAGTTATTGTCGAAAGATGCTCTTTTTTTTTATTAAATGTTAATATTTTTGTATTGTAGTTTTCTTGTTATTTCTGTAGTAATTATAGCATTTATTATTGCATCTGATTTAATCACAACCTAGGTACTTCAAGCAAAATTTTTCATGTGAGAATTTGAAACGGTGTACTGAATAATTTATACGCAAATGTCTTGAAAACCGTCATCCGGAGAGACATTTACAAGGTATAACTTTTTTTTGTAAAAAAGATGTAAAATTCATAATCTTTAATATTTAGGCTAATACAGGGAGATACAAAGAAATTAGGTCATTTTTAATAGATGTAATGTACTGTAAGTGGCGGCCTCTACAAGTGGCGTCCAAAATAAGAACGGATTTGAATTTCTCACCCCCGAAAACCCCCACATATCTAATTTTGTGCCGTTATGTCGCCCTGTTGATGAATTATTAAGAAAAAACGAAATGCAAATTAACACTTTAACACCCTGTATCTCGGTTATGATCAACTTTTGGACTAAGGTAAGTTTGGCTAAATTGCAATATTTTTAACCAAGGAATATCCAGTTTTGCTGTGTACCATTAATTAGCGGACACTATATACATATATATATATATATATATATATATATATATATATATATATATATATATATATATATATATATATACAGGGTCCGCCAATATTGCGTGGACGAAGCTTTTTGAGTTTATACAATATCGTTTTCAAAATTATTTATTGCAGGATGGTGTGGATCTTTCGGGTTACAATTAGAAAATATTTTCGCAAAATTACTACTCGTATACAGGGTATTACAACACAAAGTAATATTTTTTAAATGGAACATACCGTATATTATTATAAATTTGGATTCCTGGTTAATTTTAAGGGCACTTTATTCACTATATGAGGTATCTTAAACGCGCAATTTAGGCGCTGCATTCAATTTTTGAAAATTTAGAGGTTGAAAAGAAAAATTGTAACAACCGTATTGAGAAATGTGTAACACTAAAATTTTAATGGTTGATTAGTCATAGACTGTGCTACATAAAATCGTAAAATAGTAATATTATCTTTTTAATTTTCGAGATATCGTAATGCAAAGTTTAAGATTTTCAATCATAGATAAATTGATTTTTTTAAATGGAAAGGTATACATTGTTTTACATTGTTAGATAGGAAATTTAATTACATTTTTTTTGACATAACATTGTTGGTATTTATGTTTTGCCGTTTTTTGATAATCCAGATTTTTTACTGAATTTGCAAAGTTTAAGAGTTTTAATCATAGATAACTTGATTTATTTAAATGGAAAGGTATACATTGTGTTACATTGATAGATAGGAAATTTAATTACAATTTTTTTGATATAACATTGTTGGTATTTATTTTTTGCCGTTTTTTGATAATCCAACTTTTTTACTGAATTTGTCGATTTTCGTAGGTTTACATATGTTTGTATAATTGTTTAAATCACATCAAACAATGAAAACAAAAGAATATTAGAAACAAAATTCAGCAATAGTATCTGTTTTGTCATTTCGCGTGTATGTTCAAACGTAACTGAGTTAATTACTTTATTTCAGTGTGAATGTTTGACGCTTAACTTTACGAACATCATATACGTAATACGTTTATTTAAGAATTATAATGAGTAATTTTTTGCAAAATGAATTAGTTGACATGATATTTGTGCTTGGAGAATCAAACAAAAATTGTTTATTGGCCCGTCGAATCTACGGGCAGCGTTATCCTGATCGAAGACAACCAAGAGAAGAATCGTTTCGCAATCTTTTAGAAAGATTTGAAAGTACTGGAAGTGTTGGATATCCTAAAAACGAAAGAGCTGAAGTTGTTACAAATGAAGAAAATGAATTGCGTGTACTTGTAGCTACAGTTGAAAACCCCCACGTTAGTATTCCGAAATTAAGTGACAATTTAGAAACCAGTCAAACTTCCGTGATACGAATGTTAAAGAAAAATAAATTTCACCCCCATCATGTACAATTACATCGAGAGCTGAAAGAACAAGATTTTCAAAATCTAATTAATTTTTGCCAGTGGGTTCAACAACAGGTAAATGCGAACGAAAATTTTATATCGGGGATATTATTTACCGACGAATGTACATTTCGTCGAAATGGATTTGCGAACAGACATAATTTTCATTTTTATTCAAATGAAAATTCACACCAATTTCGGTTAGTCTCTCAAAATAAATGGTCAGTGAATGTTTGGGCAGGTATATTCGGCGGAACTATTGTTGGTCCTTTTTTTTAAATGGAACACTCACTGGGGTAGAATATCATAATTTTCTAGAAAACGAATTATATCATTTATTGGAGAATGTACCTTTGGCTCAAAGAAGAGGTATGTTTTTCCAACAAGACGGGGCACCTCCTCATCATGCCAGAATTGTAACCCAGTGGTTAATTTCGACGTTTCACGAAAATTGGATAGGAAGACAAGGACCGATACCTTGGCCAGCTAGATCTCCCGATATAACTCCATTGGATTTTTTTCTTTGGGGCTTTGTGAAGAATAAAGTATATGAGGAAGAACCAACAACTGCTGAGAATATGAAATGTTTTTGCTACAAATACTCCTAATATGTTAGATCGGGTTGAAGCTTCTTTTATTAAAAGAATTCAGTATTGTCTAAATCAGCGTGGTCGACAATTTGAACATTTAATTTAATATTATTTTCTTCCAAAATCGATAAATTCAGTAAAAAAGCTGGATTATCAAAAAACGGCAAAAAATAAATACCAACAATGTTATATCAAAAAAATTGTAATTAAATTTCCTATCTATCAATGTAACACAATGTATACCTTTCCATTTAAATAAATCAAGTTATCTATGATTAAAAATCTTAAACTTTGCAAATTCAGTAAAAAAGCTGGATTATCAAAAAACAGCAAAACATAAATACCAACAATGTTATATCATAAAAAAATGTAATTAAATGTCCTATCTAACAATGTAAAACAATGTATACCTTTCCATTTAAGAAAATCAAGTTATCTATGATTGAAAATCTTATACTTTGCATTACGATATCTCGAAAATTAAATAAGATAATAGTACTATTTTTACGATTTTACGTAGCACAGTCAGTGACTAATCAACCATTAAAATTTTTGTTTTACACATTTCTCCATACGGTTGTCTAAATTTTCAAAAAATGGAATGCAGCGCCTAAATTGCGCGTTTAAGATACCTCATACAGTGAATAAAGTGCCCTTAAAATTAACCAGGGAATCCAAATTTATAATAATATACGATATGTTCCAATTAAAAAAATATAACTTTGTGTTATAATACCCTGTATACGAGTAGTAATTTTTGAGAAAATATTTTCTAATTGTAACCCGAAAGATCCCACACAATCCTGCGATAAATAATTTTGAAGACGATATTGTATACACTCATAAAGCTTCGTCCACGCACTATTGGCGGACCCTGTATATACATATATATATATATATATATATATATATATATATATATATATATATATATATATATATATATATATCTGTGTAGTAATTCGTTCATGTAGGCAAGGAACAAGAAATCGAATATTATTTGTATTAATTTGGTGTTCAGGAGCTGAATAACGATTTTCCAAAGATGACGCATGATTTTGTTGTTTTATGGCCAGTTTATGTTCATCAGCTCTCATATGTAATTTTCGAATTATTTGTGCAATGTAACTTCTTGTGCTTCCGTTGCAATGTGTCTCGTACACTGCTTGATTTTCATTACAAACGTTGACCTTAGGATTCTTCAAATGTTGGTGTAAAGGAAAGTAAGGTTTAAAAACGGGTCTAAATTAATTTTTGTGAAATTTCTTAGCGATTTTATCTGTAATTCCTTTTATATATGGTAAAACTACTCGAATTTTATGTTCAATATCTAATGAGTTGAATTGGTTTTTGTTTTCTGATTTCATTGACAATTTTGATTATTTAATTCTGACTGTATCCATTTTTAAGTAAAACATTATGAATAGTCTACATTTCGTCATTTCTAGATAGATGATCAGAACGGAATATTAAGGACTTCATAACGCTATATCACTGACTGGGATGGTGATGCGAAGGAGAATTTAGATATCTGTTTGTATGGGTAGGTTTCCGGTAAACGCTATGTGAAAATATCATTATAAAGTCTTTTAATTTTTAGATACACTTAAGAATTGATAATGGCAAATTCTCACATAGTGTTTATCCGACCCATACAAACGGATACCAAAATTGTCAATAAAATCAGAAAACCTAAGAACCATTCCAGCTCATTAGACAACCCAACACAAAATTCCAGTAATTTTACCATATATAAAAGGAATCACAGATGACATCGATATGGAATTTCCCAACCATGAGTTTAGACCCGTTTTTAAACCTTACTTTACTTTATACCAACTTTTGAAGAATTTGTAATGAAAAACAAGAAGTGTACGAGATACCTTGCAACGGCTGCACAAGAAGCTATATAGGACAAAAAAACTTAAAATTATATGTGAGAGCTGATGAACGTAAACTGGTCATCAAACAACAAAATTCTTCTTCGTCTTTGGTGAATTCTTTAGATATTGGATACCAAATTAACACTAACAATATTCGATGACTTGCTCCCTTATATAATTTACATGAACGGATTACTGGAGAGGCCATTGAAATTGAAAAGAGGCCCAATGCCCTTAACAAGCGTAACGATAGTTCTGGGATACCGCATATTTGGAAGAACCTTATTAAACAAAATTCAAAACTACCAACAACTCAAGATCGTCTTAGCATACCGGCCTCTAATACCACTCCAAATATATATATATATATATATATATATATATATATATATATATATATATGCTTATTTAGACATTTTAGCGGGTATGATGTGTTTAATATTCTCCTTCCGGTTGTTGATCCGCGTTGTGGTTTCTAAGTTCTCTTGATTCCTAAAAGAACCATTAGGTTGTCGATGAAGTTTCGGCCAGATCCTACTTGCATTATCTTTCTTTATTCTACTTCTCGTAACTCGTGTTAAACGTGGTTTCTGGTGTGGACAGTCCTGTTTAGTGCTCGGTTGGTGTAACTAGTGCTAATGCCTCGCGTATCTGAAACAAAGGGAAAGAAGTAGCACTTATGTGAATAATGATGTTGGTATTAACAGAACATTGATAACAATATTAAAAATCAGTACTAAATACTTATCGTGAGGCACCAGTTTTCGCTTTGGACTTTTGTATGACTACCTGTTGACCGTGCATGAAGATCACTCCATACATTTATAGGTAATGCTGCTGCTACCGTTCAGGTAGAGCCTCCTTCCAATTCAGGCTTCCCAGGAAACCCAAAACAGGGTCAAACCTTAAGGCAGGTTGGACAGGCGAATTATCTACAGCGTCGGTTACTACTTCTGCTACATCCGCCTTCGTAACATCACCTGCAGTCGTTCAGAAGTAGTGACGCAAGTCCGGGTTGAAGAAGGTGCCGCCTTTGGTGGTTGTTATTGCGATCGCTGTAGGACTTCCATCTTCTCCCGTGGCGGAGATCGAGAAAACTTCGGGCATGCCCTGTAGCTTGCGGGGTATCACCCACCACAGTGAACACGCTTTTCCCGGACAGTACGGTATTTCGTGTATTCACTTTCTCCCTAGTATCGGCTGAGGTCGTAGTCTGGTCCATGGTTGCTGGGCTACCATCCTTCAGTGGCTTGAACACGTTGTCGGTGGGGGTTCGTGAACTGGGGTGGGTGTATCCTTCTTTCCTTTCGGTGTCGGCTGTCTCTATGATGACGGCATGGGCTGTGAAAGAGCCCATTGAGGGTACTGGCTTCTTCTTCTTTGGCCGTCTTCTTTTCTGTATGATGGCGACCTATAGCACATAACTGCTCGGTCGATCAAACGGCAAGTCGCACAACGTCCTACGATGTTCGCGACACTTCACTCGTTGGACCCAAACTTCGGAATCTGATCGAAAGAACGTCGAAATTTTGGTTTTCATTGCAGGAAATGGCATTGCAGTTCCATCATATCGGCTCGTATAGTATTAGTACTGTAATCAAATACATTTGGTTTATTATTACTTTGCCTAATTTGCTTCCATTTTGATTCTTTAACAGACATATTAAGAAACACGACGTCATCATCTCCGATGTCATTATATCCATTAATTTACGGAACATTTTACGAAAATTTTTAGGTTTGGCAAAGCTTGATCTGGAATTATGTCTTACAAAAGCGAAAAAATTTGATGTGAGCAAATTCGCGACCGTATGTTTGGCAATTTCAGGTATTTCAGGGGGTATACCCAAATCAACTAAAGTAAAAAACTTGTTTAAAAACGATCTAAAAAGGGCATATTACAAAAAATAGTATATAGAACGTGTTTTATAAGACCTTGAAACAATAGAATTCTTGCTTCAAGACTGGTTTTATGAAACTTGTTTTTAATATACTATTGTACAATTAACTAAATTAGTCACACTCTACCGTATCAGTACGTATCATTTAATGATCCGACTTTCCTCGTTAGCTATAATTCTTTTTTAAACATCGCCTACCATCGATGTGGTATGATGGTTGCTTAGGTTACAGCTAACTAGCCGAAGGACAAGTACAGTTCGTCTATGATACTATATATAATGTATAATAATAATAATAATAATAATAATAATAATAATAATAATGCCTTTTATTAGTTTGATGCACACAGTTACAGTTACATGAAATGGTATAAAATTACCTATATAAGTATGCATGTGCATGTAACCAACTGGGCGAAGTTCAGTTAGTAGTTACATACGTCGCTACTTCTGCTCTTGCACTTAACCCATTTTATTTAGCATGAGTTTTGAACGGAAGATTACAATTTAGGGAGAAGTTTATGTGTGTAGATGTAAATATAAAAGTACATAGTGATGGTGGACACAGTGTAAATGAATTTAACATAATTGACCAAGCTAGAATTAGCTAGAATTAGAATAAGTAAAGAAATGATGACTGATTAACTATGAATGAGTAGTTTACTATTTTCAACATTATTTTACTGCAACATTTGACGGTCAAGTATGAATTGATGGACATGCTTTTAAACTGGTTCGTGATTAGTTTTTGCAATAGTCAGGTAGTGAATTATAAACATTGACGATATTATAACTAAAAGAGCGTTCAAAATGTGAGGTTTTATGCAGAGGAGGGGTAATTAAGGAACAGAATCTGGTGTTAGCACTGAACTTTATCTTTTCGTAGAGGTACGGTGGTATTACAATTACAAATTGATTTAATGTAGATTATGGTTTCTTTTTCCAATTAACAAAAGCTTAAAATATAGCCGACCAGTCATGATTCATTGGCCAAGTGAGGGTTATTGAGGGTGGTCTAGAATAACATCAATTATGCAGTAGACGTTACAATTGTTGGTGTCGAGTTTTTGCAGGGTGTTTATTTTTTACGTCCCAGAAATTGTGAAAAATCTCCAGGATCTAGGTAAATCCGCTAAAAATAAGGTCACGAGTTTCTATAAAATAATTCCCTCCGATGCCTCCCTACGAATATATTCGCTCTTGAAGTTGAGTATTAAAAATAGAATTTTCGCTTTAAGATTTTTACTGCTCAATAAATTTTGATAATTTTAGGGCGAAATCCACGCCATTTAAATCTATTTAAAGCCGTCTATTTAACGGATCAGTGACGCTTTAGGGGACAGGCTGGTACAGCACCCTCGAGCTTTCTAACATCAAAAAAATGTTTCGAGCATCTTTTTCACTTTCTCCAAGTGAACATCTTAATCTTTGGCCTTTTTACGTCAAAAAGGTCTACCAATTTAATTTTGCTAAAACTAACCGTTTCACAATTAATGATGACGATGGTGATTTTAGTTTGCCCTATTAACAACAGTAGTACATAATCGAGTTGGCACAAAACATTTATTATAGGAACAATGATTTGAAATGAATCTAAGCCTAGAACATCAAACAAGAAAAGAAGAATATTTGTTTTAAGAATGTATATTAAATATGGCTAAACATGAAAACGTTACTTACAAAAACAAAAATCTGGAACACCTGGATACTTAAAACTAAAAAAACTAACAATAAACATGAAAAACTGATTCTAAAATTTTAGAACATAAAATGTTCAACATGAGCACCTCCTTTCCTAATGCACATTCGTGCACGACTAACTGAAGATTGTTGCACTCTCCAAAGCCTTTGTTGGTCTTGTCTGATTTGACCGAAATAAAACATTATTCGATCCAGGAGCTCTTCTTGTGTTTCTACCGGTGTTGCATATACCAAATTTTTTAAATGACCCCACAGAAAAAATCTACAGGAGTCAGGTCAGGTGACCTAGGAGGCCAAGAAACCACAATTGCGGAGTATTGTGTGCCCGAACCTTATGTTTTTACGTGCTTCTGTAAACAACCTTTGATAGACCAAGTCTCATTGTACATACATTTGGAGATAGACATTTTTAATCATAAGACAAACTTATAAATAATGCTACCGAAATAATTTAAGATTAAGTCAAGATTTTGTAAATAATTTCGTGCATAAAAGCTATTTTTTTTGTGTACATAAACTATGTAACGTAAGGGCCAGTCAAATAAATCGTAACGTTATTGAAGCTATTAGTTGGAAATTGTCGCATGGTTTTGCAGTTTGTCGGAAATCATTCAGCCGGTAACCTGAAGCCATATACGTCCAGATTGCTTCCACTGTCACCTAGATGAGAAGTACTCAAGAATTTTTGCAGAAGGTAATTTAACATTGTACGTTTATTGTGATTGTGTTTTCAATTTGGGTGAAACTAGTTGGAGATGTAGCGAATAAACGTAGTCATATGTGGTTGAATTGCTGATGCATTTACGTTATTTAAAATTAAGGTTTACGAACTGCTTTTATTTGCGCTTTCTTTTGCTATTTTTTTAATGTTTAATTAAATGTATTACAGGTTTATATGTATAAAAATCTCGCCTTGTGAAATTGGTTTTAAGTGACCATTTGGCTACGTAAATGTTCTGAATTTTAATCGTATCTAGATAATTTTATTTTCAAAATTTTAACGTAAGGCGAATGGTACACAAAATTGAGAAAGAGAGGTGGTACTTTCTCCCCTACTATAAATTTTAAGGTAACCGACCATAAATTAGTGTTAACATATGTATCGTTATTGTGTTTTTTTATTTGACTGATGTTTAGACAATAGATGAACAACTAATTGGACTAAATTGCGTTATTTGTGATCTCCTGCGACTTTGATATAGTTTTTTATTAAATAGTTTTTTTGCAATTAGAGAAATTTTGAATGACGTTTATCTAGTGTATGTCTAATTGTTTTATTTAGAGTTCAATAGAACGAAACATTTAGCGTTGTTTATTCTTTTGTCTAGCTCAGGATATTTTGTTTACAAGCGTTGTGGGTAACGTAACGTAAAAATAAAGTTAAAGAAGTCATAGAACGCCAACAGCTGATTTACGTACACGCTGCCTCAGTATTTGAGGGCGTGGATATTTTGGTATTTATTCTAGAGCTAAATTTTCGAAGTTTCTCCGACGTGCGCCTGGAGGTAGCCAACACAAGGTAAGTGAGAACTTTTGACTGTTTAAGGCTGATTTATTTACTTGTGTCCAGGTGTATTCTTACCGATTTTGTTTTAACAACAGTCTGGCGCCCATTACTTGTCTTTATTCCAATTACAGCGTACCCTTATTTGCGATTTTCAACAATACGCAACCCCCCGTAAATGGGCGTGCAACGCATGCGGGCGCCACCCCAAAGGGGCGCCAAACTGAAGGTTTGGCAAAAAAATTAAAAATCCAGAAAAAAAATATAAAAAAAAGTAAAAAAAAAATAATAATGCGCAGGGTAAATAAAAATAGAGAGAGAATTAAAAAATTGAAATATTTAACTAGTTCGCTGTTTGTCGCATTTCGGTTCTCAACTTCTCGCTCGGGTTTTAGTTCTCGGAAACTTAAGTCGCTTAACTTGCCGCTTTGAGGTCGGTATGTTTCCAGTGACCGTTCTACTGCTGCTCGTATTCGCTTCACTATGGTTGTCGTCGAACTGTGGAATAAAAATAAGTAAATGTCTTTACTTGTCAAGTTTCAAGCAAATACTTAGTGGCCACATTTAGTTTGTTAAGGATTAATAAGTATTAACTTTCGGATTGACGGGTAAAAGCGTTCACTTGTTTTTATTCACCCGACCCAATGTAAGAAATATTTATTTTGGTGCTACGACATATTAAATTTTCATACAGTTTTAACTTAAGGTATTATTATTAACTTAGAGATGAAATTAATAATTTTATCAATAGTTGTATATAATACACATAAATAATATTTTTAAGTTAAACTACTACTTTAAATAAAATCTGGTGCACTAAAAACGGGAAAATAATTATTAGGGTACATTATGAGACTTTCTAAAGATTCTAACGTCTTTAAAAATTAATAATTAATTTAAAATGTGGGATGTAGGTTAAAATATTTTTTTAGCGAACTTGCGCCCCCACGTTTTTATTTTTAATTGTTAAATGTTCCAGAGGTCAGGATATCTCAGAAATATTTTTACCTATACTTTCTATTTTTTTGGTTCTTAGTTTTTTACTTGACTAGAATTACCTCTACTTTACGACTGCAACATAAAATTCAGGATAAAAAGACCTTTAAAACGAAGTATCACTTGATCTCCTTCTAATTTAAAATTTTTAAGGGCAGCTCTCACCCTCGCTCAGGGATTGATACTGTGGGGTTAAACATGATAATATAAGATTTTCACGGAAACCTAAAATATGTGCGGAAAGTTTTGTAAGAATCGGTTGAGTAGAAGTAGTTCAAAAAGCTATTGCAAGATTAAAAACAAACAATAAACAACTAAACCCTTATTTTAAATTTTTGTTAATATTTAACAATTTTTTTGTAAATAAAGAATTGCATTTTTTTAAACCAAATCCGAATATTATGCATTATTCGTAAATCGCCAAGCTTGTCTATAAACGTGAAAACTTGTCTAGACTTACATTTTTCCAGTTCGGACTCGAAAGGTTCACGGGGTATAAATTAAAACAACGAAAGGCGTTAGCTAATCAGTTCTTGATATTTACACAAGAAAACGGAAGATAAATTATAAATTAGACGTGTTTTAAAGTGGTAGAAAGAAAATATTCGATTCGATCAAGTGTTTTATATTTTTTGTTATTGTGTTTAGTGTGGAAATTAAATTAAGGGTGAAATGGTAAGTATTATATTATATCATACAAAAAATAATATAAATAATTGGACATATTCTAATAAAGTAATAAAATCCAAAATTAGTTTTTTTAAGGCATATCAAAGTTTATTTTAAAAATTTTGTCAATGTAAATAGTCACCCTTTATATTATTATACAATAGTTACATAGTTAGATTCTACGTAAAACTCGAGGATAATCTCTTAAGATTTAATAGCTTTTGGGATATTTTAATTTTCATTATTTCAAATAATATAGCCTTTAGCTATTAAAATTTAAATCAAATATTATACAAATTTTGTTATGCCAAGTCATTGCCTATAAAAATTCAAATTAAATAATAAATGTCTTGTTTATAGGAAAAAAATGCAGATGCAATTTCTGAAATAAAAATTAAAATTTCTTAAAAACCGTTTAAAATAGGTATAAGATATAAAATATACAAAAATCTGGTAATTAGACTTTTACGTGTTACCTTAATAGGTAATAATATATAGGGTGTTTCATTCAAATTACCGAAGTAAAGATCTCTTTCCGGTATAGCCGGTAGTGCCAAAATTGTCCAAATATTTTATTCGTCTGTCATCCAACGATCTCACCACGTTTCTTTTTTAAATGTTTTCTGAGCCTAGTACATCTTAATACATTTTATATTGATCTAGCATATTAGCTTATATTAGCTTCACTTGTTTAATTCTAGGAACCACTGAAGAGAAATCGACCTTCTGGCGCAAAATTTCGGGAGCAAAAAAAAGTTAGAGTCCGAGAAAGGGAGAAGATGGCTGGCAAAATCAACGATTTCTTGGCGAAAACTCCAGTTTCCAATGCAGAAACAAAAGCTTTAGAGAGTCAATGTTCTGAAACGGTCGCTGCTTCACCTGTTCCTGCACTTGAACCATCTACGAGTACATCAACTCTTAGTGAAAACGTAGAATCGGTTGAACCCATCGGCTCAACAATAGAGGCTACAAGTGAAGCTGAAACCGAAGCCTTGACTGAAATGGGCCCTGAGATGACAAGTACCATTCTTCTATCAGAGGATCCTGGTCTGTGGCCTAGAACCATTAACAACGAGGAAGTCAGAAGGTTGGTTGAGCGAGGATCTCCTTTGAAAGGACGCAATTATCAATTTCCTACAAATCAAGACAAAATAAAATTTTCAAGTACGTACTTTGTCCGAAAACTGGAGAATGGTGAAACAACAGAGAGAATTTGGCTTATTTATTCAGTTTCAAAAAACTATATTTTGCTTTTGTTGTAAGGTTTTCGGTAAAACTATCAGTATTTTTTCGGATTAAAATGGTTTTTCTGATTGGCAACACTTATCGTTGGCTATAAAAAGACATGAAACATCAATTGTACATAATGTTCATATGAATACATGAATGAGTTTGAAAAAAATGTTAAAAGTATCTATTACTGTAAACGATCATCATTTATGGGTTTTAGAACCCGAAAAAAAATATAGGCATGATGTTCTGGAAAGAATTGTTGCAGTCGTAAAATTTTTGTTCCGACAATGTCTAGCATTTCAGGGTTCTTCTAAAATACTTTTTCAACATGATAACGGAAATTTTCTTAAGGCTGTCGAGATGATTTCCTCATTTGACCCTGTGATGAGAGAACATCTTAGTATAGTGCAAAACTCCAAAGAAAATTCTTTAAAAAAAACTCATTATTTAGGCTATCAAATTCAAAACGAAATTGTAGAATTAATGTCTTCTAGAGTAAAAAATAATATTTTAAATATGGTACGCAGTTCCAAATATTATTCAATAATTATGGACTGTACGCCAGATATAAGTCACACAGAACAAATAAGACTGAGAGGTCAAGGGTATGATAACGGTGCCAATATGCGTGGAAAGCATATTAGCTTACAAAAACGTATACTGGACGCTAATCCTCGAGCTTCTTTGTGCCATGCTTAAATTTAGCAGTAAATGATGCTGCTAAAGTATCAAATGAAACAGTAAACTTTTTTAATATAGTACAAAGAACTCTACGTTTTTTTCTCTTCCTCCACAAAAAGATGGGATATTATTAAAAAAAATATTCCTGAATTAAATCTAAAACCCCTAAGTGATACTAGATGGTCAAGTAGGGTAGATGCTATAAAGCCATTAAAATTTCATTTAATTAAAATTTGTGAGATTCTTCTAGAAATAGCGGATAACGATACTTTTAACATAGAAAGTAGGCATAAAGGAAGTTCTTTACTATTAAATATCCAATCATTTAAATTTATTTGTAGTGTAATTATTTGGTATGATGTTTTATTTCAGATTAATATTGTAAGCAAAATGATGCAAAGTGTAACAATTGACATTAAAGTATGTCAAAACTATATAAAGAATTTAGTCGATCATTTCAAAAATTCCAGAAATGATAATTTCTTTGAGGAAATAATTGCTCAAGCGGCAAAATTAGCGGCCGATTTTGAGATGGAGCAAGATTTTCCTGCAATCAATACTACTAGACGAAAACATAAACCAAAGTTTTTTGATTATGAACATAGGGATGAAGCACCTCAAAATGCCAAAACCACGTTTAAAGTTAATTTTTTTTTAAGAATAATTGATCAAGTACTAAGTTCTTTAAATAGTAGATTTAATATGATCTCTAATTATGACAATGTTTTTGGTTTTTTTAGTAATATTTTTACATTATGTGACGATGATCTCCTAAAGAACTGCCAAGCTCTACAACAGAAGCTTACTGATGCCGTAAAGATGGAGGCTGATATTGAGGCAGATGTTTTGTTTAATGAGATTAAAGCTTTAAAGTTATTTTCAATTCCTCATTCTTCAAATCCTCTGGATATATTGCAATATATATTTGAACACAATTTAACCTCATCTCTGCCAAATGCTACAATTTCCTTAAGAATACTCTTAACTTTACTAGTATCTGTGGCTTCTGGGGAGATGTCATTTTCAAAATTAAAAATAATAAAAAATTTTCTTCGATCAACTATGCATCGAGAGAGACTATATTGGCTATAGAGCAGGAGATGGTTGACAAGATCGATTTTGATGAAGTAATAAAAGAATTTGCTGCCGTTAAATCAAGAAAAACACCTATTTAACCTAATAAAAATTGTAGTTTTAAGTGACGGATTAAAGATGTTTTTTTTGTTATTAATTAATAATTTATTAATTATTATTTCCAATAAAAATTAAATTAAAAAAAATTTCTGTTGTTTTATTATAAAATAAAAAAAAAATATTTTTATTTATAACTGGATTTCGTACATTAATAAAGGGCGCCAAAATAATGTCCCGCACGCGGCCACCGCTCGGCCTTGCGGGGACCCTGACAATACGACTAACCACTTGCAGTATTTTTAAATTCAAAAATATTCCCATGGCCCTCTGTCCCATCGAGCTAGTCCGGTGCACTTTAATTATCTGTTGCCTTCGGTGTTAATTTCATTTTTGACCGTAACATGGTTTGGGTAATCATTTAAATGCTTCCCGACCAACAAAGTAAAATGTGCGGACGCTCTGTCGTGTATGAACCACATATTTTGCCTGGTTCCGATATCCACATCTTCTAGGAGCTCGGGCAACTGATTTTGAAGAAGCCAATAATTCCAGCCTATACATTAATCTGGATCTGTTTTTGGTGACGCATTTGAATCGTCGCATGTAGATCCTCTTCATCCCTAACGTGTAAATCGTGTAAATTTATTACCCCGTTTCTTGCAAAACCTGTTTCATCCGTGTACAATATTAACCAAGTAAACACCTGATTTCGTACAAACCAGTGCGAAAATCGCAATCTGGCGGAAAGATCGGCTGGAATGAGGATGTACTATTTTAATATGGTACGGATGAAGCACTTGTTCCCCAAAAATACTTCCAATGATTGATTTTGAAACGCTAAACCTAAAGCCTAAAAATAGTGGTCTGATGCTGATTGCTCGATCAGCAGCGACTGCATTCAAAACGTCTACCTCCACTTCTGGGGAACGTGTTGTCTGCGGAGCGCCCCTATTTGTATTATCTGGTTCAAACTGATCTAGAATAGTGCACAAATTTTCTGTGGTTCAAAATTTTTAATCAAGTTGATCTTTCCAGTTTTCCTCAGTCGTCGATCTACACGTTCAAAAGTTTTGCTATTAGGAACCCTCGATTAGAGAACCTTTGTTCTTAATGCATTACAAGAAGCCATCCCATACATCATATGCATATCCGCATATTCAGTATTCGTATAATTCATTTCTCACCAATTACTAATTATAATGAAGCTCCTAAACTTAAAAAAAAGCCCTATTCCAATACCTATACTATCGTTTAATCTAATTGTCACGATTTGACAGGTAATGCATCTGTTTCTACATGAACAGCCAACTTGTGTTTATGTATCTATTACCTATTATTAATTAATTACTATTAACTTGCAATTAAAAATTGTAACTACTATTCATTACCTGAAATCAAATAAGTAGATCTATTTTACGTAGTAAAAGGCTGAGGAATGAGTTATTAACTTTAAAAATGTAAAAAACAACTTACGATTGTCTTTCAGGTTCAGAAACTTGACGGTGTTCTGCTCCTCGCCCTAAATAAAATAATTCAAGATTTGAATCTTAAAGATTTTAAACAATATGACTTTCTGAATCATGTTTTGGTACTTAGCTATATTTCTTATAAAAAGTTCTTCTGTTATGTTAGTTTTTTTCATTTTTAGTTTTAGATGCATTCCAGATTATTGTGCTTGTAAATAATGTTTTATTTAAACACAGCCGAACTAAAATCATCATTATCATTATTAGTTGCGTTTATCTCCAAAACGGTTAATTTTACCGAAATTAAACTAGTGTTCCTTTTTGACGTAAAAAAAGCCAAAGATTAAGCAGTTTACTTGGAAAAGGTCAAAAAGCTGCTTTTGAGGTTAGAAAGCCACAGAGTGCCGTGCCCTTCTGCCCCCTACAACGTCAGTGAACATTTAAATAGACGGGTCCAACGAGCTTCAAATACCGTGACATTTGCCCAAAAAGTATTTAAATTTATTGAGCAGACCGAATATCTACGTAGGGAAACCTCGGAGAAAATTTTTTTATAAAAACTTGTGACCTAGATCCGGGAGATTTCCCACTATTTGTGGGACACCCTGTATAATGCAGTCGCATTATAAAGCGTTCCCACATGATGTTCTGAAATAAAGTTTATATTAGCTACATAAAAACGCCATACAAATATCCGCAATATAATCTACAGTTGGCAAGGCATATAGAAACAAATATCCTATGTATTTAGCAAAGGAATAAAAATGATAATATAAAGATTTTTACACATAAATTTTTATTCAAAGCACAGGGCGTTCATAAAAGCGACATTCTCATAAATTTATTTTTATGTATATATAACTTTCTACATATCTCCTAGTCATAACTTACGTTAGTTATATAACCAAAGGAAAGTTAAATCTAATAAATCTGCCGGATCTTTTTTTATGTTCAAGAATGGCTTATAACAAAAGCCGTGTTGAAAAATAAAATATTTGTTTCCTGTTTAACTTACGTTTTCTAATAACAATTCCAATTTTATTTTATAAAATAAAACATATAGAAGGAAAACATACAAAAAATTCTTTTCGGATTTTACGTAACTTCGTAACTTTGGAGAAAAAATTAATAACACGTACTTATCTGAAAACCAACATCTGTGTAATAGAAAAGAGGAAAAGCAGCACTTCAAAGTCACGTTTGATAAAATGAAAAAGTTTGTTGGGTGATTGTATGAAGATATTTAAGGTACACTGTTCATTTATCTTTCTTTTTGCGATACCAAATTTGTGGGTAAAACATCAACCTAACGTGCTAATTAGGTTCAGAATTTAGGAAATTCCGAACTCTAGCGTTGGGTAATTACGCTTTTGGTTGGCGAATCTTGATATCTGCGAAAAGTTTCCGGTTTTTATAAAAGCAAATTTTCCACTAATCCTGTCTCTTATTCAAGTTTAAAAAAGTTTTATTTGTTTCAGATTGGTCTTTATTGGAAGTGACAGGAACGTAAGGTAAGATTTTTTAATTGTTTTACTTCCTTTTTGTTTACAATGTAAAAGAGTATTTATTTTAAGATTGAGTAAGTGCGGTTAAATTTTGTGACAGTATAAAGAGAACCGCAATTTTTAAGACATTGCTCCCTCTGAATATAAATTATGTAATGATAAAGGAGCTAGCTGTAAGTTATATAAATCAAAAGTACATTACGATATTTTATTTTAGCTTGTAGGCATAATCTCTTAAGAATAGGAGTATGTAAATAACCACGAAGGTCTTATTTTATCTTAAGAAGTGGGTTTTCATTTCATCTTGAAATTTTGCCGTTAATTAAAGTAAAAGTAGTACATGAGGTAAGCGCAATACATCCGAAAATTATAGAAACATTTAATGTTCCACTATTGGCTTTAAATGTGTTTTATACTCTGTAACATCTGATTTTGCATTAGAACAGCTCATGATATTATTTTCTGTAGTGGTATCCCCATTTGTCAAAACGACAGAAAGTTTACTTTATGCCGTCCTGGCAACATTGAATTAATAATAATTTGTTGAGAAAATGTCATCCCAAAGAGTGCGAAGTTGCAGTTGCGGTAAGCACTTTAAAAATAGTGCAACGGGGAAAAGTAATGCGGAATTTATCAAAATGCTGTCGGATATATTCCAAGCACGCAAGCACTTACATCACTTTTTCGAACGTGTTTGGTTTTAGGTTTCACTGCGAACTATCCAAGACGTCATAACAGCAAAACCACAAAGTCTAAAGTCGACAGGTTGTAGTAAATGTAGAAAATTTTGTGATTAAACAGCTGATTCCTGAGCTGTGCAAACTACCCGGAAATTGTCAGTTGGTTATGGATAACGCACCGTACCATTCGGTACAGTTAGAAAGAGTAGCTGCAGGAGTGGTTAGGTACGTATAGGGTCAAAATTGTGGAACAAAATTCAACCTTTTACATCCAGTGTGACGATTGCCTTCTTACCATTGTCAATACAACCCTATTGAAATGACATGAGGTATTTTTGAAAATTATTACAATAACCACTGAACCTCCATCGAAAGATAGGGTTCAAAAATTATGGCTTGAGACTTTATCCAAATGCTCTCCTACAATGTGGTAAAATTTTTGTTTGCACAAGAAAAAGATTATTTCAAATCATTCGGAGAAACGTTTATTTCTGACAGACAAAAAAAGAACAACCCACCAAATTTCATCACGAAAGCAAATATTTACATTGTATTACTTATGGAAAAGCGCTGAAGATTTCCTGGACAGGTTAAATTATATATATATATATATATATATATATATATAGATAGATAGAGAGAGAGAGAGAAAGAGAGAGAGAGAGACAGAGAGAGATGGTTAGAAATAGGCATAATAAAGGGGCTAGAGTTTATCGAGCTTAAATTCTGTATAGTGTGCAAGTTTAAATAAAATTGAAGAGGTGAACACATGAAGTACGATAATTCTAATGTGTAGAACATGTATAGTATTAGGTACAATGCATAAACTCTGCGAACTATAAGAAAGCGTTATGGTACGAACACAGTATATTAGTAATTCACAGATAAAGTATTTAAAAAGTGCATAAGAAGTGGTAATGACTTAGTTAATAGCATGAACAACATTTGTGCATTGTGATATTTAAAATATAATTACAATTTGTATACAAAAATTTACAAAAATGTGTTAACAACATGGAAATGTGAAAAGACCAAATTATGAACTATGGAATATAAATAAACAGTGTTTGTCATAGAGGAATATATAAGAACATACTAGACAAACATTTCAAGTCATATAGACGTTTAAAACGCAAGTTAAAAGTAAATTTTATAAAGTTAGGTTAAGTACTATACGGGGTGTCCAGAAACTCTACGGACAAACTTTCCGTAGTGATTCTAGACCCAAAAATAAGAAAAGAAGTTCATATAAACTCAGGTCCGGAAACGCTTGGTTTAGGACCTACAGGGTGTGAAAAAATTTTATTTTCCTCGGTTTTATGGTGATATTTTGCGAAAAAATTTGAATATGGTTCTGAAATTTGGAGCACGAGGGTTTTTGTGGTCGAGAAACTTAAATATTTTATTGATTTTGATGCTGCCTGCAGAAGGCGCCATCTACAGCGGTATGCTAAAAGTTAATTGCCTTAACTTTTTTACCACCCGGTATATTGACGTTCCGTTTGAATTAGTTTGTTCCCTTTTTAGTTCTAAGTAAAAAAGGTATAATTGGTCGATGCCTCTCAGATCAACAGTTTTCGAGATATTGGTTGATGAACAGTTTACTTTATTTAACCAGCTATTGAATCTCTTGCCATTTTAGCAGGCTTTGACTAAAACAAAATGACAAGTTGTTGTTGAGATACACAAATGTATTTATGACATTTGTTGTTACTCTTGTTGATACAGCGTCCCAAATTTCAAATTAACATAATAATTTTATAGTAATTTAAAATATGTTTCATTTCCAAAAATGGTTGCTTTTAGTAATGAAGAATATGCCGATATTCTTTTAGTCTATGGTGAGATGCAGTGTAATGCCAGAGCAGCACAGCGAAGATATGCTAAAAAATTTCCTAACAGAATCCATCCGAAACACTCGACATTTGCAGCGGTTTATCAACGGCTTCGAGAAACTGGATGTGTAGCTTCAAAAAACAACCAAACAGGAAGACCGGCCACAGTAACAGTAGCTAATGAAGATGCAATTTTAATGGCTGTCGAAGATAATCCGGAGACTAGTGTAAAAAGGCTCTCAGCAATGTAACCTAACATATCAAAATCATCTGTCTGGAATATCATCCACAAGGAAAACTTATATCCTTTCCATTTACAAAAAGTTCAGGCTATTTTGAAAGGTGACCTTCCTGCACGACTAGAATTGTCTCATTGGTTACGAAACCAAAAAATCCAAAATGCTCGTTTTTATTCCCATATTCAGTGATGAATCGTTATTTACAAAAAATGGAATTTTCAATGTGCATAATGCACACTATTATTCATATGTTGGAGATAACCCACATATTATTAAAGAAACTCACCAATAGCAACGATTCAGCATAAATGTTTGGATAGGTATAGTAGGCAATCACTTACTAGGACCTGTGGAGTTGCCTGCTCGTTTAAACGCTAACGAGTATTTACAATTTTTGCAAAATACCTTACATGGTTTATTGGATGAAGTGCCGTTAAGCATTCCCGCCCATTTTGGCGTCAACGTTCGACAATATCTCAACAATACGTTTGGTGGTCAATGGATTGGAAGAGGTGGTCCGGTTGCCTGGCCTCCCAGGTCTCCTGATCTCAATCCTTGTGATTACTGTATTTGGGGATACTTAAAATCCCTAGTATACCCAGCAACAATTGAAACAAGGGAACAATTTTGGAACAGAATCCAAGATGCCGGCGATACCTTCAGAAATAATGTGGAAATATGTTCACGGATTCGCCGCTCATTATCAAAACGAGTGAGATTATGTATCGAAACAAATGGTCATCATGTGGAACACCTTTTGTTACATTTACTTTTTTAGTTTTATTATTTATTTCTTCATTTTTGTTCTTGAATTCAAAGTTAAAATAAAAATGCGAACATACGTTACTTTAATTTTTTAATTCCAATTAGCTAAGGATTATACGGAATTAAATTGAACTGTTCATCAACGAATATTTCGAAAACGGTTGATCTGAGAGGCATCGACCAAGTATACTTTTTTTGCTTAGAACTGAAATAGGAACAAACTAATTCAAACGGAACGTCAATATACTGGGTGGTAAAAAGGTTAAGGCCAATTAACTTTTAGCATACCACAGTAGATGGCGTCATCTGCAGGCAGCATCAAAATCAATAAAATATTTAAGTTTTTCGACCACAAAAACCCCCGTACTCCAAATTTCAGGACCATATTCAAATTTGTTCGCAAAATATCGCCACAAAACCGAGGAAAACAAAATTTTTTCACACCATGTAGGTCCTAAACGAAGCGTTTCCGGACTTGGGTTTATATGAACTTTTTTTCTTATTTTTAGGTCTAGTATCACTACGCAAAGTTTGTCCGTAGAGTCTCTGGACACCCTGTAATTTTACAAATTTATAGTTTTTATAGGATAGGATAAGTTCAGAATAAATTATAAAAACATATAATAGTAGGTTTCCCTCATTTTCACAAAGAAATTAACAGTAAATGTAATCTAAACATAAATTTAA
Source organism: Vesta saturnalis (assembly GCA_036346205.1). NCBI lineage: Eukaryota > Metazoa > Arthropoda > Insecta > Coleoptera > Lampyridae > Vesta > Vesta saturnalis. Next base: position 305,815 of record JARFJB010000447.1, read on the forward strand.
GATATGAAAGTGCAAATGTTGTTAAAACAAGGTAAAATGGGGTGAAATAGATGTATTCTGATACAGTTTTTTTATGTAGAATTTGTATATGAAATTAGTTTAGTTGTAAAATATAAAAAATATCAGTAAATTTAGGTTTTAGTTTGTCAAAATATAAATTTTTGAAGCGAAATAGGACATATGAGGTCTCTTTTTATGCACAAAGTTGCCCTGATTCCAAATTTGTATTTAAAAAGCAAATCCGAGGTGATTTGAGAAAGTTATGGCATAATTTATGTTTTAGTTAATTTAACAATTTTGTTTAGATCAATCAGATGTGTGTGTGTGTAATATAGAAAAAGAAATTGAAAATTTGGTATCCATGAGAAAAGTGTAAAAGGAATTGCTCCTGATTTCTCACTCTCTTGCTTTTTGCTCTTGCATTCTCTTGCTTTTGTATTTTTTTGTGACTAACAAGTCAAAGTGTTAGTAGTGCTTTTGTTAACATTACATATTACGATTTAATAATTGACAAAAATATTTACATGTGTGAAATGAAATTTTTTTTAATTTCACGAAAAAGATTTGAGAAAGTTTAATTTAATAATAATTAAAAAAAAAAGGTTAAAGTTATTTATTTTATTTGCCAACAATAATTAAAACATTTGAACTCTATACCCAACGAGATACTGAGTTAGTCCGGAGCATTTTTAAGTTTAATTTCAAAAAATATAAAGCCTATCGCCACTTAGTTAAATCAATTATTATAAATATACTCCACGTATTAGACATTACAATATATATATATATATATATATATATATATATATATATATATATATATATATATAGAAAATCGGTTCTTGTGGCACCGTGAAACTAATCGTCGAAGTGGCACCCGTAATTTTGTATAGATCCGGCACCTTATATATACTGACTGGGTGGGAGGTCTGTGGTGCACTGACGTCACGAACAACTTTTGTGTAAGAATGTAGGTAACGGGATTTCTAAACATATGCGTTTGCAGAAATCATAAAATGGATTTTATGCTTTTGTAAAATCTTCGACAACTTTTTCCCGTTATTTTAGAAGTTGATTTAAACCTGCACTTTTTTTGATAATCTTGCAGGTTGAAAAAGAAATTAAACTATCTCATTGTTAATAAATAAATTACCCTTTTTTGGAAAATCCTTTTCAGCAGTTTACTAATTAGTTTTGTAGTCACTCGCGTGAGATTTTGAATAACAAGCACTTCGAGCATAATTTTATGAAAATGTAAACTTTCATCATATTCACACATATTAAAATATTTATCTTTTTGGGTTTTTATGGGGTATTTGTGTTTTAATCTATACAATCTAAACGTTTCGATAACAGCTGTTTTCGTCAGTAGCAGTATTATTTATTAAAATTGTTAAAGGTGAGAACAATTTTGTGAAATTTGAAAAATTAGAGTATAGAATTTTCATCAAAAAATTTTGTAATGAAGTCGCGAAAACGTCAGTCGTTTTCACAAAGTGAAGCATTTTAGGTCGTAATAAGAGACAGACAGGATTGATAATATGAATAATTGATTTATTGTTGCCGTATTACTATTAAAACATAAAAAATATCTAAAATTCTAAACTGTTTATTATGTGCAAACATAAACAAACTAAGATACATTCAATAATATAAAATTCCTATCACTAAAAAATATAAGTCATCGGCTAATTTTTTTTAAATGTTGAACTTTGCCTTTTAGTTGAGCAATAGTTCTGTTTTTACAAAACTTTTCTAAAAACTGTTTCATTTCATTCGTATTTGGATATGATGATTTTAACTTCATAATTTCAAAATTTCAAAATTACGAAAAATATAGAGACTTTTATTATTTCTCATGGTTACAAAATAAAGTCACCAAATGAACATATTCCATATCTTATTCCATTTTTTAGAATATGTTAACAATTCGCTAATATATTCTTCAAAAAATCTAAAAAAAAATCAACCATCCTAGAAATCTGGCTACTCTCATAATTTTCTATGACGGAAAATTGAAGCTAATAAACATATCTCTCATTTCTTTGCTTACACTTTTAAATGTTAAAATGTTAAATACATAAAAAAATTTTAAAAATTCAATTTTTTTTGTATTTTCAATAGTGAGTTTCTCGAAAAAATACTAGGATAGTTCTTTTTAGGAAATTAATCAAGCGGTCCTTTTTATAACAAGTAATTTTTCGATATCTTCGACGGTTAACAAGTTATTAGCGAAGTGAAGCTATTCCTCAAAAGGGATGGTTTGTGGGCCGGGTGCGCAACACAATCAGAACTGATTTTGTTATAATGTATCGTACCCTCCACTAACAGTTTCAGAAGAAAAATTTCAGAAAAAATATTTTTGCGATCTTCTTACCGACTGGACTAAATGTAGATTTAGTAACATTAGATAAAATTTTCAATAAAAAACTGGGCTATCTGGATTTGCGCGGGATTCTACAATAGGTCTAAGTGGTATAGTTTGTTTGTGTAATTTATGTAATCTACACGTTTTAGGTGTAGGACATGTGAGTGGATGTAATTTAGATTTCATTAGATATTGAATTTCAAACGATTTATCTGTTATGACTAATAAACATTTTTGAAACAAAATTAAAGAATTTTACCAATTAAAAAGCTATCAATAATTTGGTTAATTATGCCATTGCAAAATTTTCACTAATACACCATAAAAATATATGAACAGAATTAAGAATATTCTTCTCAAAAATAATTTCTCTTTACAATTTATTAATAAAACTGTTTGACAATGTATCCAAAAATTTAAATTCTGCGTTAAGCAGTATTGCTTTAAACACAAAACATAACAAATCAAATGTCGTTTACAAAATTGACTGCCATAATTGTTACAAGTGTTATGTAGGGAGTACACAAATTTTTGAAGACATTTCACATAAACTAGAATGCTTTTAAGCTTTACTAAACTTCACTAAACGCAAACGTACCAAATTAATGTAGTATGGTAGTACGCAAATACGAGGCAAAACGAATTGGCAGTAATAAAAGGTCATTAGTGATTAGAGTAAACGAAAGAACAGACCTTTTAAATAGTTGTCAACAAATATTGAAAGATTACCAAATTCTTCTAATTTGCATAATTAGGTACTTTCAACAACAAGTTTAAAGTATTTTAATGAGCTAGATGTACTTAAAGACATATAATAACAATGTTTATTTTTTGCAATGAAGAAATAGGAAAGTAATACAACTATTAACGTGCGCTTAAATTATAAATTAGAATCACAAAAAAAAAGGGTTAAGAAGCACTAAAACTGATCTAAGTTTCAACACTAAATTATAACATAACAAAAAGGGGTAAAGATAAAGGCTAGCTTTGTGCAAAACGAATAATATACAGATGTGGAATTTAAATTTTAATTGCATTAATATGGTGAATTATGCTTGCGATGTTAACAACAGTTGTCTGTAACAGTTTATTATATAAGGAATAGATGTTATATGTAAATGATCTACGAAACATGTGTGTTCGAAAAAATGGAGGCGAAATTGGTCCTTTAAATCTAAGGTTTGCATTGTGAACGTCGCTTTGGTGTCTGAATTTTTGGTGCAAATATGGTGGAACTTCATTATAAATGATTGAATGGTAAAGTACAGCGGCATGAGGTATCCTTCTGTTATCCATGTTCAGCCAATTAGCGTCGTTTAATTTATAAGTAATGGGTTGATTTTTCCTTATCCCATAAACAAAGCGTAAATATGATTTTTGTACTCTTCGAATACGATTTTTTTCTGTACTTTCAAGCCATGGACCGTATAATACAGCACAAGACTTAAAATGACTTAATACGAGTGATTCGGTTAATTGTAATTTTAATGCTTGCGATAGTATATGGTTATTAGGAAATAACTTTTTATACTAAAGTACGATTTCTTAACACATTTAGTAACATGTTCTTGAAATCGTAGGTTATTGTCTATTTCTAAGCCCAAGTTTCGTACCACTTGTGAACATTTAAGATTTACATCACTAACTAACTAATATTTTTCTCTATTTTTTCTTTGAACCTGTCAAAAATAATAAAGATTTAGATTTAAGCTAAGATTATGTTTTATGGACTTACATTCTAAGTTATTTATATCATTGTGTATAATGTTATTCGGTGTGGGTGGGTGGTTGTCGCGTGCGTGCGTGCGTCGTGCGTGCGTGCGTGTGTGTGTAACTCATCGTTCAATAGGTCCTGAGACTTGGTCATAGATGGCACCTCTAATAAAGAAAACTATGTTTGTAAACTTTACACATTCAAAGCGCTTAATTTGATTTCCAAACTATCAAGGTACCCAAGCATGGTACTTAAGAGAACCACTTATTACGCATTATTAAGTATGATTGAATGGGTTAAAGAGAATGACGCCGAAGGCGAAAATAATATTCCCAACAGTGTTTAGATTTTAGATTCATTTTACCTTTTACGAAAATCCGGAAATTGCAGCTCACAAACGTCGATTTTGACCGATACACCCCAAGACCAGAAGCTAACTCAATCGACTTAGATGCTTTGATAACTCAAAAATGTTAGAAAACGATTTGAACCTTTATAGCAAAGTCATAATCAGTAATGGAGTTTATTTTGGATTCAACGGATTGGACCACATACAAAGTTACTGCAGCTGATTCAGAATTAAATCTTGTTTATTTTGATAAACAGGATAATAATAATAGCAATAATAATTCATGGAGCCTGTCTTCATGAAGAGTTTGCAGAACGCACCTTATTGTTGTTGTTTTGTTTCCCAGTACACTAGGTTCACTTAAGGGAAAGATATTCGGCCGCGACGGTGTAGTAGTGAATATTAGATCTAGCTAGATTACTTCAAGAGATTATGTAGACATCTAGCCACGAAGTTTACTGCAAGGCATCAGTTGCAACAGTAGAAATTTTGACTACAGTGGGTACTACATCGGGTGTAGGGTATTCAGCAACCGAGCCTGATTGATCTGTCAGTGTCATATTATCACAGTACTTTTATATGACTAGGTTACATAACCTAAAATCTTTGAATTCTGCAAAAAAACTAATCTATAGCCAATCAACATTTTTAAACATAGAGTATAGTTGAAAAGCTGTACCGTGCTCACACGATGGTACCCAATTTTGTTTTTATTTAGAAGTGATAGAAATTGTTATTAGTATGTAGTGCATAGGTTCCCAACCTTTTATGGACCACCGCCCCCTTTACAAGAAAAAAAAAATTCCAACGCCCCCCTTTACATAATAGTTAGTTATACCAATTTTATATGTCTGCCTATTATCTATTAATAATCACAAATTAAAAATTATTTTTTTCCTTCTAATCGCGCTTCCCGTCGTCGTGATTATTAATTCATTAAAAATACAAAAACATGTTATAATAAAAACATTTAATTCAGACAAAGACCATACAAAGTGTTAGAACAAAATTATAACTTAACCAACAAATGCAAGGCAATACTAACATACAAAACTGGAGCACCCCGCACTGGGGCGCTGCACAAAGGCAAAGACAAGACAATTAATCAAAATTAGTAAAAAAAGTATAATAAAAAAACAACATTCAATAATAAACATAAATATCAATGAGATGGTCGAGGCTGGTGGAGTTCTAACAATTTATTAATGTCAGGTTTCAATTTAGTAACTGCAGTCGCAAATCACCATGCTCAGTGATCTACAGTCTATTCCTTTTTTTAGACAGTAAATTAGCTACTACATAGGAAACGAAATTAAAAACTCCTGTACTATTTCCCACCATCCAGAGTGGAGACCTGATATTGATTTTTGGAGCCAGAAGTCTTGGTATTCTTCATTAGTTGTGAGTTCTACGACTTCTTCCTCTAAATTTGATGATTTTGCTGTATCTGCATTTGCGAAAGGATCTAAAACCCAGCTTTGTATATTCATATTTAAAATATCTTGGAATCGTTCTGTAAGATCAGCATGAAGAGCGTCCAGATGTTGGCAGTAGGTAAGTAAATCTTCCTATTTTACCGATAATGCTGACAATGTCGAAAAGTGACTGTGTTCACCTCTTCCTAGATTTCGTTTGAATAGAGGTTTGCCCACAAAAGCAGCTATGACGTTTTTTGCTCTTATTAAATTCAACTCATCGCCTTGCAGTTGTAAATTATCGTCATTAAATATTTTAAAAAGGTCCGTCAAATAAGCGATGTCATTTTTGGACGCAATCAAGTTTCCGCAGTTCATCGTCTCTGTTTTCAAGGAAGTCCCATACTGAGTCAAAAGATTGAAAAATCGATTAGACAAACACCTTTCGAAAATCGTTTCTGCGTGCAGCAGCAAGCGATTATATCTTCATCATTTCACTACAAAGTTGCCCAAATATTGTCATTTAATGAATTGTTTTATCTTGTTGACTGCTCTAATAACGTAATGGACGTTGCAGGCGTTCATTAAAATTTTTGCAACCAAGTGCTGACGATGAGTAACACAATGTACAGGGTACATTTTTTGCTTGTTTTAAATGCGCTATGAAACACTTCTGATAAAATATTTCGAATAGAAATTTCTTTCTCTTGAAAAAAAACCGTACATGGTATTAAGTATGGATTCTCCCTTTGTATCGCTTTCCAATTTTTTGCAAATAATAACTATTGACACATTTTTTCTTCTTTTATGAATGGGACATAACCCTAGAGTAGTGCTTGGTTATTTGGTAAAGTTGATTCATCGAGTTGAATGGAAAATTTGGAAGTTTTTAAGTAATCACATAATAATAGTTCGTCTTTGGCCATTTCATCTATTCTTCTTTGCATGTTTATTACTCAAAGAATTTTTTGATATCTGATGGCGTCTTATGATGAAGAACAGTTTCGATTACCTCTTTGACTGCCGCATAATTAATTCCTCACCAATTGTGTGGGTTTTCCCTTTTGCGGTTAATAATGAAATATTATAGAAGCTCTAGTCCATCATCTTCTTGTTTAGAACATAAAAAGGTTTGATATAGTTTGTTTTAAATATTTCTTTTCAAGTCCTTGAAAATAGGATAAATCTTTGTCCTTTTTATCAGCATGTATTTTATTCAAATGCCCTTGGAGCCTAGAATTGGTTTGTTGGAGATTGCGTAAATCCATATTTCAAATATTCAATATTATACTGCCTACATTACTTAGTTTCAGACATTTTGGAATTCACAATTTGTTACGATTTCAATACATTAACATTACATTAACGTTTTAACCGATTTAGAGAAAAGTTATAAAACTAATGGCTATAATGACTTCTTTACTTTATTAGTCACGCACGAGTATGGATCACTGACGAAGCACACAAAAACAATAACACATTTGTTTGTTTGTTTGTTTGTTTGTTTGCTCTGCAAACAGGTTATTCAAATTCCCGTACTTTTGTCGAAGCATGCTTGATTGCGTAAATCACGTCTCTGCTTATCAACTTGCATAGACTTATTACCGACAGTTCTAAACCGAATCAATTAGTTTATACTTAAATCTTATTTGAATGTTTTAATGTTTATTTACTTTTACGCCATAATAATAAGATAAACATTTTAGAGGGGTAGATAAAATGTTTTTTCATGAAAATATAGGTAGGTATTTTCAAAGTATTTTATTATATTAACCTTTAGGTTTAAGTGCTCACATGGCGCCTATCAGGCGCCAGACAATCTTTAAATTTCTATTCTACACCGTTCTTAATAATTTTTTTAACAATTTGTCCGCCTATGTATTCCTCAATTACATATTTATAAATATGGAAAACTTGCTATGACCACTATATATTGTTAAGTTTTTTACTAATAAATACAAAAAGACAACGGTGCGCAATGTGGCACTTGAGAGGCGTCTTGCGAGCAGTTGCATTGGTAGAATTTCGCTTAATTAATATAACAATTTATTTTTTTGAATGTAGTGCTTTTTAAGTAAACTTGTAAAAAAATCAAAACAGCTTGACTGTCATAACGCCCCCCATTTGCCTTTGGACCCGCTACTGCCCCCACGAAAAGCTCCAGCGCCCACTAGGGGGCGGTACCGCCCCCGTTGGGAACCTGTGATGTAATGCCATGGAAGGCAATGTATTTTTGCTTCGTACCGAATGTCATAATTTTGACGTTCATTTGTAGTGCTTCAAACTTAGATTAACCACCGAAATCTGTCTTTAGGTAAGTTGGTGCATTCTGCGGCCGTACCATTTGTTGTGTCAAGATATTGAGCAAACGTCCGGAGGATGTGTATCCAACTTGAAACGATAAGATATAATTTAACAAGTCGTCCTTTTTTTTATAGGAAAGGTACCTTTAAGTTCACATTTATTTGGAAAGGATTTTGCTGCCATTTCTACGTAACTTTTCTGCTTGTGAGATTATGGAATACTAGGAGACTATTTACAATATTATATATTTTACAATATAATCTATTGTCTTTTATAGTATTAAATTACCTTCAGTACTTACACTTGGAAAAAATTTCACTGCCGTCATAATAAAATAAGTATTCGCATAAAATATAAAACCCTACCACATCCTTTAATTACATATCTGAGCCTTTCTCAATTTTCGGTTAATATGCAATTTTTGTGCGTTACTAATAATGAAAATAAATCGGAAGATGTCACGTAAAGACTTATGGCCCTAAAAAATTTAAGAGCATTTCTAAAGATACCTTTTCAGGATAAAGTACTTTACTATACCAATTTGGCTTAACGGAAGTAAAGAAAAAATTGTTAATTCCTTTTGATGTAGGGCTATTAAATTTCAGTCTCAAATTGTAGCATTAAAACAAAAATTCGTCTGTTCCTTTTTTCATCATTTTTGTGAAACAACAGAGTAGAGATTTAATTCAATGGCGCTATTCTCTACTTGGGACTAAAGAGAGATTATTTAAAGCCTGAAAGTTTAATCTCATCTCGTTTATTTTTACGTGATTATCTTTCACACACTATGTTCACAATTTGTATCTAGCTTTGTTCTTTCAAGACCTGCAATTAAATTTATCAAGAAATTAATTTCTGTAGCACATTTAACTTTAACCATTAATATTAGGGTAAATTAGAATTTGCCGGAATGTGGAATGAATGATAAAAATGTTAGGTATGTAAACCAAATGTTTTTTTTTTGTTTTACTTTAACAGAGAAAAATAATTGCAACATTCCACGTGCTCGAAAATCTTACCGAAAATTTAATAAAAGGTATTTTACCAGAATGATGAACAAAAAGGATATAAGGTTCTAATGTCTAGTTTGTGCACAAATATGAAGTAAATGATTGACTATCAGTGCACGTGTTTGTACACTGTATACTTTGTGCATGTAAATCAAGCTTGGCTATTGGCTTCATGCAAGGTAGTTTATCCAGAATGTCAGGTTTTATCTAGGTTTTTGATAGTGAATTATGTTTTCATGTAAATTTCTCTAGGACTAAAAGGCGTAAGTGAGCATACATAGAGATATTTCGGTTTTTACCTTTAACTTTTTAGCAAGGAAAATTTAGATATAAGATATTTATAAATATGTAAAATTTGTTAAATTGGAATATACCGTGAATAAATTTAAATTATACTAGGTTATTTGCTATAATACACCTAACACATTTGATTTTTGTTCAACAAGAACCGCTATAAGGTAAATATTTGCTTTATTTATATGTAATATGTGTATATTTTAAAGGCAATTATCCAATACAATGCGCTTTTCAATATGATTGATCATATAATTTATCACAAATTCAGTCAATAGCAATTACAAATTTTCGAAAAAAACATTACCATTTATCAAATAAAAATACTTATCTTTTTAGTGTAAGGGAGAAGTTCCGCCCCAAAATATGTGGGGTTACAAAAAGGGAAAGATAGTGAGAAACTTATGAAAAAGAAAGTAGATCCGAACCGTAGACCTTGAACAAAAACGGGGACCTTAACTAGCCACCGGAAGAAAACCTAGATTATAAAACGAATTCTTATTGGTAGAAACCCTGTCACTCCACAAAAAGACAAGGTGGGTCTTTATGGCAGAACAATATAAAATCTCTTCATTTGGGTGTGAGAGAGGAGAAAAAGATAGGGTGTTGAGGGGGTGGAAGTTTATAAAAATATATGTCTGCACTCTGTAGTGTTTGGGGTGGAGAGAAGGAAAGAAAGAAAAATTTAGGGTCATATGGTAGTTATTTAAAATATTGTTCATCGAATGGAAAAAATAAAGAAAAGTGAAGAAGGGAAAAAAAGCGAGGTGAAAAGGAAAATAACCTCGAAAAACGGGGATTAACGTACCCATCAGGTTACAGAAAAATTGTGTATAAAACATTACAAATTGCGACGAATAGATTTAAAACAAGAATATGGTGGGCCTTTAACAGTTTTAACAATAACAAACGCATTCATTTTGGGAGGGAAAAGCAAGGGAAAAAAACATTTGAGGGGGTTTGTGGAACTAAAAAATATATAGTCGCACTTGAGGTGTTGCGTTGGTGTCAGAGATAAAAGAAAGATAGGTGTTGAGGGTTATAGGTAGTTATTATAAAAAAGTTCACCTTTAAAAAAGTGAAAAGAGAGAAGAGGAGGAAAAAAGAAAGAAAGCAGGGTTAGCCTTGGATAACTAACAGGACTTTAAACCATGGGGTTAAACCTTTCGGTTAAACGTAAATGTATAATAGTAATCTAAGCTTGGGGAAAACATAGATAATGTTTCCATAATTAATTTAACCGACAAAAGCTTCAATAATAAATTAAAAATAGGGGGGGACTAATGTTTTAACCCAGGTAAAAACTTAGTTTATTTACCACCGTAAAACATGGTCCATGGAGTGAATGGCAATTTTGAAATTGTCATGGGTTAATAAAAAAAAAGTTTGTAACCAAGGAAAATTTTGTTTAAACTAAAGAACAGTACTGGAAAGCTAAATGTGTTAGATTGGGTAAGAACAGGAATTAATCAAGTTATTACATACATTATGTCATCGGTTAACCCCGACGATAAAGTGGGGATAACCTTTCACGCAGAAAATTTCAAATTTAAACTACCGGGTGGTTGAGTTTTCGTAAACATCCAGTGACATTTGGCTCTGTGTGGGGTATTTTGGAATCACTACTGCAGAGTAATACTGAGCACACCACGGACACATTTCATATGGGGTAACTGTGTATCACCGCCAACAGGGAACGGAAGACAGCAGTGTATAACAATTACAATGAAGAATCAACCATGCGACGTGGAATAATTACTATACGCAATGAAGATAACTTATGTTTACCGCGAGCATTAGTAGTGGGTAGAGCCCTTGCAGATAAAGACCCGAGATATAATGACATTAGAAAAAGGATGCACAAAAAACTGTTTGCGCTAAACTTAATAGAAGTCGCTAAGGTTACAATTCCGAGTAAGGGTGTAGTATTAACGAACTTAGACAGTTTCAACAATACCTTACCGGGTACAACATTACAGTATACCAACACGGCACTAAGGGACGAGAAATGTTATTCGAAGGTGTCGACCCCGGGGAAAAAAATAAGATTACTGTACAACCAAGGACATTTTAACGTTATAAAATCTTTAACATCAGCATTTTGCTGCAGCTATTACTGTGAAAAGTGTCATATCCCGTACAATACTTTAAATAGGCATAGGTGTGGAGCTACATGCCCTGCTGTAGAAGAGCTCCAGTTTGTGAAAAATTAAGGAAAGTTTATTGCCACGACTGCGGTAGAAGCTTTCGTTCGTCCATATGTCTTTTGAACCATAAAGAAGAAAAACAGGGTGTGTCTATATGTTCAACAGTACACAAATGCAGCGTTTGTTTAAAACATTTAATATTAACAACCGAAAACACCTCATTTTTGTGGAGAGGTGTTTTGTAAACAATGCAACGATCATAAACCGGAAAACCATTTTTGTTTTATTAGACAAGCAACCCCGTATAAAGAGAATAACGACGTTTTATTTTTGTTTTATGATTTAGAAACTCGTCAAGAAAAATCTCACCCCGAAAAACCGGCAGTAAAACTTCACGAGGCGAATCTTTGTGTATTTCAGCAAGTGTGCCCTACGTGCTACACACTACCATCATCTCTAGTTATATGCCCCGATGTGGTGTTAGAGAACAAATATTACAAGGTGAATACTGTATCAACAAAATCTTTAGTTACTTGCTGGAAGTAAGAAAATTGTTCAAAAGGTTGGGCCCACCCAATTTTCACCGCAAACCACACCTAACAAACACACATCTTAAACCGGAGATTATAATGAGAGGGTCTAAAATACTAATGATGAAATTTGATAACCTAAAATTTATTGATAGTCTTAACTACTTCCCTATGGCCTCGGCTCTACCAAAAACATTTGGATTAGCGACGGGTATAAGAAAAGGTTATTTCCCCATCTATTTAACATTAAAGCAAACTCCAGTATGTAGGGTCGCTACCCATATTGATTACTACTCCCCAACTCCATGAAACCCGAAGAAAGAGTTGAATTTTTAAAATGGTATGAAGAAACGCAATCACAGGGTTATATATTTAAAATGTCGGAAGAGTTAATAGAATATTGCCGGTCCGACGTAGACATCTTAAAACATGCTTGCATGTACTTTAGAAGATTGTTTTTGAAGGAGTGTTTGGTTGATCCGTTTGTCGAAGCCATTACGATAGCTTCAGCTTGTTTTACCGAAGACGATTTTACAACCCGATACAATAGGAATTATCCCCAAAGCTGGTTATCGGAGAGTAAAAGAACGTGCTATACAATGGCTGGTCTGGGAAGAGGACCGTAGAGGTATTTCTATTCAACACGCGGGTAAACAGAGAGTATGTGACGTATGGTTTGAGAGTAGACGGTTTTGCGAATCATCAAACGAAGTTTTTGAGTTTTACGGGTGCTACTATCACGGTTGTCCTATAACAACACGGGCGATGCACAGGGACCACACGATACCATGGAGCAGAGATATGAAAATACTAAATCAAAAGTATTCCGTCTTAAAAACTTAGGATATTACGTCACTGAAATTGGGGATGTAAATTTTCGCGAAAAAACAAACCCAAAAATGTTATACTTAAAACATCACCCCTGATAAGATACGTCCCTCTTAACCCACGCGATGCTTTTATGGTGGTAGAACGGGTGTACAAAACTAAAATATGTAGCAAAACCCGGCGAAAAATTAAAACGTCGACGGTGCTCGGCCCTGGGTTTGTAAAATGGGAAGTTTCAACTGGTCACCCCGGGTATGGGGAGGGTGTGACGAGTTTACTACTAGGCGTGCCTTCCCCAGCGGAAAAGTGTTCAACTGCCACCCAAGATCTTTACCATCCTGTGCTCCCTATGAAGATACATCAAAACTTATGTTTCCGCTTTGTCGCACATGTTAGAAGGACTAAGTACCGAGGAATGCGAGAATTCAGGAACAAATTCACGGTACATGGGTAAGCGGTCAAAGGTAAAAAAAACCAGATACAAGAAATCTGGTCATATGACACAACACAGTATGATAAAACAGATAGATCAGGCGGTCTATTTTCCGGTTTCATAAATATGTTCTTAAAGATGAAGCAAGAGGCCTCAGGGTGGCCATCTAACTGTACAAATCAAGAAGACCAGACCCTTTACATTGCAGAGTTCCTTAAAACAACAGCTCGAAGGTTCTATTGAGAAAAATCCAGCTCTTAGATCTCTAGCAAAGCTTATGTTAAATAGTTTCTTTTTGCAAAATCAAAGCAAAACTTCAATTATTAATACTCTAAAAGAGTTCTACGATTTAATGTTTTCTCCATCAGTTGAAGTTAATCATATACAGGAAATTAACGAGGACACCCTAATTGTAAACTGGATATACGCGGAAGAGGCTGCTGAGCCCTTGTTTAATGTAAACTGCGAAAGCAGCCTACGTAAAACAAGCACGATTAAAATTATACTCGTATCTCGAAGCGATGGGAGAGGGTGCTATATTACGATACTGATTCTGTTATTTACATTTCAAAAGAAGGGTACCCGGATCTACCGCTAGGAAATATGTTAGGAGATCTTACCGATGAAATTGAACCTCAATACGGTTGTGGGTCTTATATCACCGAGTTTGCGTCAGGAGGACCGAAAACATACGGCTACAAAGTTTATTTACCAGATGGGGCGATAAAGCAAACGATTAAAGTAAAAGGAATTACCCTTAACTATGAAAATTTAGGAAAAGTTAACTTAGAATCCTTAATTGACTTAGTGGATGACACAGAACATGAAATTTTAACTTTACTAACGTCATTAGGCGTACACAGGACCACGAACTCGTGACAAAACCTGAAATTAAAAGACTGATTAAACATCAACAAACGTCGCAGGATAGAAAAACGACACGATACCATACGGATATAAGAAAACGAAAATGATTTAGTGTGAAACAATAAAGTGTTATTGTACCAGTTAGTGTAAATCCGGATTTTAGGATATTTAATTATTTTTGTTGGAATGTTTAACCAATAAATAGAATAGATATTAAGATCAAAACATTGTTCAAAACGAGAATAAACCAAATGTTTATACACATATATTAAAGGAATTTGCAATAGTACGTTATAGACAAAAAATAAAGACTATATTAAAATAACTTATAGATCTTTGATGTAAAAACTACGTGTATATGTATTCAATGTAATCTTAAATAAAGAAAAAAAAAAGCATACTGTTTCTCACTTTTTCACTCCAATATTTACTTAAGGAATTACTCTAATCGAACCGTAGACCTCTGAAATAACAAACGAGGACCTCAACAGCCACCAATCCGCTTACATTATAAACCTATAGATCTCATATAAACAGTATATCTATAGCTTAGCGGACCACCCAGATCACCGTAAAATAGTTACCTAAAGCACGTTCCAAAAGAGAGAGAGTTCAAAGTTGGTGGGGGGGGGGGAAAGAAAACAGGGTGAGAAGAAAGAAGATTGGGGGTCTTTTTGGGCAGTTATTATAAAATATACAAGTTGACCGAGGGGGGGAGAGAGAGGAAAGAGAAGAAGAAGAAACCAGGTAGAAAAAAATGATGTTGGGGTCTATATCTGTTTTATTTTGTCTGCCTCTGTGACTTGTAAAACGAACGGGAAGAAGAAGACAAAAAGAAAACAGTGGTAAAAGAAAAACCCCGGGAATTTTGGCAGATTAAAAATTCCCGGACCGGGTTGGCTTTGTTTCGATCGAATCAGGGCCATTTTGGCGTTTCACTTCGTCGTTATTTTGTTCCAGTAAAATTCAACCCAATACTAACATGTACGGATAAGGAAAGGCCGGATTATGAGTTGGAATTCAAAGTTTAAATCCTACAACCCAGGAATATAACCTCGTTTAACCCCAATAAAGGTGAATAACCTTTCAGCAAAATTTCAAATTTAAAACGTTTTGCCAATTACCCAATATAATCACTTATATTATTTTGCATCTAATACCATGAGGTAATTAAAGGGATTGAAACGGTTAAGTTATCGAAAAACCCAATTTCACAAATCAACGAAAGGATTTGAAACATAAATTTTAAATTTACTTAAAATAAATTAGCTAATTATTATTTAAATTTCGATGTTGTCTAAGAACCAATTTACTGTTAACCATTAAATAGATATAAACATTTTTTAAATCCTAAATTTAATCAAATTAAAAGGGAGGTAATTTTAACAAAATTTAAAAATAAATTTTAAAAATCATAAAATAACGTTTTACCAAGAAAATACCCCATAATAATCCGAGGTTTTAGAAGATTTCTTAAAAAAACCCTAAAGAGGATGTTAAAGGGGGAAAAAAAATTTTAAAAAAAGGGCCGACCTTTTTGTTAATAAAAAAATAGGGTTTTAAATTTTGTTTTTTTTAAAAAATAAAATTTGTCAAAATTTTTTTGGTTTTGGGGTTTTTTTTAAAAATTTACCCAAAAACTTTAAAAATTTTCTAAATTTAAATTTTTTAAAATTTTCCGGTTTTAAAAAAGGTTTAAATAAAACTTTTTGAAGGTTAAAAGGTTTTTCCTTTTAAATTTTAAAAATTTTAAAAAAATTTGGCCTTAAATCCCCTAAAAATTTTGGTATTAAATTTTTTACGTTTTTTATTTTTAAAGGGTTTAAAACCCTTTTTAATTAAAGTAATTTTTCCATACAAGCATTTACAAGCACTTATTTTTAAAGTTTTAAAACCAACACCAATCTTCATAGCGGTTATATTAAATTTCATTTGGTACAAACCAATTTTTAACCTAAATAAAATAGTAGAAATTTTTTAACTAAACCTTAAACCTTAAATTCAAATAAAACCTTTAACCAGAAGTTAAAATAATTTCCTGAGCTTTAAATATAAAATAAAATTTTACCAAAAAAATTTTATCCAAGGGTAAAGAGGTCTTGGGGTTTTTAAAAGAAACCTAGGTAAGGTTAGTTGAGATTTAACCACAAATTTAAAAATATTAAGGGAAAAATGTTAGATTACTCAATGGTTTCCAAATGGGAAAACCTGTATTTAATAAAGCTAAGGCACGATAGGTTTCGAATTTGGGGTTTTTATGCCAAACCCCAAACCGGGTTCACATTTGGTAACCCTGGAATACCCTTAGGTAAAAGGGATGGTTGGTTTTTTATTAAAACCAACTAACGTAACACCTCATTGAATCAGTATTCCTTAACCGATTGTAACCTATTTTGTCCAACCAAATAACTCAAACCCCTTTAAAACTCTAGAAGAACTGTCTTATCAAACAAAAATTTTGTAAAAGCTTTGTAATAAATAATTTTTTAAAATTCCCAAGCTAAAAATTTAAATTTAATCTCCCGAACCACGTTATACTAACCTTTTAAAAAGTGGCTTTTTAAATCTAAATTTAAGATAAATCATTTTTTTAAAAAATCCTCAAACATCCTAAGACATAAACTGTTTTTTATTCAAAGTGAACGAAAAAATTATTTAATCTTGGACAATTTTAATATTTGTGATTTTTTTAATTACCATTAAAATTAATTTGTTTTTATAATTAAATTTAACAATTGAGGTGAATTTTAATAACTTGAAAAATTTATTTTTAATAAGGAATAATTTCTAAAAACCGGGTATTAACCCTTGGTTTACAAGAGCTAAAAGTATAAAAACAACAAATTTTAGTTAAAAATTTCACAATAAAATTTTTAAACCCTTTATAAAATTTTTGAGTTTTTAAGGTTGTTTAATAAATTAATAAACCCTTTCCCTTTTCTTTATTTTTAAAAAAAAAAAAAACCTTTGAACAACTGAAACGAAAAAATTATTATAATTGAATTGCAACAACTGTAAAAATGTTTTCCTTTTAAATAAATGCATTTTTTGTTTTTATAGGGTGTAGATTTTTCTTGGATTAATCTATAATCGTAAAATAAAATAATATGTTATTACAATTATATTCTTACTATCGGTTTATAACGTTATTTTTAAAAATTACAAAAAACTGTTTTATCGTTAACTCGGTTAAAACCTGTTGTTACTTAATTAAACAGTTTTTCTGTTTATTGGTTAATAAGACAATTGCGGTTAACAAATTATGCATCTCATAATTATAAGTAATTTTCTAATTATGGATCATTTGCGTTGAACCGATAAATTTTTAAACTTTTTAACAAATGTTAAAATTTTAAGTTTAAATCCTTTTGTACACTATCTTATGGTTTTTTTCGAAATCGAAATACACCTTGTTTGTCCTTTTTTGAAAATCGTTTCATGTTGTTAGTAAGGTATTTTCTAAACTTCTAACGTGTACTTCCTCGTAATTACACTATTATAAGTTTAAATTTTTTGATTTTATTTAAATATTCTTAACTGGTTTACGGCTTCTGATAAATCTCGTTTTTTGATGTTTATTGTCTTTCTTACTAATTTTTATGGGTTTGTGTCTGTTGCGTGAACAAATGTTCTTCATATGAAATTTGTTACTCTCTTTAATTACTCTCTGTGCATTCTATCCAAAAATCTTACTGATTTTCGAATTCAACCTAGTTTAAATTTTTTCGCGTGTTTGTTTACTTATCTGGGTTCAAAACGCGGAATTTTTAAACTAAACCAAACCCATTTTTTCCTAAATAATTATGCATTCACGTGTTTAATTTCATTTTTTTTTATAATTCTTCCTTTTTGGTTATAATTATTTTATTTTTTAATGCCAGATTAACTTCATGTTTTCAATTTAAGGTTTTCTTAACTTTCAAAAGGTTATTAAATAACGCCGGAAAACTTAACCCTTTATTAAAAACGAAATAATTTATTTTACTTTTCCTTCTTTTCTTTCCTTCTTCTTCCATTTTTTCGAGTTATTATTCTTTTTCTTTTTCACCCTTTTTTTTACCTATTTAAAATTAAATTTTTTGGTTCCTGTTTTCCTTTAGTAACTTTAAATTTTAATAAGGATTTCTTTTAATTCTGTTTTTTTAAAATTTTATATTAACCAATATTTGTTACCAAATGTAAAAACCCCTTTTATTACTATTATCGAAACTCTTGTAATCTAAATTTAATTACTGGTTTAAATTTAGATTATCTAATTACTTTTCCTTCAAAATTTTTCAATCTTTTTGGTTTTATCCTTTCGGTACTAAAGGGCTATATTTTTAAATACCATTTAAACCTTTTGTAAATTCTTAACATAATTCATGATAAAAATTATTTAATTTTATGGATAAATGATTTTGTTTAAATTTCCCTCCTTTCCCAATTTACCTTTCAAATTATTTGGTTACTTTAAACACCTTCGGTTTAAATTTTAAGGAATCGCTTAATTTGTTCTTTTTTCGTTAATAAAACTGGCCTTTGCTTTAATTTTTAAACCGAAAATGACCCTTCTTTGTTTAAACCCTTTTTTTATTTTTTATTTCACTGTCTTCTGAAATTTAATTTTAACCAATTCCAATTTCCTTTTTTAGCACCATCCCACCATACATTTAATGTCCAACAAATTATTTTAATATTATGCCAATTTCTTAGTTAATTTCCTTTTACTTGGGGCTTCCTTTAATGTAACTCCTCCCCCTGTCCTTTTGACTTCTGTATTTACCCTTTAAAAATAAATGTCGGTAATATTTTTCCGGTATTTCTATTAAATTTTAACCCTTTTAATTTTCGTTTAGAACTTACTTTCACAAATTTAATAATTTTTCCTTTTAAATTTTTTTAATCCCAACAATGATTAAAATTAATTTTAAATTTTAAAGTTTTCTTTAAATTACCTTTTTTTTAAATTTTTTAGTTTAACAATTTTTAAATTAAAAATTAAATTTCCCTGGGTTTTTTTAAAAATAAATTTTAAAAAATCCTTTTATTAAAAAAATGATTTTGGGTTTAAAATTTTTTTATGTTTAGTTTTTAAACTTGGGTTTTTTTTAATTTTTTACTTCCCAAAATTTAAACTTTAATTTAAAATTAATTTAAAATGATAGAAGCATTAAAATATCTTTATCAATAAGGGAAGTTTATTAACAATTAAAAATAATGCAGAACGTTTTTGTAATTTTTATTTTAATTTAATTATAACTACTTATGTTAATTTAAAAATTGTACAACATCTTTAAAATTTTAATAAATATTACTATGACGAAGAAACAATGTTATGAAGCGTCAAAAAGATAAGTATTTTATTAAATGATAATGGTGGTTTACATTTTCATGTTTGGCCTTTATAGGGGAAATTATCGTTCTATCGACAATTTGAAAATTAAGGAAACGTAAACAATTATTATCGGCACTCACTTTTTATTATGGAGACCAAAAATTATCCCAAGTTTATTTATATTAAAAGAAATTTTAATAAAAAGAATAATATTTACAGAAGAACTGAAAATGCCTTCTGGTAATCAAAACATATTTAGGAATTGGTAACACCGATAAAATCTTTTATTTACATTTAGAAATTTCATCTATTTAAAGAAGATTATAAAATTGATTCTTAACGTTTAAAGTTGAAAATAAATTTTGACATCTCATGTCAACGTCAAAGAAAAAATTTTTATAAATTATACAAACAACAAAATAATAGACCATCTATTGATTAAAAACATTATAAACCTTTCTGATAATGTTGTTTCAGATTATGCTATTGAAGCGCTTTCTAAAGGAGGAAATTTTGCGATAACACCAAATACCTTTTGAAGATATAATTTGCAATATCGAAAACTCTATTAAATCATTACCTTTTGATGCGGCTAATGAAGTTAACATATTACGTAAAACAAAACCTCCAAAGAGCAACTTATCCATTCGTCAACGACGTGCTTTACTTGATCTTAAACGCAATGAAAGTATAGTAATATTAAAATCAGATAAAGGTAATGCAACTGTTATATTAAATATGAACGATTATAACATTAAGATTGTTGGAACTAGAAACTTATCGTGAAATACCAAAAGATCCAACAAAAAGGTTTCTTTTAAAAACTAAAGAGCTGATTAAATTATCATCTATTCCTGAAGAAATAAAAAAAAACTAACTAACTCTGAAGCTATTTCACCAAAACTATATGGTTTACAAAATTCATAAACCTAATATTCCTTTAAGGCCTATTGTTAGTGCAATTGGTTCTCTAAATTTACCTTGCAAACATCTTACATTTTATTACAACCTCATATAGAAAAACACCCCATTACATTAAAATTCTGCCGACTTTGTTGAAAAAATGCATAGTTTCAAAATTAAGAGGGTGATATAATGGTTAGTTTTGATGTTGTTTCACTTTACAAAAGTGCCTCTAAAAGAAATTATTGAATACAATATCATCTTTTCCAAAGGATATAACCATTCTTTAGCACTGTCTTACTACAACTTATTTTCAGTGGAATAGTAAATTTTATGAACAGATTGAAGGTGTAGCAATGGGTAGTACCCTTAGTCCTGTTATAGCTAATTTTTATATGGCAAAATTTGAAACATTAGCGTTACAAGATACACCTAAAAAACCTTCAGTTTGGTATAGATATGTAGATGACACATTTGTTATTTGGAGACATGGAGAAGAAGCACTGCATGAGTTTTTGGTTTTTATAAATGGTATACATCCTAGTATTCAGTTTATCATGGAAAAAGAGACTAATGGAAGTTTACCATTGCTTGACATATTAATATCTAAAAATAATAATTCACTATCTTTTAAGGTTTACAGAAAGCCGACACACACTGATAGATACCTTCATAAATTATCCAACCACCATCCACGTCAAAAAATTAGTGTAATTAAATCTTTACTAGAACGATCAAAACGAATTTGTGACCCTGAATTTTTTAAGGATGAATATAAATATTTAAGAAAATTCTTACAAGATAATGGATATTCACTTACAGATATTAATAATGTTATTACACCTTCTAGGCGCAACCTTTAAGAAAAACCAGCTCTTAATGTTGGTACTGCTTTTCTTCCTTTTATAGCTAACATTACAAATAGAATTGAAAAAATCCTAATTAAATATGGCATTAGGACTATTTTTAAACCTACAAGAAAAATTAAAGAACATTTAAGATCACCTAAAGATGTGTCAAACCCTTTATCATCTTCTGGAGTGTATAAGTTATCTTGTTCATGTGGAAAAGTATACACCGGAACCACAAAACGTAGCTTTGATACAAGACGCAAAGAACATATGAGATTTTGTAGATTAGGTCAACCAGAAAGGTCTGCTGTGGCTGACCATGCCCTGAATAATGTAAATCATGACATTCAATTTGACAATATGAAAATATTTTCAAGACAAACTCATTATTATGTTCGTTCACAATGTGAAGCTATTGAAATGTAAACACCCTAATAATTTTAATAGACAAGAAGAAAATCTCCGTTTAAATAGGTTTTGGCATCTTATAATTTAAAAAAAAGCATAATGATACGTCTTAATTTTGATTTTAATTTTAACTTTTGGTATGTTCAGGTTTTTTGCTGTGTTTTTCCTAGACCTTGAAGCAAATACTTTACCAATTATATGTTAAATTTCCACAGCACTGTAATTTAACATAAGTAGTTGAAACTAATTAAAATTAAAAATTACAAAAAACGTTCTGCATTATGCTTTTCATGTTAATAACAGTTCCACTTATTGATAAAGATATCTCTTTGTTAGATTTAACTGGGTTATTTTATTTGATGTAATGTTTGGATTTGTGAATGCTTCTATCATTTTCAAATTGAAGTTTTTCACAACTTTACACTTACATCATAACTCGAATAAATTTTGTTAAATGTGTTTTTTGGCTGACAAATTTCATTGTTAGCTTTCGCCGCAGAGAGTGTTCTGATTTGTCATCTTTAAGGCAGTTTAACAATATTTAATTTTTAATGGCCTAGTTATTCTTTACTAAAATTAATTTTATAGTTGGCTTTATCCCAAACTGTTATATTAATAGCAGGCTGATGTTTATGTTTTAATTTTTCAACTTTGACAAAATTGTTTACATCTTTAACAATTTTTAACAAATATTACCACTGACGAAGATAACTGTAAGTGTTATCAAAACGTTTAGATTGTGTAATTTAAATTACACCATCAAAACCCCCAAAAAAGATAAGTATTTACAAATTTTACATAATTACCATATATTGACAACGTGGTTTAATCACATCCAACAAAACAAAAATAATGGATAATAATATATATTTCAAATAATACTTACAATAACTGTAATTGCTACAAAATATATAAGTATAATAATTTATTATTATCGGTCTATTCATTATATAACCGTAACGAATACCACTCGAGCAATAAAAAATAATTATTATTATTTGTCAATCGTTGATGTACAACTGGGTCCTTGTACAGTTGTACGTGTAGATGACAGTTAAGAGATGTACAGGGTGGCCAACTAAGAATGCGAGGTACTGTATCTGGAAAACTATCCATCGTAGAGCCTTGCGCAAAAAAAAGTATTACTAAAACGGCCAATACAAAAACCTGGAAAATATTTTCAAGTTTCTTAAATGGCCGCTAGGGGGCGTAACTGAAATCTTGAATCTAAAAAAGTGATGTTTCTGTGAATTCTGCTATATTAACCTAATAAAAAAATAACTGATCTTTAAAGTCGAGGGTAATCTGAACCTTTTTTGTTTGGCACTTTTTGATGTATGTCTAAAAATAAAGTGGTGGGGGGGTATTTCAAGATTTCCTTAAATAACCCCCTGTATCTTCGAAACGGGGCCAAGCCGATTTTAGCAAACTTGGGCGCGTTGAAATGAGCTATTCTTGTGCTATACATGTTACAATATTTTAAGTTTTATTAGTTTCACATGTCGTCGCTAGAGGGCTTTGTTCGACATTCCGACAGAAACAGTTAATTTTCGCAAAAAAATTAAATGTGTTGCCATGACTTTTTTTTTCATGAACAAGTAGCTAAATGATGTCTAAACAAGCTCGCGAAAACCGCATCTCGATATCTTGTTCCTAACCTAAAATATCGGCCAAAATCCCTTAAATTTTTATTTTTTTTTAACTATATTTCTGGAATTGTTTCTATTATGCAAGTTGTGGCCCTAAAAAGGACCAATTTAAAGGAGGAAGGTTTTTAATGCCCCCATAAATGCTCGAAATGCTGACCATCACTCTGTGCATTGCTGAGGCCTCTTCTGGGTAGACAAAACTGCAGCTACAATTTCGGCTTTGAATAGGTTACCTAGAAACTGCGATTTTAAATGTTTGTAAATTTATACACCAGAATAAAATGCTAAAAGTTATACGAAAGGCCTATTTTTTGTTTGTTTAAATGCATATTCACTATGGATATATACGAAAAGTACAATTAATACAAGCAGGCAATGGAAACAGATACCTAAACAAAACATACATAATCCTCAAATTGTCAATAGTAGTCAATACTTTCGCGTCACTTTGAGCAATTTTTGTGCTTTCAAAATGAGTTTTACGAATAATGAAGCTGTTGATATGCTTGCGGTTTATTTTGAATGTCTTCAGAATGCCGCAGTAGCTAAAATAGTTTAAGCGGCTCGATATCCAAATCGGCGTCCTTACGATGTAAGAGTTTTTCCCCGATTAGTAGCGAGCTTACGAGCCAATGGTAGTTTTTGGCCTACGTTTCAACGGCAAAGAATTGGAAGAACACAAGAAAATATTAACCGTATACTGGGCTATATTGAAGGAAATCCTCATGTTAGCACAAGATCATTATTCACTGAATTAGGTATATCACCGACAACGGTTAAAAGTCCTAACGGCCATCAAACTATATAGGTATTCGTTTAAACTTTTTTTAATTACTTTAATAATGCACCCATATCATATCGTTTTGCATCGGGCCTTGAAAGAGGAAGATTTTGATCGAAGGTTAGACTATTGCCATTGGATGTTAGGCATGATACGCGAAAATAGAGAATTTTATTTCAAATTTTTTGGACCGATGAAGCCACCTTCAGTGGGGACGGGAGAGTCAATCTGCACAATATGCATTATTGGTCTGCAGAGAATCCCCATTGGTTGCGTGAAGTTCAGCTCCAAGGACGTTGGAGTTTAAATGTATGGTGTGGCATACTGGGAGGCAGAATTATTGGCCATATTTTTCGAGCAACCCTAAATGGCAATGTATTTCTTGACTTTTGGCCAATCAATTACCGTTTTTGTGGGAAGATGTGCCTCTGGAAACAAGGCAAAAATTGCTTTTGCAGTTGGATGGCTGCCCTGCACATTTTGCTATTAATGTGCGAGAGCACATTAATGCAGTATTTCAACAGCGGTGGATTGGAAGAGGAAGTCTGTTTTCATGGCCTCCGCGATCGCCAGATTTAACTTACCTCGATTTTTATTTATGTTTTTGTGTTTCGGACTCAACCTACTACTAGAGAAGATATGAAAAACCGGATTCGTAACGCAATACGTAATATACCGAGAGCCGAAATTGAAGCTGCAGTTTTTTGTAGTCGTGAGAGGCTTCAGCAATGCATAGAGCGTGATGGTCAGCATTTCGAGCATTTACGGCGGCATTAAAAACCTTCCTCCTTTATATCGGTCCCTTTTAGGGCCACAACTTACATAGTAGAAACAATTCCAGAAAAATATAGTTAAAAAAAATTAAAGTTTAGGGGATTTTCGTATAACGTTTTCTTTGGCCGATATTTTAGGTTAGGAATAAGATATCGAGATGCGGTTTTCGCGAGCTTCTTTAGGCATCATTTTGCTACCTGTTCATGAAAAAAAGTCATACCAATTCATTTAATTTTTTTGCGAAAATTAACCGTTTCTGTCGGAATGTCGGACAAACCCCTCTAGCGACGACATGTGAAACTAACAAAACTTCAATTATTTAGCATTTGTAGCCCAATAAAAGCTCTTTTCAACGCGCACAAGTTTGTTACAATCGGATTAGCCGTTTCAAAGATACGGGGGGGGGGGTGATTTAAGGAAACCTTTGATTTGAATACCCCCCACTACTTTATTTTTATAGATACGTCAAAAAGTGCCAAACAAAAAAAATTCAGATTATACTCAACTTCAAAGATCAGTTATTTTTTTATTAGGTTAATATAGCAGACTTCACAGAAACATCACTTTTTTAGATTCAAGATTGCAGTTACGCCCCCTAGTGGCCATTTGAGAAACATGAAAATATTTTCCAGGTTTTTGTATTGGCCGTTTTAGTAATAACTTTTTTACCCGCAAGCCTCTAAGATGTATGGTTTCCCAGATACAGTACCTCGCATTCTTAGTGGGCCACTTCGTACATTTTAAGCAACTAACTTTATTTACTTTAACTTACATTAGTACTTCTCTAACTAACTTATACCATAATACTTATTTCTTAACTAATTATATTATTATTACTTACTACTGTTGCACTGCTGTTGTACTGCCTACCCACTACTAGCACAATACCTTTTATAACGTTTAATGTAACCTACTTACTTACTTACCAAAGGCAATTTATTTACACATATTAATGCTAATTCATCATTGCGTACACATTCAATTGGCCTTCTTTCATCTGTAATAAATATAATTGTTTTATAAAAATATTTCAACATGCAACCATTTTAAATTCTAATCCAAAAAGGGCATATCATTTCTCTTCCTGGTGGCAAAATTTTTGTATACAAAAATTTTGAAAATTGAAAACCTAACGAGTATGTATATAAAAAAAATGCTTTACCTAAAGTTTGTGCATAAATACAATACACTAAGATAAAGAAACTAAATTGATAAGGACAAGTAATCATAAAAAAAATAAAAATAATAATAAGTAAGTCAAAGTTTTTACACAAATACAGTTTTCAAGTCATTTGCACACAATTTTCTATTACTATTAAATTTACTGCTGAGAATGTAAGTTTACTTCACACATACACAAATCTGCTTATAGCGTACTTGACACTTTTCATTCATCATAAAAATTGTATAGTCGATCTTTATGAACTATCATCGACTTTCCAAAATTATCACCAATTCTACAATTTGGGCCGATGATTTCCTCAACTACATATGGACCAATATAAAGTGCATCTATTTTATTTTTTCTATTTTTGTCCTATGTGTATATCTAGAAGTACTAGTGAGACACTTGTCGCCGCCATCTTGGATTTTCGTGAGGCACTTTTTTACGCGCCCACGCATTTTTTGTTAATCGTTTCTTCTATAGGTCAAATTCTTGATCCTAATCTGATAGCTTATAAGATGATCTTGTCTTAAAAATCTGTATTCTGATAAGGGTGATAGAATAATTATTAGATATAAAACATAGTTTATTTAATCTGTGTTTACTATTAACATTTATTAGAGACTGTTTTATCTGATATTTCAATGGTATAAAAACCTCAGGTAAAGGATTGAAAGGTAATAATTACGTGCGTAACATACAGTTAAATTTGAATGTGTATTTTCCCATATTATTTTTATTAGCAAGTTTTTAAATTTTTATTAACATGAATATTATTAAGATTATCACTGTTCGTAAATCGATGGCCGTTTGCAGCACCATCGACATTAATCGCAATGATTAACAATATTAATTGGGATTCACTTCTTGTACGGCGAGCGAGGAACCGCGGTAAAATAAAACGTATAATTACCGAACTACAAACTTTATTTTCCGCCTTTCGATATGTTAACAAATCATTACAACCACGTTAATTTAGATGTAATGTTACTCATTACTCCCATAGGCCCGTAATAACTTTTCCGTTACCATCGAAACTGAAAATTCTTTAGATAGAGACAGAAAATTATTAATAAATGCGCTAGAAAGATGTAAATTTACCTTTTCTCGAAATTTAGTTGCCATGAAATGAATGCGTAGATGGTTTGTCAAATAAACGTCAGTCTGACAATTAAGTAATATGTATTTAATAAAAATGCTGTTTGCAATTATAGTGCAAAATAATATCTCTTCAGGCGGAAAAATATTGTACGCGCTACAGGAGTAATGTGGGTTACAGTCTCAGCTTGTTACGCCCTCAGCTACGCTTCGGCAACCTCAAGCTTCGACTGTAAAATGCCACATTACTCCCTAGCAGCCTAAATAACTATTACATGTTAAATATAATATGATATGTTGTACTATGAACTGCACTGGTTCATTACAAAACTACTACTTAACTAACTAAAAATACTTGTTCTCGTCTGAAAGCGGAAAATATCTTCCCTTAATAGATGCACCAATGAGATGAAACTTGCTTAATACACAGAAATTTCTAAGTAAAATTACAATCATCACTTTCCTAAAAATGCTAAATATTCTCACAGCAGGTATTAAAGATTTTCCTGTATTTTACATATTGAATGGATTTAACTTAAGCTGGCTTTTGACAATTGTAAAGATGCCTGTCAACAAGGTCAATATTTTAGTATACCTACTGTACTTATGATTCATTCTACCTAATTATTACATGTTCACAGAAACACAACCATTACTTCTCTTGAAACACACTGGTTTCAATGTAAAATATTGATATAACTATAAACCAGAACACTTAAGAGTAATTAAAAACTAGCGTACAATTTATACATTAATCTGAATATCGTCTTATCGTGGCTTGACGAAATTCACGATGCACGTACACCGCACAAGGTCAAGTTTGCACGGAAGCACACAATTTCCGAACAGGTCGTTTCACGAACTTCAATGATTTTAACGTGACGACACGTGTCGCACGTCGTGGTATGGAGTTCTGTAATCCTCGCCAAGGGTCATAGTAAAAGCGTCGTCTCATCGGCAATGATAGCCAACGCACCTACCTTAAGTAGATTACCCGAAGATTGTACCCACTTATGGCGTTTTTGAAGTTCTGGCAGTACCTCTCCGCTCCATCTGCGCCAGAAATGGTTGACCAGAGCTGACATCTTTGAAATTGGTCAAGCCTATGCAAGGTAGACTTTCTAAACCCACCTGTGGCACCTCTGTAGCCGGGCGTCAATGAGAAAGTGGGCTGGTGTCAAACAGTCCGAAGGATCGGAAGATAACGGACACAAGGCCTTGAGTTCATAACAGACTCTATCTGTGCAAGTACCGTCATAAGAGATTCATACGTAAGATGCGCTCTACCAACTATCTTATATAACATAGACTTTAAAGTTTTATATTAGATTCCACAACAAAATTGGGAGCTCAGGTGGAATAAACTTCCAAGATATGCCCTCGCTTGCAGTGTATTTGAAAATCGAGTTTTGAACATTGTCGCTTTGAAGGCGACGTATGCCTCTAAGCTTGTGGCTGCGGCAACAAAATTCGTGCCATTATCGGAAAACATACATTTTGGTTTATACGAGCTATAAATCGTTTGAACGCCTGCAGAAAGCATTCGGCGGATAAGCTCGTGAGCAACTCGAGATGAATCGCTTTAACGGACATACAAACAAATAAACACACGTATGATTTGAAAAATTTTGTATTTCGATTGAAACTATTTTTATCAAAATAGGACCAGCAAGGTCGCATCCGGTATTGTGAAAACACACATTCATTTGCAATCTATAATGCGGAGATTTATTTGCCTCATTTCGCTTTGGTGTCACGAAAGCATTTGACACATTCCTTTTATTTTCTTACATAATGCAATCCCACTTATTGGCCAATAGCGATTACGCATTAGTGACAGAAGTTGACGCGCCGCAGTGAAAGTACCTTTATGAATATCGATAGCAATTAACTCAGTTAATTTGTGAGTTTTGAGAAGCACTGGGTGACACTTAGTACGCGAAGTCCGCATGTTTCAGTCTACCACCTACGCAAAATATCATCATTGTCCAGAAAAACGTCTAATGCAATTAATAAGTTATTTCTGATACGCTTATGTGGCCCATTTTTAAAACTGCTATTTCTGCCGCGAAAGTCTCCCTTTGTGTCATTTTAATTAAAGTATTTAATGAAGTATTTAATTCTTACGCTTAAATTGCCGAGATCGCATCGTTGTTCGGAGCGCAGTTTGTTGATGTAACGAATGACAAATGCTAACGTTCTCTGCAGTCTCGCATGACGAAAATTTGTTAAGCATCGACTGCAAGAGTCGTTGCAGACGCAGTTAGAAAACATTGATTGTTTTTAATTCAAGCAATGGTTGTTCCTGTTGATCATATCTTTGATCTTCCCATTGGGAAGTTGCTGATTGCAAAATGTTCGGTCTATGGAACCATAAGGGATTGTTTTTTAACTCATCTATGGATGCTCCACGGGATATAAGATCAGCGGGGTTGTCTTTTGCAATCTCACCTTACTCGTAGTAAATTTCTTATCGTACACCTAATGACCTATGATTATCAGCATCTATACACTCAATATACATTGTGATTTATCTGTATGACCAATTACACATGTAGCCCCATGTTATAAGGTTTTCTACTATCTGACATAGCAGCGTCGATATATAAAACACTTTTAAACTTCTAATCTGAAATTAGAGCGACGCAGTCTAGCTTATCTGAAAAATTTCATAGAGAACATTACTATCATCAAGATTTTGAGATACATTTATCTTACACACTTCGCCGTTTTCATCACGGGCAGTTATAGTGTATGGGCTTATTTAATAGGTGAAAACGGTTAATACCCTCTGATACTGTTTCACAATGATACTTATCCGATAGTAATTACAACTTAAATACAGACAAGGGATAATATACAAGCCTTTACTGCTGCTATTGTTCTATTATATTATAGAAGTCATTCTTCTAAAGATCAGATCGCTTCCAGCGTGAGTCTCTTTTAAGAGTATTCTTATCAGTTTAAATGATGTATTTTCTTCTTTAAAGAAGCAGTGTGATTTGGGGCAATCGATTTCTGTCCGAGCCTCTACGGCAGAATATGTGGGCTATAGTCTTTTTATTAACACCATGGGTATAAAATAGTATTATACTAGGCTCCAGACATGCCCGATTCCTCCAAGCTGGGAAAATAGTTAATTATGCTCCTCAGTTGAAACATATGATGCTGTTCTTTCGTTCATAGATGGTTGAAGACTTGCTTTACACTGTTAATCTGTTCTATATACTCTATTTTTCTTATTTAAAATTACTTTTTTTCCGATCTCAACTTACGTGGACTGTGATGAGATGGTTCCCATAATTAGAATTCGATTACCAGGCATTATTTGCTGAATGGTAGAAACTTCTAATTTCTCAACGTTAAGGTCTAATTGATTATTAATGTGGAGTGATTTCAAGATGTTATCTCACCATGAGGAATTTCTAAACGACAGTTTAGAAAATTACCAGGCTTTCTATGACGTTGATAATGATAATTTTGGTGTATATATACACGGCCTCCTGCGATCATGATTTACAGTACCAAGCTACATCTCGAAATGGAGAGCTTCGCAGCTATTATAGAACTTGATATCGAACACGGTTAGCGGTTATCGGTAAAGTTAAGGAGCTACAGCGCATGATACGCTCTAATCTAGAACTCCAGCATCGGAGGTTCGTCGAGGGATCTTTATCTCTCGAATTTCGCGAGATGAATATACGTCCCCTCCTAAGAGTCAAAAGAAAATTACGGGTTGAAGATGTCAACGACAGCATACACACCGATAGCATCGCCGTCACCGACACCGATACAGACACCAGGGCAAAGAAAGGAAGGGCGTCAAGACTACCTGATGAAGGGATAGTTATCATTATAGATAGAAATGATGACGATGATGACGCTCGTGAGGTACATCAAAGGTCACATCCTCAAGCACCGCACGGCTCAGGTAACGGTGAGCGTTTTTGCATGCAGGAACTGCTCAGCGGGGTTGTACCTGAAGGCAGTCGGTGTCACAACGGAACCAGTATCCCAATACCACAGCCAGTCGTTGAGTTAGAAGAGAAGCATATACCATTACCGTTGATGCAACCTCCATCTACAATTGATGTAACAGCAACACCACTACTACTACTGCCGCAGCACCCACTACCACTACCACCACCAACATCTATATCAACGACCCCAGCATTGGGTGTAGACACCAGCGCTACATCCATACATGGACAGCCCTTCCACGTTGGACCGTCATTACCACCCTCACCACCGCCGCCATCTGCAATATCAGATCTGAGCCGAGGAACTGGTGGTAAAGATGAATGTATATTGGAGGCACTCTTCCAGGTACCACCTACGTCGCCGCTTCAATTCGATTATGGGACGGACCTTGATTTAGTTTTAAATAGGTGAGCATATATAGAATGAAATAATTATTTGTTTTTATTTTTTTATTTATTTATTATTGTTTTGTTCATTTATTCCTTATACCCAAACGGCAGTGTCAAAGTTTTCAATCTTTCGACGTTTAGAGTAACTTATTCTATACTGTTTGGATTCAGGTCTACTTAATACACTGTAACATCTGTCTCTAACTATTTTCCTATCATTATATACAAAAAGAGAGTATTTACTATTACTAAGCACCATCTTCCATCGATTCAAAGTTTATAACGCGTGAGTTCTTATAGTTTAAGGTAATGCCCTTCACTTTACACACTGATTTAATTGTCTGATCACTGGTTGAAAACACATTATAACTGTAATTTTTCGGTCTAGCACCAAAGGATCCGTAAAGAATTTGAAAAAGTTCTTTGGCTCGGATACAATACTGAACTGGGCCAAATCTTCATGTTGGCCAAACTTACCCCAAAAAGAATTTAACAATAGTTTAGCCAAGTATCTTAATCCGGAATTTTTCTTAATATTTGTTTCGTCTAGCTGAATCCCCTCTTTATCGTAATATTATGTTATGTACTGCACCTTCTCGACTTCTGACGCGCAATGGCTGGGTCACCCGGAACATTCCTGCTTGAGTTTTAGGAAATTATTGATGTAACCGCTAAACAATCCATTCTGTTTCGTCGCTTTGTCGTATATTGTTACCTCATACCCCCAAATCTCAAAAACGTTCGAAACTTTATAGTTTTTAGTGATAGCCTTACGCACCTCGTCCGCTACAAACGTTCTAACGAAACTGCGCTCGGTTTCACTATCTCTACATTCTACTTCATTTACCTCGACACCGCAACTCCTACATAACAAAAACACCAACTTGCCATACATTTTTAGGGGCAAAACAGGGTGATAGAGATTAGAGGGTGGTAGTACTCGGCATTTAACAAAACCCTCCAGCGTGTCCAATGAAATCTTCTTACAATTTCAGCCTACATGAGTTTTCGGATGACCTACAGGAAATTTACAGTATTTATTTACATAAGGATATAATGAGCACACGTCATAGTACATTATTTTCTCACTAATATCGTCACACTCATAGTAGAGTTTGCTAGTATTAGTGAGACCACCGTAAAACGCGTCTCGTCATCATGATCATCTAGATTCTGTATGAATGCTGTTAACTCATCGTTTGCAAGTATTTGTTTTTTAAAATCGCATTCACGCATTTCCACTAGATGATAACTGTGCTCGGGTAGAAATTGAGATCGGGCAGCCGTGTTCTCGTTTCGGGCAAACATTGATGCATTTACACCAAGCTTAGGATCAATATTGGCTTGATTAGGGAAACATTCCTCACAACCGTGCCAATAGCACTCCTGAAACTCCTAAACTCTATTTGATTCGACACAATAACCATCGACCTTAACACCTTCAGATGTCCTAAACTCATGAGTACGAATTAAAAATTTCTATTATTTTCATATTATCATCAACTTCAGTCCTTTTTTCTTGTTCTTCTGGTACCAGCTTATTCATAACTTCCATTTTCTTTCTTTTTCTACAGCTTGTAATTCAATTTCTTTTTCTTCTTACTTCAGCTCTTGTTACCACATTAACTTGTTCTACTTTTCCGGATAATTCTTGTAATTGTTTGGAAGTTATTTCCAATCCGGATAAGGTATCCGCTACTACATTTTTATTTCCAGAGTTGTACACTACTGTATAATTATAATCTGCTAAAGCCATTCTGATTCTGTTGAGTCGGATATTTTCATCTTTTGCTGACCTTGAAGAAGCATATTGTAGAGCACGATGATAAGAATAAACGTAAAAATGTTTGTATATATATATATATATATATATATATATATATATATATATATATATATATATATGTTGAGATGTTTATAAATTACATTAGTATAGCTATGTAAGTTACATAGCAAGTAATTTCAGTAATTTGTACAAATGGTACATTTCGTTATATATAATATTAGGTAGGAATGATTGATGAACATTGAGATGGATGTAAATTTAAATAATTCATAATAAAATATTAAAACAATAATATTCGACAACATATTACACTTAAGTATAAGGTATGTTAGTTATCGTAATGCATTAAATCAAGTTCAATTTTAGTTAGTAGGTTTATTTAAGCATAATGTTCCCTAAAGACATGAGGTACAGGTTGTAGATTACAAAAATAATGTTAAAAACTAGGATTAGGCATAAATCAATGTCACAATTTCAATGTACGCAGCCAAGAATTATGAAAACGTTCGTGTTTGTGCGAAAAACGAATATAAGTGCTAAAATTACATAAAAACAGAATAAATACATTGGTGATTAACTATAAAACATAAACAAGCCAGCAGTTCTGGAATTATTGTGATTAATCAACATTTACAGACCTTAAATTAGTGATTTGCAACAATTCGACATAAGTCTCAGAAGAACTTATAAACCTATAAAAGTGTGAGAATAAATTAAAATAAGACATGAACATTAAGAATATACACTTTCACAAACAATTAAAGTGCTTAAAAGTGTAAAATTACACGTTAAAAATTATTGTATTAATTTGAGGTTATGTTATTTCCTCACACAAAAATTATGTAAAAATTGTTATAGATTGGGACAATTTGTTCAAAATAAATTATAAGAGGTAAAAATAGTAAAGTAGCCTCAATTTCAAGTCACAATTCACTATATTAGTGACTATTTTGCTAAATTTAGTTTTTAAGGATGTATTGAAATTTCAAATAATTTTCCTTTAAAATTGGCCGTAGGCATGTAAAAGATGTATAATTATATGTAGTTGCATCCCATATTCATGTGGAAATCAATTCCAGGCCTGAAATGTGCATAAAATTAGTTTAAAATCAATAAATCAATGTAAAAATCAACTTGGTTAATAATTGGAGGAATTAGTTCGTGTTTGAATTTAATTTATAGGAAAAATTGTGAGGATTCCGAAAATGTTGTTAGTTTTAAGATAGGTTTAAGGGGTCAAAAGTTAGGAGCTTTTGAAATTAAATTATAATTTAAGAAAAGCATTAGCCAATCAGAATTGAGGAAAAATTTAAAATAGTTGTTTATAACAATCGATATTTTGGTTTCTAACGATTTGCATATAAATAGAAGTGCTGAAGGATTAGTAGCTCTCTCAGTTTTTCTCTGTTCCAACAACTTGCTAACCAAGGTGTTGCCAAATTTTTTCTTGAAATTATTTTAAACAAAATAACGTCACTTTCGATAAAAGTAAAGTGCGGTTTTGGTATCGGCAGTGTTAAAAACAAGTGATATTCATTTGTCGGTAAATAATAAATTAAGGTTAGTTTACCTTTTTAAAATAAAAATTCGGTTGTTATCGACAGCGAGTGAAAATATTTCCGCAGATTCGACATTGTTTTTAAGTTTGTTTACGTTTGTTATGGATATTGTTAATTGTGTTTTCTTCGTGTTTCTGTTATTATACATTTTATTTATTGGAAGCGTGTTTAATTTAAAATAACCTTCAAACTACTCATGCATTTCAAAAATTATTTTGAAATAAAAATAATAAGTGTGATGATCCTGAAAATAAAGACTTATCAATATGAAGAAAAATTAGTGAAACTTACGTAAACGTATAAGCATTAAAGATAGAAGCAAATTTGGATGTCAAGAAGCAGAGTTGGATTGAGAAGGAGCTGTTTTCTACGGTCAACTACATCATCAGTGAAGAAGATAAGGAGGACATTTTATGTGAGTGTTACACCTTAATGCATGTTATTGTTGACATTGATAATTTCATTGTTGTGTTAATAATTTCCATATTTTGTACTAAACAGGATGTGCGACAACTTGTATGCATGTCCAAAGGGAACATTAATTGAGCTAAAATTAAATGATTATTAGAATATTTGATAAATTCAAACATATTTATACTTACATGTATGGCGTATTTTCTTTTTACTTTTAATGAAAGGTCACATGAATGCGGATTCATAGCGCATGCTCAATTATACATTTGTAGAATTTTTGTTATGTACAGGGAGTTGCACATATTTCGATTCAATTTTTAATTTATAATTCTATTTCTTTAAATAATTTGGATATAATAAAATATAAACGGGCGACAACTCAATGTGTATTAATCACATTACCTATAATTATAATATTCAAAATCGTAATATAAATCAACAAAATAATTATTTACTTTGTCATATAAATTTAAAGTCTCTTCTAAATTTTGAACCCTATCCCCTTTGATGAGCCTTTACATGCGACTGTTTAATGTTAGTTGGGCAATATAATTAGTAATACTTCCGACTGTTTAATATTAGTTTAGCAGAATATTATAATAAATATAAATATAATTAATATTAAAAATAATAATATATAGTAGAGATCAGTACAGTATATATATATATATATATATATATATATATATATATATGGACAAAATTGTTGAATTGCAAAATGAACTGCTATCAATTCCCGTTACACCACAGGAAGTTTTGTACTGCCGATGATAATGACCTACTCATACTTGTCAGGCAAGTGCATTCCATCATATTCTTGATTTAGAGATGCCCCAACAGATATTGCACTGGCATCTGAATAAATGACAAAATCACGATGAAAATCAGGATATTTTAAAATTGGTTCACTCAACAGGCTATCTTTGAGTTGTTGAAACGATTTGTCACAATTTTCATTCCAATAAAATATTTCATTTTACGAAATGGTTCGATGATTTCATTATGATGTAAGGAAAATTTTCGAAAATAGTTAGAAAATGCTATAAAACGTACCACTTGTTTGCAGTTTTGAGGCTTTCGATAATTTTGTATTACGAGATGTATCTGATCTAATTACATCTTCGTTTAAAGTGTGTCCAAGAAACGATACTTCTTTTAAAAAAAATACTTTTTTGGATTTAATTTGAACTATCTCAATCTTTCAAAAACTTGATCTTAATTCTTCAGAACATCGTTTACATGTTTTCCTGTGCAAACAATATCACCAAATTTAAATATGAGTAAGGTACTCCTCTTAAAACGATGTTGAGCATTCTTTGAAAATTTGCAGGACTGTTTGCCAAACCAAAGGGATTTCGACAAAATTGGAATTGTCTCTTCGACGTCGAAAAACCTGTGATTTCACGAGATTCTTTTTCGAGTTCAGCTTGATAATAACCATTAGCACAGTCAAGAACAGAAAGATATTTACATTTTCCAAGATTACTGATTGCTTCCGCTATTTTCGGAATTGGAAATTTTTCAGTGATAATATTTTTCTTACCGTTTCTGAAGTATACGCACATTTTCCAAGTTGATTTTTTTTGAACTAAAGGTAATGGAAAATTATATGGACTGAAAGATTCTTCTATTGCACCATTTTTCATTCTCCATTTGTTGACCCATTTCGTCTCTCAGATTATATGGAATGTTGTAATTTTTAGTGTGTACAGGCTCATTGATTTTCATTCTTATCTTATCTTTGTAAAAATTGTTGCATACTAATTGATCTCCTTCCAGATTGAAAACGTCGGAATACTTCGCACATGAATTTTTTAAAAGTTCTTCCACATAATCAGGTGTCTTACTTTAACCACTAAATAATTTATTTACTCGATTTTTGTCAGATGTTGAGTGTGTATTATAAATAAAATAGTTTTCTAATTTATGTAATATGATATTATTAACATCTACACTAACACTTTCTTGAGAAAATATCTACCATGCATTCCATCGGTTGCTAAAGGAAATGATGAGCTGACGATGTGACATTTCGATTTCATTTTCAAACATTACATTACATTTGTATATGTTGTTCCAATGATCGTATTGTTTGTTCGCTTATACCTCAAACGTTACTTGCATTTCCAAAATTTACAATTTGTTCTGGATTCACGTGTGTTCCTTTAATCAAAGAAGTGTCTGCTCCCGAATTAACGATTAATGTTACGTGTCTATCACCGGTCATACGAGTTTTTAGAATTATAAAGTTCATGTTGAAACATCTTAATTCCTGCCTCCCAGTGGACCAGTTTTAGAGGGGTTCAGGTAGCTTTCCGTTGGTTGCGGATCTTGAGATTTTGCTCCTGAACATTGTAGACATTACGTTGAACAAAATATTGATTTGATTGTTGTTGATTAGAATTTTCTTGATTCCAATTTTCACATTGTTGTCGATAACTACCTGATCGAAATGAGTTGTTATAATTATTATATTTATTGTTATGATGGTTATTATTGTTGTCTTGTTCATTGTTGTTTCTATATCCACTAAAATTGACTGAATCTGTTTGATGAATAGTTTTGATCTCTAAAACTGTTTTGGCGAAAAAATTTTCCTCTGTTCGACATGCTGAGAACATTAGCTGTCGATTTTTCAGTAGACAACTTACGAATTTGTTTAATAAGTTGATCGGTTGATGTAAATTCAGATAATTCGAAAAAAATTTTTGCTTGTTCGTCTGAGATATTTTCTTTAACAGCCTTAACAGTAGTGTTTAGAGTAAGTTTTGCAGCTAAATTATCAGATGCTCCTGCATTTACATCATCCTTTCAATTTCACTGCAAGATCTTCTATTTCCATGGCATATTTGGTACTATCTTGATAATTCTGTTTACATTTCTGAAGAGCATTGGTTATCGATTCAATAGTGTCTCTTCGTATTCCTTTCTTCATTTTACTTATAATTGCACTAATATCGTTTGTATTAGCTATTAAATTACTAGCACGACCTGAATGGCTAGTTTTTACCAAAGTGATGACTATATCCTCGTCACCTTCGATGTTTAATTTTATAAGTTCGAGATCATTTAAAAACGAATCTAATTCGGAACCATCGCCGCTACTTTTTTTTTGGCAATACATTGTTTGCAATATCGAAAAATTATTTTCTTTGAAGAGGCATTATAACTACTGTATGTGTTTGAAGATTTAACATATGATTTTGTTGTTGTCTTGATGCTGGTAAGGGAGTGAAAAACCTGTTTGGGACGTTCGTGTGCGATTCCCTATTCATAATCAGCGTATCTGCCGTTACTGTAGTATTTTTAATAACCGTCTCAAAACTACCCTGAAATTCGTCGTCTAATGACGTCAACTATTGTTATAATAAACCTACTTTGATATTATGAAGACCAATTCGTTCAGGTATAGTATCTGAACATTTGATATTAGCAAAAATATGAACAAATTTTTCATGGACATTTTTATCACCCAATAGTCCTTCCATATAATATCTGAAAGCTAAACTTTGAAATTGATTGAATAGATCTACTACTAATTTATTCCTAATCTCCTCCCGTTTTGTTTTACTTCTCACGAACCTATTATTTGGGATTAAGTTTTCTATAACTGAATTTATCTCCTCTTTAATTTTACCTAAACTAGCAATAACTAAAGACATATATTTAGTTTTAATAAAATAAAAAAAATTTTAGTTGAGGTCCAAATTGTAGAATAAGCGTATAAAAAATAAGATGGTCAATGACTCACCGTTAACCCGGAACATTATACCCTTGTTTATATACATTATATATAAACAAGGATTATACTAACTTAGAAATAATTAATTATCACTACACTATAGTTTTCACTTGCACAGTTGTTGCTGCGGATTCAATGTAAACTTGAACTTGGGTGTGAATTACCATATTAAAATTTTTTAGTTAAATTAATGTTGTGTTTGTATTGCTGATTATTTTAAACTTAAACCTTATTCAACATGTTCAGCATTTCACTACTTTTAATAACTTCCTTATAAATTATTTTGCTGACGTATTTATTGTAACGTTTCTATAAGTACAAGGTGCGCCATGGAAACGGGCGATTTTGAATGTCATTTTAATAGTAAACTTCAAATAATTAGAGGCTGCTGTTACTTTTAGGTTATTGTCAGTTTAACATCATTTTGTCAAAATGCAACAGTGGTCAGCTGAACACCGTTCATTTGCCGTAAGAACATTCCACAAAAGTAATAGTTACGTAGTAATTCAGAGAATGTTTCGCAACCATTTTAACATTTATCGTAATAATGCTGTACCCTCTGCGCATGCTATCAAAATTTGGGCTAAAAATTTTGCAGAAACGACTTCATCGCTCAAACGGAAGCCCCACCGGAGATTGAATCCAGTGAGAACACCGCAAACCATTCAGAGAGTGAGGGAAGCTATGGTAAGAAGCCCACAACGTTCTGCACGCCGTCACTCAATTTCGTTGGGAATTTCAGCGACAACCTTAAGAAGAATTTTACACAAGGACTTGCATTTTAAACCATATAAAATTCAGATTGTGCAAGAATTAGAACCAAATGACTTCATAAGTCGTTCAAACTTCAGTCGTGATTTGTTAAACCATATTAACAATCATGCAAATTTTATTGACAATGTGATTATGAGTGATGAAGCTCATTTTCATCTCTCAGGATTCGTAAACAAGCAGAATTTTCGATACTGGACACATGAAAACCCTAGAGTTCTTCATCAAAAACCACTACATAGTACAAGAGTGACAGTGTGGTGTTCAATTTCGTCCTTTGGAGTAATTGGTCCATTTTTCTTCGAAGATGGCAATGAAAATGCAGTGACAGATACATCAGGCCGTTATGTTGGAATGATCGAGACATCTCTAAGACCTAGGCTAGCGTTACTTCCACAGATAAATGTCGACACATAGTTTCAGCAAGACGGGGCAACTGCACACACTGCCAGAATATTTATAGAAACCCTAAACCGACTGTTTCCCGATCACATCATTTCTAAGAATGGAAACATTCCTTGGCCAGCGAGATCTCCAGATTTGTCGGCGTGTAATTTTTTTCTGTGGGGCTATTTAAATACTAAAAAATCAGAAATTGACAATTTTGGTGACCTTGCAGGCCATCGAATTGGTCCATTTGTTCCAATCCAACGATCATGGAAGTTTCGATCCAAAAATTCTTTTACTATTCCAGAATTGTGAGCGGGGGCTCCAGCTTCTTGAAATAATATTGAATTTCGGTTAGTCATCGGCACATCATCTTGTATTTGGGGTAAAATCTCTTACAAAATATCTAAATATTTAATTAAAAATTATTATTAATTTTATTAAATACATAAATAAAAAGTTTACCTCGAGGATTTGAATCTACGACCTGTACTTTTCAAGAGTACCGCGCTAACCAACTGCGCCATCAAGGTTCAAGCCCCAGTCGATGTAAATTTATGTATGTAGAACTGATGTAAATTCTAATATGAACTTATTCGTTCATAACAAAAACTTATAATAATTTAACATTAGTCAAGTTGCTTTGGTATGTGTGAATCCTTGCGATATTGCAGGCTCGCATTCCATTAATATAAGTAATTTGATTGTAATCTCATTATATTTAGAATTTACATCAGTTCTACATACATACAGACAAAATTTACATCGATTGGGGCTTGCAGTGACAGATACATCAGGCCGTTATGTTGGAATGATCGAGACATTTCTAAGACCTAGGCTAGCGTTACTTCCACAGATAAATGTCGACACATGGTTTCAGCAAGACGGGGCAACTGCACACACTGCCAGAATATCTATAGAAACCCTAAACCGACTGTTTCCCGATCACATCATTTCTAAGAATGGAAACATTCCTTGGCCAGCGAGATCTCCGGATTTGTCGGCGTGTAATTTTTTTCTGTGGGGCTATTTAAATACTAAAGTTTTCGCACATTGCCCACAGAACATGGATGAACTGAAGTTAAGAATTCGAGAAGAAATCAACCGGATACCTGTTGAAATGTTACAGAATGTTATGCATAGCTTGCATGTACGTTTGGAAGAATGTTTGCATAGAAATGGTGGACATCTCGTAAACGTTATTTTTAAGAAATAAAATGCTATTTTATATAGGTTAACGTGAAATAGTCTTTAATTTTCTTAATAAAATGATTTAATTATTTTTTAAGTCTTACAAATCGCCCGTTTCCGTGGCGCACCTTGTATAACGCCATTATGATTATAATTACAATTATATAAATAATTATACCAACTTCCTTCCAAGTGAAAACGTTTCCACCTTGCTTCTGACTAACGCCGCTATTTCCAGCTTGATTAACGAAAACTTCTTTTTCTTCTTTATTTGTACCCATTGTTAACATATTATTTAATACTTTATTATACTATACAGATTTTTATTTTTAAATTAAATTTTCTGCTGATATTTTAATTATGTATTTTTTTCTTCTACTTCCACTATCTTTCACCATCACAAATACATACGCTATGATTTGCCTTTTCGGCAGAATCGCCATGATGTACAAAGGGGTCCTTGTAGTGTAAGTTAAGAGATGTACATTTTTAAACAAATAGCTTTCTACTTTAACTTATATTAGTACTTTTCTATACCTCTCTAACTTACGCCATAATACTTATTTCTTAACTAATTATATTATTATTACTGTTATACTGCTGTTGTACTACCTACCTAATATTAACACAATTCCTTTTGCAACGTTTAATGTAAACTACTTACTTACTTACCAAAAGTTACTTAATTGAAACCTATTGACACCAATTAATAATGCTAATTCAGCATTGTGTACACATTCAGTTGGCTTCTTTCACCTTTAATAAATATAATTGTAAAAAATATTTCAACATGAAACTATCCAAAAAGAGCATACACTCGCACACACACACGCACACACACTCGTACACACACTCGCACACACTCTCGCGTACGCACATACACTCGCGCACACACGTGCGCACAAACACACACACGCACGCACGCTCTC
The DNA here is from genome assembly GCA_036346205.1 of Vesta saturnalis. Taxonomy (NCBI): domain Eukaryota; kingdom Metazoa; phylum Arthropoda; class Insecta; order Coleoptera; family Lampyridae; genus Vesta; species Vesta saturnalis. The sequence continues at coordinate 348,169 of JARFJB010000447.1, forward strand.
CCTCCCACACACACGCACACACACACACACACGGACACGCAGTAGCACCCGCACACACACACTCGCATACGTACTCGCACACACACACTTACACACACACCCACACCCACACATACACTCGCACCCACACATACAAACTTTATAGAAATATGATTATTGAAACAAATCGTGTGATAAGGAAAATTTTGAATGTTAAAAAAGCAAAAATGCTATAGTATGTATGTAACTTGGAAGTATATGTTTTATTTAACAGGTGCTACAAATGTAATAGATTTAATTATAAAGCTATGGATTGTAAGGGAGATTTAACATATCCACTGTGTACTAAAACTCATAAACTAGATGAATATAAAAGAGAAACATTGAAATGTATCAATTGTTTAAATAATAAGTATAAACACTTTGAAGATACCCATTCCTCTCTAGATAAAAAATGTCCGTATTATCAAATTCGATTAAAAATAATAAAGAAGAAATTGATCATTAGTGATGAATCGTTTACATTTCAGAAGAAATAAATTAAGTTTTAAAACAAATAATACTACTAAAGACGAAAAATTAAATATCCGTCGTATGCAATTAAATGGAAATCACTCAAAAGGTCCCATTTTGGGTGAGACTGCAGGGTTTCTCGGCTATTAATAAAGATAGATACTTGGGGGTTACGTGAACTGTTGCTACTTTTTTGTGAAACGTTTAATGCCATCAAAATATTATTTGAAACTCATTTGCATTCTAAGTTACAGGGCGGTTTTGAAAATTTTGGGGTACCCTGTATCTCTACTATTTCGAAAGTTATCAAAAAGGTAAGAATGTTAGCTGATAGATATTTTTGCGACCAATTCATTGGCGTGCTCAAAAAAATTTTTTAGGGTACCGTTTTTTAAAGATATAACCCAAACTTGTACTTTTTTAATGGAACGCCCTGTATATTTATACCCCGTTAAATTTATTTTTTTCTCTTTAAAATGACGTATAACATTATATACTTATATTTATTATTAATCCCCGAAATTATTAAAAACTGTAAAATGTTAATTTTTTATAGGTTGGCTACGATATAAAAAAACTAAACATACTTGAATACTCAATTAATCATAAAAAAAAAATAAAGAAATTTACAATTTGAAATACTGAATAAAATATGATTAATAAAACTGTTCAAAGTGATGACCATTTTCTCTTACGCTTAAATCGCATACTTTTCGTATCCTTCTTAATGCGATTGACAGCTTTAGGGGTGATGCTTCTAAATCGCGAACGCCTGCTCTGTTGCTTCACGATGTTCGTTGATATTATTGTGACGAGTTTTGTATATTTGATTTTTTAAATATGACCATACAAAAAAATCAGAAATTGACAATTTTGGTGACCTTGCAGGCCATCGAATTGGCCCATTTGTTCCAATCCAACGATCATGGAAGTTTCGATCCAAAAATTCTTTTACTATCCCAGAATTGTGAGCGGGGGCTCCATCTTGTTGAAATAATATTGAATTTCGGTTAGTCATCGGCACATCATCTTGTACTTGGGGTAACATCTCTTACAAAATATCTAAATATTTAATTAAAAATTATTATTAATTTTATTAAATACATAAATAAAAAGTTTACCTCGAGTAGGATTTGAACCTACGACCTGTACTTTGCTAGAGTACCGGGCTAACCAACTGCGCCATCAAGGTTCAAGCCCCAATCGATGTAAATTTATGTAAGTAGAACTGATGTAAATTCTAATATGAACTTATTCGTTCATAACAAAAACTTATAATAATTTAACATTTGTCAAGTCGCTTTGGCATGTGTGAATCCTTGCGATATTGCAGGCTCACATTCCATTAATATAAGTAATTTGATTGTAATCTCATTATATTTAGAATTTACATCAGTTCTACATACATAAAGACAAAATTTCAGCGATTGGGGCTTGAACCTTGATGGCGCAGTTGGTTACGCGGTACTCTAGAAATACAGGTGTGTTCAAACCTACTGAGGTAAACTTTATTTATGTATTTAATAAAATTAATAATAATTTTTAATTAAATATTTAGCTTTGAACTTTGTTCATAACAAAAACTTATAATTATCTAAATATCTGTTTGAAGTGAGCCCTCCTTCAAAAATATAATAATAAATATGCGTTCCAAATATGAAACAGGAAACACTATAACCAAATCTTCCCTGTTGATGGCGTTCAAAAGTAATATGTTGATTTTCCTGGTACCAATGCCTAGTGTTATGCCTATTAAAAACTCCAGCGCTGCTGACATAGGCTTCGTCTGACCAAATCACATTTCGTGCAAAATTATTATCACTTAGACATTGGTCCAAAAATGATCCTTCTCCCTGGATCACCGGGATGTAAATTTTGAACTAGAGTGACCTTATACGGTTTAAATTTATATTTCGTAAAACTGTCTGAGATTTTGTTCGTGTTACCTCTGTTTCCGTCTCAATTATTCTGCACGAAGTTTGGGGCACTGCTTGAACATATCCCAAAACGTTTATTTCCTGTTCCTCGCGATTATCCTTACTGTAATTTTGTGATCATGGCTTGAAGTATGTTCCATGGTTTATTAAATTTGATTTTAGTCTAAAAATAGTACTTCGGCTTGGTTAGTGTCTTTCTGGATATCTAAAATTAAAATAATAAACAAATATTATGTAAAACTATTAAATTTAATTACTATTTTTCTACCTGTTCAAATACATTTCGAAAAGCTTCTGTGACATTGTCATTGCACTGATTTAAACATTTTATTACATCATACTTTGTGAAAATCTTTTTATTTCAGTTATAATTTTAAATAATCAAAAATTTAGTTATTAAATATTTTCTTTGACAAATTCAACAATATCTGTGTAGATGTTAATTTGTTTCCCTAACCACTTGATAAGTGGAGATTAGTAATAAATATAAGTATACAGGGTGTTCCTTAATGATATGCGAATATTGAAGTGGATGAATCTACACGAAAAAATAATTATAGTTTGCTTAATAAAGTACGGTCCTAAACTGTACCGTTACGGAAATACGGGGTGTCAAAGTTACACGAAAAATACGAAAATTAATTGATATCTTCTAAACCGCTAAACATATTCCAGTGAAATTTAATACGAAACTAGAGTGCATAAAAGTGGATATTTTTCGTTACGAAGTTAATTTCCAGCTTCTGCAGTGGCGTGCGTACGGACACTCACTTGGATATTTGTGAAGAAAAAAAATGATACGCCACTGATTTCTTGAAAAACAAAATTATGTTTTCATTCCTCGTTCAATTCGAAAAATAAAAGCTCTCTTGAATTATGTTCCTAGAATGTTCCGTTTGGGAGTAATAAAATAAAAACCGTGGTATTGTACGAGGAAATTAATTCAATGAATGAAATAACAATTTCGCAATAAGCCTAGTTGCCTTTTAAATCGTGCTTTACCAGATAGTCGAACCTTCTCGAATATTCATGAGCGTCTTGTTGAGACTGGTAGTGTCTGAAGAGGTACATTTGTAGGTAGGCCTCTAAGTGTAAGAACAAATGAAATTGAGGAAGCAGTCCTGCACGCAGTCGAAGAAGAGCCTGAAACGAGTACAAGAAAGATAGCTACAAACTTGAATATTTGCCATCAAATTGTTTGGAGAATTTTAATGGATTATTTGTTATATCTATACCATATTTTGAGAGTACAGGCATTACTCCCGAGAGATTTTCCTAAGCGAGTAACTTTTCGTCGGTGGTATCTTCATAATATTGCACATAATCCACAATTCGATTCACATATCCTGTTCACGGACGAATGTAATTTCTCAAGAAATGCGATTCAGAATTTTCACAATAACCATTTGTGGGCGGATGAGAATTCCAATGCCACAACTGAAACCCATATCCAACATCAATTTTCGGTGAACGTCTGGTCAGGAATTATAGCCGATTACTTTATTGGCCCATTCTTTCTTCCGAGACGACTTGATGGGCAATCTTACCTTACTTTCATTCGTGAACAATTGCCTGAGCTGCTTGAGGATGTTCCGCTTTTAATAAGACACCATATGTGGTACATGCATGATGGTGCACCAGCACATTTCAGTGGAATGGTTCGCAATCATCTAGATACTGTTTATTCTAATCGTTGGATTGGCCGTGGGGGACCTCCAGAATGGCCACAACGGGCCCCCGACCTCAACAGCTTAGATTTTTTCTTGTGGGGCTGTCTAAAAGCGCTAGTGTACACAAGTCCCATTAACAGTGTAGAAGAATTGAAAGAGAGAATAGTTACAGCATGGAATAATATAAAACATACTCCGGGAATATTTCAACGAGTGCGGAATTCCATGAGAAGGATCGCAGAAGCATGCATTTTGAGTGAAGGAGGCCATTTCCAACAATTTTTGTGATTACCGTTCCATATTACTTGTTCCCAATATTATGTTTATGCTATATGTTTCCATTTGTTGTTTTTGTTGTTGTCCAGAGAAGGCAGATGCCAATTTGTAACGTATTCTTTCAATAATTAAATTACATAATTTTCTCATACAATACAACGGTTTTTATTTTATTACTCCCAAACGGAACATTCTAGGAACATAATTCAAGAGAGCTTTTATTTTTCAAATTGAACGAGGAATTCAAATGTAATTTTGTTTTTCAAGAAATCAGTGGCGTATCATTTTTTTTCTTCAAAAATATCCAAGTGAGTGCCCGTACGCACGCCACTGCTGAAGCTGGAATTTAACTTCGTATCAAAAAATATCCAATTTCATGCACTCTAGCTTCGTACTAAATTTCACTGGAAAATGTTTAGCGGTTTAGAAGATATCAATTAATTTTCGTATTTTTCGTGTATCTTTGACACCCCGTATTTCCGTAACGATACATTTTAGGACCATACTTTATTAATCAAGCTATAATTATTTTTTCGTGTAGATTCATCTACATCAATATTCGCATATCATTAAGGAACACCCTGTATAATGCTATACATCATTTTAAAGAGAAAAAAATAGCAAATTTAACGGGATATAAATATACAAAAAAAAAGTATAAGTTTGGGTTCTATCTTGAAAACGGTACCCAAAAATACGTTCTTACCTTTCTGATAACTTTTGCACCCCAAATAGTAGAAATTTTCTAAGTCGCCCTGTAACTTAGAATGCAAGTGAGTTTCAAAAAATATTTTGATGGCATTAATCGTTTCACAAAAAAGTAGCAACGGTTCACGAAAACCGCAAGGCTCAATCTTTATTAAAAATGGGACAAACTGTACAATCCCTAAAAGAAAAATGGATTAATATGTTATTTTTGTAAGAACCTTATGTAACTAATAATAAATTAGCTAGAATGCCTAAATATTTTTGTGTATTTGCTACAGGTAATAGAAAAAAGAGCAACTATAGTAATAAATGATAAATTATTAGATGTAATTTTGATAAATCAAATATCAGATTGTGATATATGTGGACACAGGGTTTCCAGGTGATAACTACTTTAAGTTGATGTGAATAGTTACAAATTCGAATTGGGATACATATTTATTGTTAGTACATGATGTGAGTATTCTTACATATTCTAACCCTACACTTCACTCGTACTACAGTATTATAATAACTATTGATTGGTGAACTGATGAACTTATTAACTTATTTATTACTGTATGGAGCTATATTTATAACTAGAGAGCGGATTTTATGCATTATAAAATGCCAAAATATGTGCATATATATGCACTTAAGAATTGTAAAATATGCAGAAAATATGCATTATTTTTTCGAAATATGCAAAATAAACTACCAATAAAAAATGTGATTTTTACATCTTTAATAAAAAAAAATTAATACATAATATGCAAAAAACTTTTACAAGAAAGTATTTACATAAAAAATTGAAACTATTAGTTAAAAAATAATACATAATTAACATAATACGTATTAATAATAATATAATATACTTACCATATGAACAAAAATTATTTAGGTAAAGGGTGGCTTTGGAATTCTGAACGTACGTTACATGATTGATTCAAATCAAAACGGACATTTAATTGACATGTAGAACCAACAACAAGATGAATCTATCAAAGACAGTGATTTTGTTTACCGTGGCCACCCCTTATCTAAATAATTTGTGTTCATATGGTATTATAAATTTTAAACTATAGGTACTTAATACTCCTATGCTTCATTGCGTTGATTTGCAAAACAGTTTATAATTATATGCTTTTCCATACTTTCTGGTAGAAAATTTTGACGTCTATCAGAAAGTATATATTTATAGGTGGAAAAACTTCTTTTCACGTCTACAGACGTTATAGGTGCATTTTTTAATGCGGTTAATATGGACAAATCTAATTGTACATCCAGATCTTCCCGATTTTCGTCCAGAGCCAAAATTTTGTTAATTTTAGTTAACAGCTGATAACCACTATTTTTTTGTAAAATTTCTTTAAATTTATTTGAAATAATTTTGCCAGTATTTCCTGGGGCAGTGTAAATTAATTTTTGAATTTTTTTTTTATGATTGTGGACCTGAACAGGCTAAATAAGGCCTATCGTACTAAAGCACTCAGGAACACTTAGGAGGATGGATAGAGGGATAATGAATTGCCAATAGATGCCTATGAACAGCTACCTTAAATTTTCTCATATCATAAGTGAGAGGAAAACAGGAACTAGGGACATCATTCCAGAGTTTAGAAACCGTGTAGAAAAATGTGGATTGCGCCCGTTTGGTACGACAAGTGGAGATTTGTACTGCATACTGATGATGTGAATGAGCGAACCGAGTGTTTCTCGCAAAGATAGCCCAAGATGGTATCAAAGAATGTAATTCACCAGCACAATAGCGTTGTAATAACGATAATACAAAGAAAGAACTGAAACCATCCTTCTATGCTCAAGGGACTGTATGTGAGAAGTTAAGGACGGGTCATTTATAAGCCTAATCGCTCTCTTTTGAATACGATCAACGATATCGAGAGCGTATTGGGGAGCACTAACCCAAAGGTGAGAATTATATTTCAGATGAGGCCGAATTTGGGCCTTATACAGCAGAAGGAGTTGTCGAGAGGTAAAGTACTGCTTAGATCTGTACAAAAGCCTATTTTACGAGCAGCTGTTTTGGTAGCTGACAGAAGATGGTCAACCCATGAGAGATTTGAAGATACAGTCATACCCAACAGAGTAATAGAGTCTGAAAACTTAAGAACTGAGCCATTCATACTTACAACAGGAAATGATCGATCTTTTTGGCGGACATAAGGCAACACTGAGTTTTGTTAGCATTAAATTTAACTAGATTATTGCTTCCCATTCGAGAATACGTTGAATGTCTTTGTTGATTGAATTTGCCATTTCAGCTTTAATTTCTTGATTTGACATAGAAGGTGGATTATCACTATAGTAGACTGAGATGAACTACAGTGAAGAGTGCTATCGTCAGCAAAGCAATGGATGGGGTTAGTTGTTGAAGAAATAAGGTCGTTTATGTACAGCAGAAAAAGTGTAGGCGCTATAACGGATCCCTGTGGTACGCCCGCGTTAATGCTAACTTCTTTTGAAAAAAGCCATCAACTACGACACGTATTCGTCTTTATCAAGGAAACTAGAAACCCAGTTGATGAGCGCATCATTTAACCCAAACGAGGTGAGTTTGGCAAGTAAACACTTATGCCAAACTTGGTCAAATGCCTTTGAGATATCTAAAGCGACTACAACTGTTTCACCGGACTGCTCTACTGTATTGTTCCAAACTTGGGTCACATATGAAAGAAGATCGCCTGTTGAACGACTTTGCCTAAACCCATATTGGTGGTCACTAAGGAGTTTGTTAGTTTCAAGGAACGTGAGCAGTTGCTGATTGATGGCTTTTTCCATGATTTTAGACAAAATGGAAGTGATGGCAATTGGTCTGTAATTTGAGGGATCGGTCTTATCACCTTTTTGGGAATAGGTTGAACATTTGCTAACTTCCATGATGAAGGGAATTCCCAGAAGATATAGAGATCGTATAGAGCTTAGATAGGACTGGTACTAGTTCGGGGAACATTTCTTTAAGACAATAGCTGGGATACCGTCTGGGCCAGTCGCCTTATTGAGATCAAGCCTACTGATGATCGATTCCAAGAGCTTGTACCGAAAATGAATTGGTTTCATAACGTATGAAGAAGAGTTGACTAGGGCACATCTTTTCCAGAATCATTGAGACACGAGTTTGATGCAAACAAATCCACAAAAACGTTGGCTTTGTCTACAGAATCAGCAACTACCGATCCGTCAATAGATGTCAGGGAAATGAAGATGTTCTAAAGTTTTTACTAATGGCTTTTGCTAAAGACCAAAATTTACGACTGCCTAAAGGAGATGTAGCTAGTTCATTGCATTTTCGTTGTTCGAACAACTTTTTAGTTTTAGTGATGACACTTTTGCAGATATTTCTAGCACCAACGTATTCTACATGACTGTCAACCGATTTATTAGATTTCCATTTAATGTAACATTTATTTTTAAAGATATTGCATCAGAACAAGCCTTATTGAACCAGGGTTGGGAACGTGAATGACCTACACGGTACTGTTTTTCGGAATGTAGAACTCCATTCCCATGAGGATGACTTCAGATACTGAAAGAGCGATGTCCGAAGAAGAGGACGACTTAAAACAATATTCACGCCATGGAAAGGTTGCAAAGAAATCCCGTAAATCACTCCATCGAGCTGACTTAAAACACCACAAGGTTCTATCGATTTTGCGAACAACAGTGGAATTAGGTACAGTAGAAATGATTTTTATTAGACAATGGTCGGAAAGACCTAAAGGCGAAAGAACGGAAGTTTTATAAACAAGAGGGTTTGATGTAAGAAAGAGATCTAGAAGATGTGGAGTATGGTTAGGGTTATCAGAGATTCTTGTGGGTTCAGAAATCATTTGTGTGAGATCACATGAAATAGCAAATGTTTCTGCACTATGACCAGCGGGATTTGTAGTAGATGAAAATTGAAGCCAATTAGAGTTATGAACATTGAAATCGCCTACAAATGAGATATCGCAAGATGGAAACTGAGACAGGAGATAGTCAACTTTCATACTAAGGTAATCGAAGAAGTCTTGAAAGTTGCTGTCATTAGGAGATCTATAAATGCAACAGTAGAATTTCACAAAATTAGGACCAGAATGTTTAAACCAAATCACGTCAAAATTTTTATTTTCTAAGGAAGAAATCCTCTTGCAAGCAATTCTGTCCTTGATGTACGCACATACGCCTCCTTTATATCGAAAGTTAGAGTGAAGATGGTATTGAGGAAATTGCAAGTCGGGTGACTCGGAGCTTTCAGATAGAAACAATATATCAGGTTGTAATTGTTCAAGATGTTGGTGAATAGCATTAAAATTAGACCTGATACCGCGGATGTTGCAGTAGTGAATCAGATAGTTGATACTTTCGATGACCGAGGTCGCTTGGGACCTGCCCTCCTGCACAACCGAATTACGTCCGATTTTACGTCCGGAATTTATAACCCTAGAAACCACAGCCATCTTATTTTTTAATTTGGGACTTTTAATCCGATAGCAAGACAGTGAGGGCGAGAAGGAAGAATAAGGATGAGAATAGATTAAGGATGATGGAAAAGGTAACCGGCAGCCCTTACCGAGCTCAGAAAATCGGAGACCCAATATTAAGGAGCCCATGGTAAGGGTGGTGGTACCTCCCCGGCTGGCATGGAGTATACATGCCTACCACCTATTATTTACTAGTTCTATCGATGCGTTTAGTGGCAATGCTTCCGTTTCCAATTTACAAATAGTCCCGCTTACAAAATACTAATGTGCTTTTATAAATGCTAATTGATTGCGCATTTCTGATTTCTTTAAAACCAATTGCGCTTTATTAATACAAGCACTTGAATTATCAGACAAATATAAAATTAATTCCTTAATTTTTTCCAAATTTTCTGTATTTAGCCACGTTCCCCAACGCGTAATTACAGGTTCTGGTGGTAGAGAAATGTTAGGTAGTTTTTCTCTGTATAACTGTACTCGTGTCGGCGCCTTTACAAACACTTTCCTTACGCTACTTATTAAACTATTTACTAAAGGAAATTCATTTCGAATTGCTTCGGCTGCTCTATTTATACCATGAGCCAAACATGTTACGTGAATTAAATTTTCGTATAATACCTTCAATTGTTGCCAGCCTTTACCATATATGGGCGCATCAGAAAGCATCACAACAATTTTATCTGTTGGAACAATATCGGGAACAAAAAACTGCATGAAAGTCTCATCTAACTATTGTTGCATTATTGGTTTTATCAAGTACTTTACAAGAAATCAAATATGATTTGGCAGGTTGTTCTTCGCTTAAATAACCTAACATTAAATTTGCAACATAACGTCCACGACAATCTGTAGTTTCATCTACTATGAAATAAATATATTTATTTTTAACAATTTATTTTATATGTAGCATGGTTTCAAGATATACCCCATTAACATAATTGTTTCTAAGTGTGATTTCATCTGGCACTTGCTTGTCACTAATTTTTTCTAAAAAAGATCTAAAAGTATGGTTTTGAACCTTTTTTAAGGGAATGTTAGCCTTAACTAGAGTACTGCATAATTCAAAATTGAATTCTTCTTGGTCGTTTCTTTTGGATGTTTCACCACGTAAAGATTATCGCAGAAATGTTTGAGAGAGCTTGGTTTTCTTCTGTGTTTCTAATTTTCCCTTATGCAGAGCGGTCTCAATGTGTTGCGTAATTTGGGATTTTCGTTCGCATGCGATCTAAACCAATATTCCCAATTTAAAATAAATCAAAACATAATCGATTAGGTTTCATCGTTGTATTTTAAATATTTCGTTGTCTTATAAAACGATGCATTTAAATACAACGTTTGAATAGAAAACTAATACCTGCTCTGTATTCACTAAAGACCTCGTTCATTGTTGTCAGTGTTTAAAAATATTTTAAAACAGTATTCTGAATTGTCACTTACCGCTTTTCCACATGCTGTACAAAACACCTCTTCACCGTCCATTCGGAGTGCAGGGACATTTTTTATCCATACTGGAACTAAATTATTTTTTACTTTTGGCATGTGAAATATAATTCGATAACTAAATTCTGCAGTCTGCATTACTGTTCACTTGCACGTTTTAAAAAGGAATGGGCAATATTATTCCTTATTTTAAAATAGGGTTTTTCCACTAAGCAAGGTCATTTGGATGTTAGGGATTAACTATGTATATTTTACTTATCAACTCTTTCCATACAAAAATTTAAGAAGCAGACAACAAAAAACCGTATTACCTCTTTGCAATCCGGAAGTATTAGGATTTAGGATAGTTGTCAACTCAGACAATAATTAAAAGTAAACAACTACCTGCCGATGTTAGACACCACCTTTTAAAGATATTTATTGTAAAAGGATATAAAAATTTCTTTCTTTGAAAATATTTCATAACCTGAGTTTCAACGCAAAAATTGAAAAAAAAAGTGTTAAATTATGCAAAATATGCAGTATTTGGCCAAATATGCAGTATTTGACCAAATATGCAAAATATGCAAAAACTGATTAGTGCCAAATAATTATGATTAATACGATTCGTATAAAAACCTAAACGCGTGGGTGGTACTATAAAATATAAGCAATATGTAGTTTGCATAAAATCCGCTCTCTATTTATAACCTATTATCTATGTCATGTTATATTTTAAAAAGAGCTGACTTTTCTTGCAATAATAACTTATTTTATTCAGCATGATTGTAATTTGTAATATTGACCTAGTTGTGACATAAATATGCTTTAGAAATAATACATAATTAATTATTGGAATAATAGATAAATGTTTCTTAATACTAGATATACACTACAAGATGAGGGCTACCTATATTTTAATTGAAGTTAGTAACAGAATAAGTTGTATGCAGTCAGTATGTATTTTGACATCTCAAAGGATATAGAACATATTCTACTCAGGATCGAAAATATTTTAGAATTTAGTAAGTCATTTAGCTGGGTAATTTCTGCTGACACAAATGCTAAATCTGAATTTTGGAATGACAAGACAACGAATTCCAGGGGTAGAAAACTTAAAGAATTTCTTATATCTTAAGATTTTCGTATAATTAATAATGATAGAATTTCTACCTTTGTAAAGTAGAAAAGCTCAAAGTAAAGGAGAAAGTGGATCTGATTATAGTTTTACAAACTTTGTTATCTCCGAAAATAGTTTTAATTGTAAAGTAAAGTTATTTCAAAGATTTAAATATATTGTTAAAGAAGACAATTTTAAATAGTTGTTCAAGAACTAGATGATAAATTTAAATGTAAAAATAATACGGATAATATGAAATTATTAAATGAAAAACTTTCTAATGAAGTTTCTTATACATTAAATTTAAATCTCTTTATGAAAACTTTTCAAAATGCATTAAAATCTGCATGTGACAAATCCTTTCAGAGATCTAAAAATTATGTCAAAAATTTTAAACATAATACAGTTCCACGGTGGAATGTTGGATTAAGAATAATGAATAAAAAAGCAAATACTCTTCGTAGAAGATTTCAAAGAACAGAAAATGATGTTCATTTAAGATCAGTAAGAAAAATAACATACATTGAATATAGGAAAATATATTTAACAGAAATTACTAATTAAAAAAATAATCTTTATTCAAATAATTTATTAAATAATAATCAGTTTGGATTTAAACTTCAATCTGGTGCCGTTGATCCACCAATGGCAATAAAACAATTTACAAAATCTTCCCGTGAACAAAAATTTGATATAATTTTAATAAGCCTCGATGTTAAAGGAGCATTTATGCCCCCAGTGGCCTTCAATTTTAACTACATTAAGAGATTTGAGTTGTCTCAAAGATTTATATAATTTGTTACGGGTTTTTCGGTGTTGGAAAGTGAAGCTTGCTCTCAACGAGCATCAGTACAAAAAATAAGACTTTTATTAGAATAGTTATGTTACGGTATTTATTTGCAAACCGATTCTGGGGCCACCCAAAAATAATACTGCCCAAGCTGTCTTTGGGTTCAATCCTAAACTTGTACGGTTTCCAAACGGTTGCTCCAGGTCTCCCAGTGGAGGATAATATTTAGGGTCTTATACTACGATAGAAGATGTACCTGAAGCAAAATTACTACGAACGGAAGACGGCTACGGTAGTTGACAAAGGTCACAGGTCCAATTGACAAACAAAATTCCTTCACCAATGTTGGATGAAAATGAATGATCCTCAATAAATATGAGCTTTATTAATTTATTTCAATTGCAATGATTACGGTTTAAACGGAAGCGGTGATCAGTAGCGAAGCAAATTTTGCTCTTGTATCAACAAACTAAATATGTACTCATAGAGCGAATACCTATTAAGTTTAATTATATTAATCAATTCTAACTATACTGTACCTCATACTCATTAATAAAATACAAATTTGGTCTGTGCACTTAAAGCAGTGAGAACGGAAGGATAATAATTTGGCTATGGCACTTCCATAAATAAAGTATGAAATATTAAAAGAGGGGCAGCCGAAAATTCCATGCTGAGGCGATAGCATAACAACTTGTTTTAATTAATTTTAAATCAATTAATAATCTAGTACTTATTTTAACATTACCAAGTTATTGGTCGTTTGTAACAACCTTTTTTTGTGGTTGTATTAAAAAGTACATTAATTTAAGAATCGTTCATCTATTTAGCATAATATTAGAAAAGTTTTTAATTATTAATATGTAGAATTGAGAATGGCAATTTAATTGGCATTTCCTAGAACAAATCTTTTGGGTGTAATATTACATAAATAGTTTTAGTTCCCTTTCTTAAAAAAAATTGGATTTATATTATTGTATTCGCGCAAGCGTGAAGATTTTTTAGGGGAAATACACTTGAGTTATTCTGAAAGCTTTTCTTAATTCACTTAATGCTGAATGTTAACAGCAATAAGTATGATTTTTACTTAATTTTTTATATTTTGGTGCCATCAGAATTTTGGTGGTAAGTTATTTTTTTTCTCATTATATTTTAAAACTAAAGCCTTTGCTTTTTTTAGGCACCTTTGACCTTTTACTTACTTTTTAAGTACTTATTTTTCAAGTATGCACTTTTATTTTTTTAAGTACTTACTTTTTAAGTACGCACCTTTTTAATCACTTAATTTGTATACTTAATAATCTTTAATGGCACGTATAAGTCAATAGTTTATTATTCTCTTATTTTATATGGCAAGTTTTACATGAGTTACCTTTACAACGCAAGTTCTACATTCTTTTACAAATAAATTTGGCGAATAAACTTCAAGGAAATTCCATATTTTAAGGATAACTAAGCAAGACATTGACCTCACCATATGAACCATTCTGCTTCATAGTACCTGTAACAGTGTATATACAGAACAGTTAAAAGGTAAAGTTTTTTTATAATTTAGTATAGTTCATGACTTTTGAATTTTTTCTCGTTTTCAAACATATATTAAATAAACTTATGTAACTTGTTATTTTATTTTCATTTGTGTTAATTGTTTATAGTATTCAATAACTACGTTTTGTTGTTCCTAGCTAGATATATAAAAAAAAAGACAACATGGCGCTCGAGAATTTATTATTTTATTCAACATTTTTGGAATTAAGTGAAAATAATCAAGCAGAAAAGAAGCAACTAGCATTTCAGGTAGGTTAATTAAACTATTTATTAGAATCCACCCTTATATTCATCTACCGATGAGCCGACGGCACTTAGCGATTATTAAGGGGTAATTTTTTATATTAATTAAATTATTTGATCAATTACGAATGGTATATTACATCATCGTTTTTTATTAATGTTACAATTTGATGCCTTTTAATAATTGTTGTTGTACTTGGCTTAAGTTAAGTTTCGTATTACACGTTAAATAACTGATCGATTGACATATAATTTTTACCATTTTCTACTAACAAAATATATATTCTACAGAATGTTTTAGTTAATAATTACGAACACTTTCGTCTAGTTTTAACTCGTAATTTATAGAAGTCGATCGCTTCTTGCACATATGGTAACAGATGGAATGCATTCTTAAAAATAGTTTTTTACACAATGGAAGGAGATTACAATATTCCATTGCAGTTGGAATTCATATGATAGAAATTATTGCAGGTTTAAGTTTAATTATTTATATCAAAACTGTTATTTAACAATGCAATTTACTAAGAAATAAATTAATCAATTTTATAACGGTGTTAAACATAACTTGTTTTGTTAATGTGAACCTTTCTTAATTATAATGATCGGATTTTAAATTCCATTTTTGAATGCTTCGATTTACCTATCTCTACCTGATATTAATATAACAGGTTTTAAGTGTAATTTTCCATTTAAAATGTGCGTTTTACTACAAACTAAATTGTTGTTTATCAAGTTTTAATTTCGGAACAAAATAGAAAATTTCTATTTATAATTAACTGCAATCCCTTAGATCTTTTTGATTTTTTGTTTATCATAAATGATTTTATTCTGAATAACCAAACTTTAACACATTAATTTAATTTAGTTTAATTCTTATCGATATGTAACGGTGCATAACTAATTGCTTGACGGATTTAATTACGGTTTGGTATTAGTGGAGTAAAGAAAAAACTATTCTTTATACTCCCCGCTTACTTAAAAAAAATAGTAAAGAAAGCTGAATTACTTCCATTAAATACGGTCTTAATTCTAAAGAATAATTGAAACTAAAATTCTTTCTAATAAAAAACAAAACTACTTATCCCAAAACGGTTTTTTTTCTAAGGAAAATAAATGAAACTTAAATTATTTGAAAAAAAACTACTTATTCTACTCTAAAATTTTCTAAAAAATAAAATTAATTTGCCAAATCTAAAAACATCGGAGAAAAAACTATTTCTAAAATTACGCTTTGAACGTCTGTAGATGAATGTTAATGTGGGTGAAGTTGTTTTTTTTTTCGGACCACCGGTTTAATTTTACGGTACATGAATATAAATATTAGGACATGATTTAAAAAAATAACACGCTGTGATGCAGAATGAGAATTAATTACGGTGTCAACTTTTGTAAATCGGTTTTTCTGGTATCATCTTACTGGGTGTAGTTTGGGCTTTCCCAGTTCGTTCGGATTAAATCTACACCTATAACTAAACTAAATTAAACTAAACGGTGGGTTTGGAGAACGGTAGGATAAGGATACGTAAAGGGACATGAGTCACCCACAAGGATGATCTCACGGCTCGCTTAATGCTAGGGCGCATCCTTGAGGTCAAAGTACTTTGACGAACGGTCGGATTAAGTACTTTTCCTGCTACGCTCCTGGCAGTACTTATTTTATGCAGGACGATTACGGTCTATCTAAAACATAACTAATTATTTGTAATTAAAATACTTAATTTGATGTTTAATCGACGTCGTACGGCTTCAGATATTTTCCGTGGATTCTGTTGATCTTTTGATTCGTTGCGGGATCCTATAGGTTGAATACTACGGATGATACTATTTTGGTTATAATGTACGGACCTAAAAATTTTGGTTCCAGTTTGGCGGCAATACTTAACGCTGCATTTGAAAGTGGGTGTTGCTTGTGTAGCACTAGGCTACGTATGGTCGGTCTCCACTCTCGTCTTCTCAGATTGTAATGTTTTTCCTGTGAATCCAATGATTTAGGTGAATTCTTACGGACTAAATTAAATATTTCTTGCAACTGTTCTAAACGCGCATTATAGTTAATTATGTCGGCCTGGTTTATAACTATGTTTCCATTTGGGGGCGGTTTCATTTTTACGGATATATGCGTTGGGATATTTTAATTCACAGCCAACATTTAAGAATACCGGAGAAAATCCTTTACTATCCTGAACGGCGCTATTTACTGCGAATGTAAACGCATTAATATGTTTATCCCAAAGTCGGTGTTTATTCTCACAAAATTGAGCAATCCTGGTTTTTAAGATTCTGTTCATGCGCTCTACGGTGTTCGTTTGGGGCGTATAAATAGGAGTAAAACGGTGAATAATTCCTAAATCTGACAATAGCTTGTAAAATAAAAGGATAATTAAAATCTGGACATTTTAGGATCGGTGCATTGGCAAGGGTGGTTTTTAATTGATTAAAAGCGGTTTCTTGTTCGTTTCTCCAGTGCCATCGTACATTTTTATGTAATAGTTTTGTTAACGGTGCTACTACAGTCGCAATGTTTTTATGTAGTGCAGTGGTGCCATTTGCTGAATAGCAGCAATTTTATCAGGATTGGTTTGTATTCCTCCATTGCTAACTACATGTCCTAAATATTTTAAAGATTTGCGGCAGAACTCGCACTTTGCGGCGTTCATTTTTAAATTTGTTAGTCGCAAACGGCGGAAAACTTCTCTTAAATGATTTAAATGTGAGGAAGTTTGTTCTAGAACGATTATACCGTCTAAGTATGCGAAAGCATGCGTATCAAGCTCAGTCCCGATTATACCATCTACCAATCATTGAAAAATAGCAGGGGTAGAGTGTAAACCAAAAGGCATGACTCTGAAATGAATAGTCTCGTTGTCGGTACGGTAAAAGCAGTAATGCTTTTGACGGTTTCGTTAACGGCGTTTGCCAGTATGCAGCATCCTTAATAGAAACTTCAATGATTTTTCTGAAATCAATTCCATCTCTTTTCTTTACTAAAACTACGGGAGATGAATGTAAACTATCTGACTGTTCAGCAATACCTTCTCCTAGGATACGATCTGACTCAGCGTTCATTAAATTTTGCATTTTTGGGTTTAATGGTTGGTATCTTTGTTTTATCGATGTGTAATCCGTGAGGCGGGTTTCATGTTCAGTTAAATTGGTAGTGCCTTGTATTCTTTGGAATTGGGCTAACTCCGTCTCTAAAAATGAATTTAATTTGGTAAATTCGGTTTCGGTTAAAGAGCTTAATGCTGAAAACCTTGAATGAAAGAAGCTGGTGTGGTTTCACGTTACACTCCAGGTACAATTTTATTTTCGAAAAACAAATTTCCTGATTTCATATTAAAGTGCAAATTAAATTTGGATAAAATATCCATTCCTAATAATACTTCATATCTCAAAGTTGGAACATGGTGAGCAAGGTGACGAACTTTGGTATTTAAAATTTTAAATTCGGTATAAAAAGCTTGTCTAATTTCTACGGTTTGGCTATTTATTCCGGTAGCCTTTACAAATGGGTAATTGTGCACCTTGAGATAACATATTAGCTACTGAATCACTTATGGATGTAACTGTTGAGCCGGTGTCTACTAATGCAATAAAATTTGTAATTTCTAATTCAACATTTATAAACGGACGAAGATCAAAGGGGGTTTGTTGTTTAGTTTTTGAACTAATTTTTGAAGTTTAACTCCTTTTTATTGAAACTTCGGAAAAAGCGGTGTTTTTAACGAGCATTCAAATGTGACAGAACAACCTGCGAATATTCAAAAGATGCTGGTCTCCCGCATTCTGCGTGTACTCAGTAAAACATTGATCTTCTGAAGATCAGAGAAAATCGTTGATTGACAACAAGATGTGTAGCGGGGATAACATAATAAATGACTATTTAGGGCTTCATAAGGTGTCAGCAAGATGGGTACCCAGAATGTTGACGCCCGAACAGAAGCGTTTGAGAGTCATTTCTTCAATAGCCAATTTACCCTTGTTTAACCTTGAGCACTATATTACGGTTCGTCACTTCGGTCCCGAATGCAAACGCGCAAGTTTCGTGTACAGGGGGCAAGATAATGGCTACAGATTTTTGGGATGCCGAAAGAATTTTATTGGTAGATTTTTTGGAACGTGACCATACAACCACTGGTCAATATTATGCAGCATTTTACAAAACTTCTTTATTGCATTAAAGAAAAAAGAAGAGGAAAACAGTCACGCGGAATTATTTTTCATCAAGACAACGCCCCAGTTCATGAGAGCCTTATTTCTATGAATACAGTCCATGACGCTGGGTTTGAAGTTATGGAGCATCCACCCTACTCACCTGACTTAGCTCCCAGTGATTTTCATTTATTTCCAAAGCTAAAAGGAAGTCTTCGCAGAACAAAATTTGAGAGCGATGACACTGTTATGGCAGCAGTGCAGAACTTCTTCTGTTATCAAGATTCCCAGTTTTTCAAGAAAGGTGTTGCTATGCTTGAACATAGGTGGAACAAGTGTCTTCGCATTTAAGGGAAGTTTTTGCAATTCGATATTTTTTGTAATTTAAATGCATCTAATACTACCAAAATTTTGTAATGGAGCATGCTGATAATAAAATGATTTACTAACACGCACACATACATGCACGCGCGCACGCACGACACCATGGCTGATCTTGGGCGAAACTTGGCCAAACGTTGCAAAATGAGTGCAAAATAAGTCGATTTAGCAATAATGACAAATAGTCGATTGCATTTCATAACTACATATGTATATGTAGGTTGGAAGGTAAAAAGCGTACTCAAGCAAAGTGGTGTGATAATATATGATCATTACGGGTGGAGTCAAAAATGGAGTGATAGCATAGTTGGGAGTGAAGAGGGGAGGTCTTTTCAGCCTGCTACCAGAAATTATTACCGCACACAGCTGCCTGGTTTCTGAGCTGACCGTATTTTATTTAAACATTTGTATTCGCGTTTGAACTTTAATTGATTGTACTTGAGAAGTTTATAAGTGACTTTATTCCACAGCAATGAATCGCGATTGCCATCGACCTGGAAGCCTATTCTCAGGAAACACCCAGTCACGAACGAAAGGGAAAGGAGAAATCGGTTAGAGAAAGGAGGACCAAGAAAGTCAGCATACAAATACCGCCAACCATCAGCGAGAACCTCAGTTCAGTTCGAGTTACCAGGAGCAAAACACGAAGACTTGAAAATGGCATATGAGGTTATGCCGAAACGTCGTCACTTCAACATCGGTTCTTTTAAGAATCATGGAGGAGAATCTACGCGAGACCAAGCCCGGAAGAACATCAACTTCATATCCAGCACTCGCAGAAACCTGAAAATTAAAATATATATATATATATATATATATATATATATATATATATATATATCACACACACACAAGGGTGAATCTTATCTAATCCGCCAAAATTAAAGAAGTACTAGAACTCATCATTCTAAGCAAAAAGTTTATGTGTACATGGGTCCGGAAATGTATCGTTTCCGAGATACAGGGTGTCAAAGTTGAAAAAAGAAATCGCGTTTTCTTCAATATCTTTCGACTGTTTCGAAATAATTTCATGAAATTTCGTATACGGTGGTTTTTTGAGATGACAATTTAGTTGTGGCTTCTAGAGGGCGCCAGCGGCAACCATTTCGACCCCTTTAAATCGTTGTAATTTTTTTGTGCTACACTGTATGCTATTTTGGACTAGACAAATCGATTCTTCTATCTTTTCTCCTAAAAAAAGGTATATTTTAGTGATGTCGCTAGTTGCAACCTTTTCTGAGAAAAACGCATTTAAAGCGCATTTTATTTATTTAAAACTAACTTTTGTAAGGAGCACTAAAATATCCAACATTAAAAAAGAAAAAGAAAAGAAATTAATATTAAAAGTAAACATGTTCTTTTGATAAATGTTCAAACAACTGTCCCAAAAAACCCCCGTACACGAAATTATTTCGAAACAGTCGAAAGATATTGAAGAAATCGCGATTTCTTTTTTCAACTTTGACACCCTGTATCTCGGAAACGAAGTATTTCCTGACCCATGTACATATGAACTTTTTTGCTTAGAGTGATGAGTTCTAGTACTCCTTTAATTTTGGATTAGATAAATTCACCTTATATATATATATATATATATATATATATATATATATATATATATATATATATATATAGATAGGGTGGTGTCTACAGCGTGAACGGAGAATTTCTCCTTAACTATTAGAGACATCAAAACCAATTTTGGTGTGGAAATACTCGATCATTGGACCTACATTCTAAAAATATTTAGATATATACAGGGTGATTGACAAAAATATGCCAACCCAAACCTGTATTTTTTAAATGGAACACCCTGTATATTTTTGCACTATTGGATTCACTGTTACATTTAGAATAAAAGTATAGAAATTTGTATCTGTATTAGTAACCGTTCTGCAGATATCGTCACTTTAGTACCAAAATGGAGTTAACTTTGGAACCACGATGCCAGCGCTGTCACCACGGTTTTGTAAATCTGTTTATACCACCGACTACTCATAATAGTCTACTAACAAACAAACTGCGAAATTTTTCGAAAACGTGAAACTATACGGAATGATTAACTTACGCGAAATGTAATTTTTCTCAATTTTTTCAAATACAACACCCTGTATATTTTTTCACATTTCGATTCCCCGTGAAAAGTAGATACTAATTGATAATAGGTATCATAGCCATAAGACAGGTCCATCTTAAGATATTGACGCTTTTACGTAAAATTATTCTAAAATACAAATTTCTATGACAATAGAATTCAACAGAACAAATCAGGTAGGCTAGCCGCTCGTAATAAAGAGGAACAATTGCATCTATTGTTTTGACGTTTATATAATCATTGAAATATTATTCCATTAGTTTGTGTGTTTTTGGATTGTCGTTTTGTCAATTTTTATATAAAATGAATTTTTCCGAAGAAGAAATGGGCGACATGATCTTTATTTGCGGCGAAGCTCCAATAAATGCCTTTCTGGCTACCCGTTTGTACTGTGAACGATACCCAGAGAGAAAACAGCCTCGGAAAGAATCGTTTATGAATGTAGCTGAGAGATTTATAAATTCTGGAAGCGTGTGTTATCCCAAGCGCGCCAAAAACAAGCTCAAATGAAGAAATTGAGATTTTCTTATAGAAAGTCCGTAAAATTAGTACCAGAGAGCTCAGTATACACCTAGACCTAAATACAAATACAGCTTTATTAAAAAAAAACAAATTGCATCCTTATCATATCGAGCAACATCATAGTGTAACAAATTATGGTGTGCTGATGCGCATATCGCGTCTGTCTTACTCTAGTGAGATGACGTCACGTGCGGAACATTCGCTGAGCATGAATGCATGCAATACAGGCGTCAATGTAGGTTATCACTCTACAAGACTTTATCTAGTAGTAGATGCGGAATTATTTTTAAATATAAATGTTCCCAGTTCCACATGGCATTCATTATAACTAATTATTAATACTTTTTTAAAACCCATGGGTGTGGCAAATACGTTTTGTACTACTTTAAATATGTACCTGTATTGAGTAAATAATAATAATTGATTCGTTAAAGAAGTAAGTAATTGGCTGCAATAATCTAAAAAAATATTTGTTTTTTGTAAAAATTAAAACTACTGTTACAGAATGATTATTAAAATGTAAGTAAAAGACGCGCACTTGTCGCCGCCATATTGGATTTGACGTGACAAGCCCCCGCCCCCTGGGATACCTTTCCCATAACTTTTTGCACTAGCCCACGTGGGAGGCGTATATTTGGAGGGTGGGGTCGGCTTCTTTTTGGGGACCATTTCAACGCTTGGGCAGAGTTAAGCCCCTAATTTGGTTGTATTAAGAGCCTTTTTGGCTGTATACCCCTTGGAGGTTTGCAATTCAGCACACATGCAGTGTTCTATTGGAGGGTGTAAGGTTAGGTCACGCCCCACTTTTAACTGATTGGTCGTGCGTGCACCCGCCTCCCTGGCTTCTGATTGGTCCTTAACCCTACTACTCAGCCGCTGTGCTCTGATTGTAGGACTATTCTCTGCATTCCGATTGGTTATGGCGAGAAATTTGAAAATGATTTTTAGTAATAAAGAGGTTCTTGTAAGATAGGTGTAGGAACTATCACTGGACCTGGCCCTGCGCGGGAATTGGAAATTCTTTTTAAAAATAAAGAGGTTCTTGTAAGACAGGTATAGGAACTACCGTGTAGGTCTTCAAAACTTGTTCTCGAGCCTTCGCCCCCTGGTTGGTAATGGTATGGGGTCCTAACCTTATATATAAGTGCAGAAACTTGGTGCAATTGTATGTGGGTTCTAACCTAATCTTACAGTTGTAGGTCTTCGCCCCCGTCATATAAAAAAATTGTATTCTAATAAGATGGCCCTAGCCTTATAAGACAGGACTTGTATCAGGGTCTGCGCCCTGGCCCCCTTTGAGTTTTATAATAAATCTAGTAGCGTATAGACTAATGAACATTTTGTGTAATAGAAGTTCATGATGCACGTCTCTCTCCTTCTCTCTCGTTTATCCGTTTCGCTCTCTCTTTCGGCTCTTTCTCACACACAAACAAATCAATTAATCAATCAATCTCAAACAAATCATGCTCGATCAAATCCATCAGATCAATCTCAATCAATCAACCAAAATTAAGAAACCATGTCTTGCAGCTTGCGGTACCAGCTTACAGTTAAAAACTGAATACATTAAAGTCTAAATTAAATATTACGTGAAATAGTAAATAATTTCTACCCTAATGAAATGGTGCTTTTTATATAGGCAGATTCTCTTTCTAAACAGTCACCACCTATACATTCGAAAAATTATGTCTGATTTATTTGCATGTTCAATTACATACACACAAAATTGTTTTATAGAAACGCGTTCATTAACAGTTATAAAAACCTCGTTAAAGGGACTGGAAGGTATTAATTACTTATATACAACACAGAATTAAATTAAATTAACATGTTTTAAAAATATCAAATCGATACAATGGAAATAAAAGACAAAAGGTTTTAATGGCTTATTATTATATACGAATCAATAACTATAATAAAGTCCACGAATACGTACCAGCTATTGTAGATCTGATTTTATGACGTCATCCTGTAAGTGTAATAATATATTTAAAAATCTTTATAGACATTTTTGTTAGCAATATCAAGTGAAACATATATTAAAAAATAATACGCATACCGTCAGATGTGTTTTTTTCTTTCAACTGTTCTAATAATAACCATATGTTGAACTAAAATATTTTTTTTTATACAACGTATCCACATGTAGCCTCACTAAACACGTTTTGTACTTATGAATGGTTGGATATAAACTGGCTATTGCTTTAACATCATTATCTAATTTAGAAAGTAATACACAAAGCCTGATTACTGCAACTCGTATTTAGCATTTATATTGTACTTATAAATTTACATTAAAAAGCGATGGTTATTTACAACATACATTTAAAAGATTTCACCTATATGATAACACTGCTTTTATGGAATGGATTTTGTTATTTAACAGACATACCACTTCATTATGATTCGAAAGTTGCGTCGTGTTAATTAATGTGTTTACCAATTATTTAAAAAATTTGCTGTTGTAAAAAACATTAAGGTCCAGTATTAGGTGAAATATTCTTCATCCACTTCATCTTCAGCGATGATAGCTTATTAACTAGTAAAAACATCTAATACCCTGATCTGCTTCATAATAATGTTCAACCGTTAGTAATTGTACTTTAAATACACGCAAGGTCTAATGTCTAATATTTTATTTTACCATTAGCATTACACAGATATGGGATTATTCTTAAAAAAAATTAGCTAAGTTCCCCACGCTACCTTGAAATACTACATAGGCTTTCAATTCTTCTTTGCCCCTGAAGTTGTACCGGATACATCTTTCTTTATCCATCTCCGGATCAGTAGCATGTTTTCTAATACACACAAGACAGCATCTTCAATAAAGTGGTGTATACGCCGAAAAAATGGCTTGTGTCCCAGGGGGCGGGGCTTGTGACGTCAAAATCCAAGATGGCGGCGACAAGTGCCCGTCTCTACTAATATAACTAATGTTTAACCATTTATTTATTATACAACATATAAATGTACCAAGTTATCAATACAATCAATCTATATTTTTTTATTAGTTATTTTGACACTTTTCGAGTAAGTTTTTTTTTAGAATTTCCTAAACTGATTTTTTTGTTCAGATCTCGAAGTCTTATATAAGTTCGAGTTTGAGCTAAACAGTGTAACACTTCGCCAGGAATTTTAATTGTTGAAGGTAATTTTGCAAGTGTGTTATTAACAAGTACTTCAAATATAGCTTTTTGATTGGAAAACATATTGCCATGCAAACTTTGAAACTCATCGTCTGATATGATTGTCGCTTTTATCAGTTCTCCAGATGGATACAATAAATTGCCCCGAGAAATGAAATGGAGTCAATCCGATCCACTTTCTTGGGTATCAAGGTTTTGGTACATATGCCAAGAGTTATATTTGTTCCTAAATCTATGTGCAACGTAACCTGCTATATATTTGAGCCCATCACTATTTATGCTTTCTCTGAATTCTAAGAGATCAATCGTCTACTTGCAGTTTCTAGTTCTGGCACATCCAGCTGTTCAAAATTATAATCAGGTTCAATAAAAGAGTAAGGAATGCAGTTTTCTTCTTGTTCTTCAAATTCTACTTCCAAACTTTTCACAACATTCGTGAATGAATTCTGCGTAAAACAAATGTCGTCATTGCCTGAAAGTTGCTTAATAGATTCACTAAGAAAGTATCGCTGCTTTCTTCGTTGTTTGTATTATCAATAAAGACGGCTGCAGAATGTTTACCCATAATGTACTGCCGTAAGCGATATTTAATATCGAGGGGCGTAGGATGACAATTGGTGGTGCCCATTCCTACCATATAAAAGGAAAAGTTTTCCAACACATTAAGGCGATAAGTTAGAATATGTTCGCAATTATAATGTAAATTTAGATGTTCGTACAACTGAATCAGTGACCAGTTGTTTAATAATATACCTTTTTGAAACGGTATCCAAGATTTGTGCTTTCCCACTGTCATTGAACTTATAACTTCAATAGTGTATCGCCTTTGCTACGGTATTGGATAGTAGTTGAGCTGCGGGTCGTACTATTTGTCTTTCAGAGCCCTTCAAATCCAAATGGTATCTGTTAATTTTGTATGCCAGTGTTATTTCTGAATTTGATGCATACAACAACTTATCAAAACAAGATTTAATTACAACTTTGCCTCCGATGTTAAACCCACTATCGAGTACGTTATTTCTAGCCAAATTTAACAGTTGAGGAGCGTCAGAAAACACAAAATCGTGTAAAGAATGGTTACTTGGATGAGGAAAGTAATATTTTTTATCATAACCGATGCCCATCTTGGACCACACGCAACTACTTTATAGCCTGCAGTGTACAACATAGAAATAATTTCAGATAGTATCTCAACTTTCATTGGTTGATCATATTGGTAGTACATGGGTTGCTTCCATCGGCCTATCAAACCTCTTGCCATAACGGTTGATTTTTTTTTATCGATCCAGATTTTGTTAGATATGTACAATTCATCAAATGTTAATACTGTTAAGCGTTACATCTCACTTAAGTCGTGGGATGCAGTTTTCAATAAAGATATAACTCCTGATAAAATACCTGGATCTAAACATAATGACGTCGCCCATTTTTTTAATGTAGAAAGTGCAGGAAGAGGAAAATTGTTTCTTCTTAAAAATGCTTTCGGACTAACGCTTCTAAGCGATATTCTTCCGCAGTTCACCGCATTTTTTTCTTTGAGGGAAACCTTAAGGACTTTATTTGCCCTGGAGTAACAATTTTTTTCAGTGTTTTTTAAGGAACCTCAAACGTTCTACTGATTCCCTCATTTCACGCATTTCTTTCACTAAAACATATTTTCCTTCAGTAATAGTTCATACTTGTTTTGCAAGTCCTGGTTCGCACTTTCTAGTTTCAGTGTAGTAGTTTTCAGTTCTTCGATAATTATTTCATCGCTACAAAAAATAATAACATATGTGTTTAAGAGACAAGCCTTGCATGTTTACCGTCCTTTCAATAACTTACTTTATCATCAGTGATGCATCTGTTTCAGCAATAAATGCAACATTTTGTATTTCATCGTGAATGGAAACTGTAGTAGCATTTAAAATAGCATTAACATCCTTTCCCGGATTTCGTTTTTCTGTTCGATCGGTTCTGTCTTCATCTGCTTTTCTCTTTAACTCGTTACCTATGATGGTTGGTAGGTTTAAGGTAGGAATTTTTTGGATAGTAATTTAATAGTTGTTGTCTCAAATGTATTTGATAACAAGTCGCTTCGAAATGTAACGACCAGATGCAAGTTAAAATTACAATAATGGTTTAAATAATAACCTAGGATTTTGAATGGTAGGTACCTACCATGGTTAAATTTATTTCGTCTTCCCGACGGCAAGCAGTTATCTTAACATTTGGATAAATGGTCGTCTTTAGGAAACCTAAAGTATTTTACATCACTTCCGGGAGTAATTATTGCACTTAGATACAGCACACGCCGGCATATTGATAACAGATTAAATACACAAATACGGATAAACACCACCAGATCAACATAACTTTTGAAATAATACTGTGATAGCACCAACGTGCAATGCAATGTCAGATCACCGGATCTTACGCCCCTTGATTTCTTCCTTTGGGCTACGTTAAAGAAAAAGTTTAGCAACATCCTCCCATCATAAGCGAAGATATAAAAAATAAAATTAGAGCTGCGTTTCAATCCATTTCGCCTCTAATGTTGTTGCGAACGAATATTTCGTTTACCGAGCGAATTGCAAAGTATTTAAAATATTATTAAAATTATTTCATTTCTTTTAATTTCCACTTCGATGGCCATGTGTTGCTCCAGATCAGATTTTTTCAAATACCTATGCAAAAAACTTTTCAAAATTCTAACATATAGGGTGTTGTTTCGAAGCAAACTACATTTATTATTATTTGGGGTCTGTACTCGGATTTCACTTTTTATTTACACTTTATTCGGTACGATATTGGACGAAGAATATATGTAGTGAATATAATAAAATTAAACAGAGTGGTTCGTAAGTTATAGACCTCACCCAGTATCTTTATTATAAAGAATCTAAAACCCCTGAAACATAGGTTATTTAGACCTACCTTGGTGTCCCCTACCTACCCCTGACGTATGCTCATTTTTCAAATAATCACCATGTATTATCCAGTTCACTAATAACTAGAGCATATAGTACCGTGTGTCGCGATTTCCTTGTTTTAGTCGTTTTCTAACGATATCTTTGTTATTATCAAAGATAGACGTTTGCAGTTTTTACATTCGCGCACTATTTTGTTGACCTAGATTCAGTGGCGTGGGTAGAATTTTTCTAGGGGTTTTTGAGTAATAATATAAACTTGCATTTTTTTTATGGGAATCATAGTTGGCTAGACAACCATCAGCTGCAGTTCTTTCTTAGCTTTTCAAAAATATAAATATAACTAACTATACATTTCTGAAAACATCATCCAAATATTTTTTTCAACAAAACGGTGCCCCATTCCATAATGCTTTGTCAGTGAAGAATTACCTAGAAAATTATTTCCCAAATCGTTGGATTGCAACATTGGGTTCGTTGTTATGGGCGCCACGATCTCCAAAACTGTCGATACTGGCTTTCTTCTTATGGGGTTTTTTGGAAAATAAAATTTATCTAGACCGTCATAATACAGAACCGAATGTTGCAATCCAACGATTTCAAGAAATATCTGGAAGACGTTTTTCAAGAATTTCTATATTTATATTTTTGAAAACCTCAGAAAGAACTGCAGCTGATGGTTGCCCAGCAAACTGAGATCCCCTTACAAGAATTCTAAACGCGCCACTAAATACGACACTTCGCAGTATATAAGTACGATTAATATATCTGTATAATAGTATTAAGCGAGGTATAAGACCTTGAAAGAAGTGCAGAAATATCGACGTTTGGCTATAATTGTACAGGGTGTCCCGCAAATATTGCAACAAACGTCGGAAGGTGAAAGTATACCTCTAAATATGAAAAAAGCTCCCATAAACGTACCCTTGAAGATGCGTCGTTTATTAGATACTGGCCGTAAAAGAAAAAAAATTTTTTTCGTTTTTTGCCCGTATGAGGTAATTCTGAAATATGTCAGAGGCGTAGATACAGGGGTCATTTGAAGTATTTAACCCTGTAACTTTTACATCACTGGCATAAACTGAATTTCAGTGGCAGTTTTTGAATATCTAAAGTATTTTACACAAAAGATGTTGATCTCGTGCAAAGCTCTAAAGTAAGTAGTTTTCGGGAAAATTGGAATATTATGAGAAGATACATATCTTGTTCCCGGCATTTATTAGTTTCAAATTAACAATCTAGTAGGTAAGTTGAATTCACAATATTTTAGAAGCGAATTACAAAACTACTGTCCTTATTTAAATGACACTTTCAAATTTTGAATATTTAGCCGATATGAATTTCGTTTACGGTGAAGCTGATTTCAATGGCCATGAATCTGTGCGTTTTTATACAGAACGGTTTCCTAATCGTCATGCTCCATACCATTAAATTTTTGAAAGAATTCATCGTCAATTAAGAGAGTATGGTTGGTTGAAATGTCTTGGTGGTGATGGTCGTCCAAGAACAATTTTTGTACCGAATTAATAATCAGCCCGATACCAGCATTCGTGCATTGGCTAATTTCGTGAATGCTAGCAAATCAACTGCCTGGAAAGCTGTGAGCAAGGAATTACTTTACCCATATCACATACAGAAGATTTAAGCAATGAATCCGGTAGATTATCCTCATCGTCTGGATTTTTCTAATTGGTATATTCAACAAAATCGAAATGAACCTGATTTTCTTCTAAGAATTTTGTTTAAAGATAAATCATGTTTTACCGAAGATGGTTATTTCAATAGTCGCTATTACCACATTTGGGATTATGAGAATCCCCACGGTATTGCCTTAAGAAAACATCAACACAATTTTTTCATTAATAGTTGGGGTGGTATTTGTCGACAATATTTTTATTTGCATTTTCTAAGAACAATTTTACCTGAGTACTTTGACGATTTACCTACTCATTTTTATAGGAATGTTTGAGACCATTTGGACCAATTCTTTCCAAATCGATAGATTGGTAGAGGAGGTTTTGTGGCTTGGCCTGCTCGATCTCCAAATCTCAATCCTTTTGACTTCTTTTTATGGGGACATGTTAAATCATTGGTATAAGAAATACCAGTACTAAACCAAGAAGATCTTCTGGCAAGGGTGATAGCAGCATTTGGAGAAATTACAGATAACCCTGGTATTCTTCAAAGAGTGCACTGATCCATGATTCGTCGAGCTAATTTAAGCACTGAGCAAAATGGAACGCATTTTGAGAATCTATTGTAATAATTTTTTTCTTCAGACGTCAATAAAAGATGACATTTTAAGCTTCGCCTGACAACGTTAAAGTTTGACATTTTCACCGGCGGCTGCAAAACTCTTTTGCATCCATTCATAGCGGATGCAAAAGTAATGTAACTCAACACCCAATTTGGAAAACAACGAAAACAAAACCGAATCTCATTTATGCACCTTTAATATTTTAGGAGTTACCGGCAAATAACGAAACAAACATTTTTACTTTAACGACCTGTATCTAATAACCGACGCATCTTCAAGGGTACGTTTATGGGAGCTTTTTTCATATTTAGAGGTATACTTTCACCTTCCGACGTTTGTTGCAATATTTGCGGGGCACCTTGTAGAAAGACGATACTAAATTTTAGATTTTACCGCGAAATCTAGGTCAACAAAGTAGTACGTGAATGTAAAAACTGAAAACTTCTATCTTTGATCATAGCAAAGATATCTTTACTAAAACAACGAAATCGGGACACACTGTACAGGTTGTCCTATTTTCGTATATTTTACGGGGTATCTCGCTTATTTTTTAGGTTAGAACCTTGCGGTTTTCGCAACACCGTGCTACTTTTTAATGAAACCAAAGATGCACTAATCAAATTTGCCATAGCCATCTTAGTTTTTGTGCTACAGGGTGATTTTGGAAAAATTGCATTTTCAGTCATCCCCTGTAACTCTGTTATTGTCAAACATATTAAAAAAGTAAGAACTGGTGTTTGTAGATTTTTTAAAATAGAATCCAGTGGCGATTCTCAGATTTTCTTTAGAGGTTACAGTTTTTGAGATATTGACATAACCTACTTTTTTTATGAGACACCCTATATATTTTTTTAATCTTTTCCTTGCCAAGAGCTTTTCAAAATATAGCATAGTCTATATTTATTTTTATAAATAACGTGACAAAATGATTTTTTTCTATAATTTACATTGATAAAAAACAAAAATTGTTCAAATTGCAGACCATTATGTCTCCTACAAGTTTCACGAAGTTTATAAATTCTTTTCCAAAATAAATGATTGTCTTCGTAATTCTGCAAAAGCATTTTCCGTTGCAATTTTTAATTGTTGCATGTTGGCATATTGCCTTGAATAATTTTTATTCTTTAAATACCCCCACAAAAAAAAATATCCAAAACCGAGAGATCCGCTGATCGTGGTAGCCATCGAACAGGTCCGTTTGTTCCAATCCATCTCCTGGGAAAACTTTCATTTAGCCAGTTTTGTATTATTCTAGCATTGTGGGGTGGAGCCCCATCCTGCTGAGTAGGTATACTAGGCCGATTCTGGATCAGTTCAAGGTCACCCATGTAAATCTTATGGGGATTTATTTCAAGGTCAAGTGAGTTTTCTCGTTATGCCAGAACGCGCTCCACGTCTCAAGGACGTTTGAAGCATGCTTTTGGCGGGGAATTTAAATTTTTGGAGTCACTCGCCCTCTGGTGGTGAAATCGGAAGCTTTTGGAGCTCTTTCAAGGTCAAACTTTAAGCGGGAGATTTAAAATGTTGGAGCTGGTCAAGGTCAAAGCTAAAATAGAAATTGCAAGGTAATCATAAATCAAAAATAGTTTTGAAGGTCAAAGGTTATTGACTTACGGTGGTGTCATATTTCTTAGAAATATAAAAGGTCAAGGTGAAAAGCTAAAAATAGAAATTGCAAGGTAATCATAAATCTAAGAATTTAATTTTCAAGGTCAAACTTTTAGCGGAAATATAAATTTTGAAGCCATCATCATCATCATATTATATTTCTAGTCAAGGTCAAAAGTAGGTATTTAACAAGTTTAAGCATGTTGTAATATGTAGTCAAGGACGCATATTTCTTATATAAATTGCAGCGAGCTGTATGTTGAGATCAGTCTGCAACACGTAATTGTTAAATATGGAATTAACAGGGTTAAACCAAAGCACCTATTGCAAACCCTTTAAAAATGCGTGCGAGCTCGATATATCGAGAAAGTATAAAGCAACGAATATAGATGTAATTAATACTATGTATGGTGAACGTATAGTGATAGAAACGGGTGATTTTAAATGTGTATTACCGGAACGCTTTTATGTGTATTTCAAAAAAGAAGAAACACGAATTGAAGAATTTAAAACACTCCTAAACACGAAGGATGTGTTTATAAGTAGTTTGGGTGCAGCTGGCAAAACAACAAACATAACATTTTCTTTTTAATAGTAGCACCCCTACCATATGTAAAATTGAAATACTAGAATTATTTTCTTAAACAGCGTTTAGTCATAATGAAATTGTGAGCAAGTAAAGTCATGCAAGTAGCAATAAAATCATTTCTGGAACGATCGAAACTCAGAAGTTCACCGTTATATATGGATACCCCACATCATTCCAGTAACAATCTGAATAATAATTTAACATTTTGTTGTTGGTGCTGTCAAAATAGTGATGGTAGTAGTAGTAGTAAAAATGAAGAGAAACACGATGAAGGTTATTCTTCTGCTAAGACTGACTGGACATCACCATCATCATTTCAATATAAGGATGAAGTGTATAAACAAGCAGCTAAGGAATACTTAATCGATTGTACTTATTATAAACTATCGAACGATACTCATCATGCAAAACATCTGAAATTGGATACAGTACACACCTCAACCTTGCACCAGTGGTGCGTATTGGGTGGTAATTGTGATCAAAGCAATAATATAGTGTTGGATATGAAGGAATGGAATGAGCTTCTAAGATGGCATTCGTATGTAGAATTACAATTTTTCCGATCCCAAGAAATTGAAAATGAAATTGATTGGTCATATGTAAACGAAGAAGAAGATATAATCTATGATCAACATTATGAATCTCTATCTAGTAATCTTGGTATTTATTACAATTGGGAATTAATTAAAGGATATGACAGAATTTTGAAAACTGTTATGATAGAAAACTACAAGTGCTGTTCTTGCACATTCAACTCACATAGTATAGAAGAACTATTCAATTTAAAGGATATAGTAAGCTATAGATTGGAATTTCTTGAATCTCACAATCTGGTGTGTTTTTATGAAAAGTTCATACAACAAGTTGTTGACTACCGTCGTTTTCGTGAGAAAGAATTCAGTGGTGGTGATGATGATGACATATGTAAAGATATTGATGATGTTATAAATGCTAAGTATAATATTAATTCACATAACACTGTATGTTTAATGGAAATTTTGTATTATCGTCCTGCTTATCTAATGTATAGCATTTACTGAATAAAGAAATAACTATGATTTGTTTCTCTCAATTTAGGTATAAATACCCCCTTCTATCCATCCATGTAAACAATGCTAGTTAAGAAGCGAAAGAGTGTAGGTGGTGGTGGTTTGGTGAATGGTCTAATCAATAAACTTCCGTTTGAATTGCATTTACCCGGTTACCAGTATTGCGGTCCTGGTATAAAGTTGGAAAAACGACTCGCACGCGGTGACCTCGGTATTAATCAATTACATGCTCAGTGCAAACTTCATGATATCAGTTACAGAGATTACCGAGATTTAGAAAGTAGACATAAAGCAGATAAAATTTTGCAAAAAAAAGCTTGGGAGCGCTTTAAATCATTAGACGCAACGCTAGGTGAACGAACTACAGCTTTAGCAGTCAGTACCATCATGAAAGCAAAGAGAAAATTGGGAATGGGGTGTAAACGTCGATCTAATATGAAGAAGAAGAAATGCAATGGTGGAAATTTATTGCATTTACGAAAGACAATAGCTAAAAAAATTAAACCTAAATGAAATTTCTCAGACACAATAAAGTCAGCGCTTTCAACGGCAAAACGTGTGGTAAAAATTTAGGAGGAAAGAGAAACATTAAAGTTCCTAGAGTAATTCCCCTACCTAAACAAGGAGGGTTTTTACCATTTCTTATTCCGTTATTCGCAGGATTATCAGCAATCGGTGCTTTAGCTGGTGGTGCATCAGGAATTGCTAAAGCAGTCAATGATGCTAAAATGCTAAAAATTGCAGGAAGAGACATCGCGCCATAATCGCATGATGGAATCGGTCGCTATAGGCTCCATGAATAAGAAAGGTGGTGCACTATATCTAAAACCAAACAAATCTGGTGGTGGTGCATTATACTTAAAATCGTTTCCAAAAATGAATAGATTACCCGAAAGACCGTTAACGGATACTGATTTAAAGAAATACTCCAAAACGTACCGTACTTTAGGGATATTTTTATGAGAGATAGCATGCCTAAATTGCCACGGAAAATGAATCTGGAATTATTAACTTAGATAGCCAAAGAGGACCAGGTACCCATTGGGTTTGCTACAAAAAGCGTGGTAAAAGGTATGGTATTACGATAGTTTCGGTAATATTCGACCACCAAACGAAGTGATTAACTACTTTCGGGGGTGTAAAATATATTATAATTACAACCAATATCAAGAGTTTAATACAATTATTTGCGGACACCTATGCCTACAATTTTTATATAAATAACCAGCACAACATCAAATTTTCTCAGTTATGTCAATAACATTCAGTTTAGAAGGTGTTGGTAACACAGCTAGCTACAACTTCTATCCACCGATAGAGCTAGATTTGGGGAAGAAATACGTTATTGGATTGGTTGGATTTTACGGGTGCAACAGCATTAGAAACATTTATGCAGGCAACGATAGCTTTTATTTTAGAACAAATCCATCTCATTTGCAAGTGATTAATATTCCACACGGTGCATATGAGTTAGATGAAATTAACGATTATCTAAAATCTAAAATACCCACAGAAAAGTTTATCATTAGAGCAAACAACAATACACTTAAATGTGAGATAAACAGTTCATTTAAGATCGATTTTACTAAAGATAATTGCATTGGCCGCATGCTAGAGTTTAATTCTGAAATATTAGAACCAAATATTTTACATACATCTGCGTTAGACATCCAAATACTTAAATACACTAATCTACACGTAGAGTGCAACATTATAAAGGGATCTTATCGAAACGGGAAACCTGCTAAAGTATTATATGAGATTGATGTTTCAGTTCCTCCAGGTTATCGTCTAGATAAAACTCCAAGCAATACTCAATATCTAGAAGTAAACACTGACATTATTAGTAATATAACAATTAATTTGACTAATCAAAAGGGTGAATTAATAGACTTTGGTGAAAGTGAACCATTCACTGTACGCTTAGAACTAAAAGAACATGGGTCTGAGAATTAATCCAGGCCCAATTCCATCTTTCAAAAACTCATATAAAAGACATCATCCCTACAGTAAGTCATTAATTAGTCATCAACCTTCATTGCGGTTAACATCTGCAGAGAAATACTTTTTAACGTCAATTGGTTTAAAAGTTCTCAACCACAATGGCAGAATCGTTAAACGTCTTTCAAAACGTACATTTTGATGATACTATAATTAAATCAGATATTCACACTTATCTTCCATATGGATCTTCTAAATATTGACCTTCCGAAGAAATACGAATCTTAATTCAAAGTCAAGATCTAATTACGGCCACTTATGATAGTTTTCTGTACATAGAAGGTAAACTTGAGCTCAAAAAAGAAGATGAAAGAAAAGCATGCAGCTTAACCAACAATTTCCCGAACTTTCTTTTCGAAGAAATTCGTTATGAGTTAGGTGGTCAGAGAGTGGATGTTTGTAGAAATCCAGGAATAACATCTACGCTTAAGGGATATATTTCTTATACGGCAAGCAAAAGCAAAGCACTAAGTCATTTAGGATGGTCACCAAAGAATGAAGAACCATTACAAGTAGAATTCGATGAGCAAAATGGAGAAAAATCTTTTACAGTATGTATACCATTGAACCACATATTTGGAATAATGGAGGATTATCGTCAGGTAATCGTGAATATGCGCCAAGAGTTGGTTTTAATTCGATCTAGAAGCGATACAAACTGTTACTATGGTGAAGTTGATGCCGCAATAACCTTAAATAAAATTCAATGGAAAGTACCGCACTTAACACTTAGTGATGCTGCGAAACTTAACTTGTTTCAAGGAATCAATAAAAATTATATTATTACTGTTCCATTTCGACAATAGGAGTTGTATGAATTGCCTGCTTTAAAACAAGCAACCTCAGACATATGGCCAATAAAACATCAACGCAACTGAAAAAACCACGTTGGATAATTGTTGCATTCCAACAAGGTAAAAGATGTACAAGGTCAGCAAGGGCCGGAAATTTTGATCACATTAACATCAGAAATCTTAAAGTACATCTGGATTCTGAGTATTATCCATAAGAAGCAATGCATTTGAACTTCAGTTCTAACCAATATATACCTGCCTATCGCAATTTTTTGAAATTTCGATGTGATTACTATGGTGAAGATGATAAAGATGCATTATTCAACTATTCCGAATTCAAATCATGTCCAGTATTTGTAATGGACTGCTCTAAACAAAATGAATCCTTAAAAAACTCAGCAGTGGACATCAAATTGGAAATGGAATCTCTAACACCTTTCGATAATGGAATCGTTGTATATGGTCTTATTCTCCATGATGCTATTGAACAGTACAGTCCACTCACCGGAGAAGTGAAAAAATTATAATTATTATTGTAATATAGTCTAATATATAAATAAAGATGTTGTAATTATTCGTTTAGTTTTATTTCATCCATCAAAGATGAAAGTAGTTGCTCAGAAACAAAAACTCCCAATTCAAAATCATGACGTTGACGACGAAAAGTGTATTACTTCAAAACATGGTGTTTTACTTCCTAGTAGTATACGTGGTATTATATGCGGCCCCTCCAATTGCGGTAAAACAAACGCAATGATCAGCCTGCTTACGGAAAAAAATGGTTTGAAATTTAAACATGTATACGTATACTCTGTCATTGAATCAAAACAAGTACAAACTTTTACAGGAAATCTTACTTCCAATGAAGGACATAGGTTACTTTACCTTCAGCGA
Source organism: Vesta saturnalis (assembly GCA_036346205.1). Lineage (NCBI taxonomy): Eukaryota > Metazoa > Arthropoda > Insecta > Coleoptera > Lampyridae > Vesta > Vesta saturnalis. The sequence continues at coordinate 385,235 of JARFJB010000447.1, forward strand.
CAATCAAGATGTGATTGAGCCTAATTATGCAAAATCAAACTCTATTTTTATCTTCGATGATATCGCTTGTGAAAAGCAAAACAACATAAGGGCATATTTTTTTATGGGTAGGCATAACGATATTGACTGTTTCTATTTGGATCAAACTTACAGTAAAATTCAAAACCAATTAATTCGTGATAATGCGAATCTAATTATATTATTTGAGCAAGATGAATTAAACTTAAAACATGCGTATGAGGATCATATAAGTCCCACCATAAGCATGAAATTGTTTCGGGACATGTGTTCAAAGTGCTGGGTAGATCCGTTTGGTTTCATGGTCATAAACAAGGATGCTGAAGTTAATAATGGTCGCTATAGGAAAGGATTTGATGAATATATAATACCTTATACTGCTTTCAGTAGTAACTGATCTATTTAGGTATTAACAGCTATCTGTTTAGTACAAACAGCTACCTGTTCATGGTAAACGGTACCTGTTCATTAAATCTGTTTTGGCATATAAGGCGAATATATAATACCTTAAACAGCATTCAGCAGTTTAGTAGTAACTGATCTGTTTAGGTATTAACAGCTATCTGTTTAGTGTAAACAGCTACCTGTTCAAGGTGAACCGGTACCTGTTTGTCGCAATGGACAACAAGGAGAGGATATTAAAGAAAAATTATTCAGGCTCGTAAAATAATACAGCAGAAGTACAACAGTATTAAGACTGCTCGCATTGATAATGAAAGAACATTCGAAAGTACTTATAAGCCTTTAATAGAAGCTCTAACTGAAATAGTAAATAAAATCGATAAAAACACCTAAAAGGAGGAGGTCATTGATGTTAAACCCAAAAACCACCCGTATTGATATTTCCAAGAAAGCACGCTACTATCCCCACTAGTCCGCTAGCTCAAGTTCAACGGACCCCAGGCCTCATTCCATTAGGTGATTCAAGTAAGGGTGCTACTAGCCCCTAGCTCAGCTTCCGTTTTTCAAAGAAATCCTCCCCAAGTCTTCCATCTTTCTTAGATACATCCGTCGGGAGAGATTAATACTGGGGAAGAAGAAGAACTGTCTAGTATCACAGATGATTCCATAATGAACCCATCTCGGAAGAATTTCTCGAGCAGTACAATGAATTGCCGCGTATATATGTTGAACGTATATTGAAGAATGCTGAAGGTGATATTGATCATACGTATGGAGTCCACTATGATACCAAAACTGACAAATGGACAATTGGTAATACGCCCATCACAATTAAAGGAGACGATATAATTATTAAAGGCGTCACGTATAAAGGTACTCCAGGATTATATGATCTGCTTATTATGAATGAACCCGACTTAAGTCTAGTAAAGTCAACAGATAGAAAAAAATATAGAACTATTTTAGAGGCTACGAATGTAGTTAGGCGAGATTATGATGTAAGTGCACAGATTCGAGGAAGCCGCAGCAAAAGTATACACAAATAATCAAACCCTTGCTGTCATCATCATCACCCACCACAACCAAGGGAGGAGGTGGAGCTATGTTTTTTAAGGAATTAACAAACAGACCTATTGAATATAAATATTGGAATGATATACATGAACTAATTCGTGATCTGGAGGTATTGTGGGCAGAAAAATTGCGGAAACACAGGTGTTGTAAATGACATAATATCAATTGCAGAAGAACTATATGAAGATGGATACATTGAAAAACCGAACAACCGGTTTTAAACAATATAAATGAGAATGCATTGATGTCGACATGTCACAACTAAAATGCCTTGACAAATTTGGACGTTCATCTGTCCAGTATCAATTAAAGAAACTAACCCCTCAGTTTAAACTGATTGATGCTAATCAATTTGATATTGAGAATAAGAGACTCAGCAATGTGGCCGATCCCATAAATCCTCAAGATGTCATCACTAAGCAATACTATTTATCAACAAGGTTCGATTTGGATGGAAATCGTTTGACACAGTTGGCTGACCCTGAAGAAGATGGTGATGCTATAAGTAAAGGATACCTTGATTTCTGTTTACAAGTAGTTCGAGCACTTTCAAAGGAACCGCCAACGATTATCTAGCGCTGGAGGAAAAACTACATCAACTTAAAGAAATTGTGAATAAATTAGCATCATGTCCAAATTACAACTTGTCAACGAATTGCACAAACCTGCACGAAAAATTTTAAACGAAGGCGAACAATAATTAGAGGTTTTGATGATCTTTGGCAAGCAGATTTAGCTGAATTTAACACATATGCCAAACAAAATAAGGGTTATAAGTATATATTAGTGGTCATCGACTGTTTTCGAAATACTTATGGACTAAAGGATTAAAACGAAAACAGGTCAAGAAGTTACCAAGGCCATGCAAACAATCTTCGAAAAAGGCCGGAAACCTACCAATTTGCAGACAGATGCAGGAAAAGAATTCTACAATGAGCATTTTATCTATACAATTTATTATGGTGGTGATGATGATTCAACAAATGTTAAATCTAGCTTAGAGAATATTAATTCTGCTTATAAAGATACATTATTTATTATAACTGAATGTATTGAGAAAGCAGCATATTATGCTAATTACAAATGCCTCGATATTTTGATTGAAATATTATTAGAACAAAACATTAACTATAAGTTTCAACCATGGGAAAACGAGGAACATCACAAAATTTATTACTGGATACTAGACAACATCAATAAAGGTGAAACAAATTCAAATTCCTGCTTGGGATGGAGGTGTGGGCCAGATTCGGGTATATGGCCATCCAGTAATTTAAGTGATTATAGAAGTACTTTAGGTTCACTTTATAAGATAATGAAATTTTAAAAATAAATGTAATATTTAAAAAATAAAATACTATTATTTTTGTGTGTGTTTTATTTCATCTAAGAGCTACATCCTTTTCTACAAACTAATATTATATATATATATATATATATATATATATATATATATATATATATATATATATATATATATATATATAACTAATATAAGTAATTTGTTTCACAAAGTACAGGTTAAATGTTATAAACAATATCATCCTTATTGATCCATGATCTTTCATCCAATCCCCACCATTTTACGAATAACTTATTATTCTTGGAGCGAAGCACTTTTTCTACTAGATATACATCGGGATACTTTGTTTTTTGTAATTCATGTTCATAAAACCCTCCCAGTACAGGATTTCCCTTCATGTCTTCCAGCATGTACGTAGTGGGGTTAGTAATGCGAACTTTCACAATCTTAAATAGTTCACTAGACCAATTGGGTGTGTACCTTTTGGCGAAAATATTTTTAAATTTACTGATTCGTACTGTCACCCACAGAATATGGATTCCTATCGAATATTTTTATGTTAGTGTAAGCCTCTAGCTTTGTATGATTACCAACATCTTTGGGCTTCATTCTAATAGTTCTATGCTTACGACTGTTATAATCCATCGTTATGGTATGAATTGTATCAATCCATTTGTATTTACCTTGCAGGCTGAATGACATATAGCGCACCTTTAATGGTTCTGATAAGACGTTTAGCAATTGCAGCCTTCTTTGTGCTATAGTAGAGTAATGATTGACTCCATAACGATGCATTAGTTTAGTAAAATGCTCATTGTAGAATTCTTTTCCTGCATCTGTCTGCAAATTGGTAGGTTTCCGGCCTTTTTCGAAGATTGTTTGCATGACCTTGGTAACTTCTTGACCTGTTTTCGTTTTTAATCCTTTAGTCCATAAGTATTTCGAAAAACAGTCGATGACCACTAATATATACTTATAACCCTTATTTTGTTTGGCATATGTGTTAAATTCAGCTAAATCTGCTTGCCAAAGATCATCAAAACCTCTAATTATTGTTCGCCTTCGTTTAAAATTTTTTCGTGCAGGTTTGTGCAATTCGTTGACGAGTTGTAATTTGGACATGATGCTAATTTATTCACAATTTCTTTAAGTTGATGTAGTTTTTCCTCCAGCGCTAGATAAGCGTTGGCTCCGAACTACTTGTAAACAGAAATCAAGGTATCCTTTACTTATGGCATCACCATCTTCTTCAGGGTCAGCCAACTGTGTCAAACGATTTCCATCCAAATCGAACCTTGTTGATAAATAGTATTGCTTAGTGATGACATCTTGAGGATTTATGGGATCGGCCACATTGCTGAGTCTCTTATTCTCAATATCAAATTGATTAGCATCAATCAGTTTAAACTGAGGGGTTAGTTTCTTTAATTGATACTGGACAGATGAACGTCCAAATTTGTCAAGGGCATTTTAGTTGTGACATGTCGACATCAATGCATTCTCATTTATATTGTTTAAAACCGGTTGTTCGGTTTTTCAATGTATCCATCTTCATATAGTTCTTCTGCAATTGATATTATGTCATTTACAACACCTGTGTTTCCGCTAATTTTTCTGCCCACAATACCTCCAGATCACGAATTAGTTCATGTATATCATTCCAATATTTATATTCAATAGGTCTGTTTGTTAATTCCTTAAAACATAGCTCCACCTCCTCCCTTGGTTGTGGTGGGTGATGATGATGACAGCAAGGGTTTGATTATTTGTGTATACTTTTGCTGCGGCTTCCTCGAATCTGTGCACTTACATCATAATCTCGCCTAACTACATTCGTAGCCTCTAAAATAGTTCTATATTTTTTTCTATCTGTTGACTTTACTAGACTTAAGTCGGGTTCATTCATAATAAGCAGATCATATAATCCTGGAGTACCTTTATACGTGACGCCTTTAATAATTATATCGTCTCCTTTAATTGTGATGGGCGTATTACCAATTGTCCATTTGTCAGTTTTGGTATCATAGTGGACTCCATACGTATGATCAATATCACCTTCAGCATTCTTCAATATACGTTCAACATATATACGCGGCAATTCATTGTACTGCTCGAGAAATTCTTCCGAGATGGGTTCATTATGGGAATCATCTGCGATACTAGACAGTTCTTCTTCTTCCCCAGTATTAATCTCTCCCACGACGGATGTATCTAAGAAAGATGGAAGACTTGGGGGAGGATTTCTTTGAAAAAACGGAAGCTGAGCTAGGGGGCTAGTAGCACCCTTACTTGAATCACCTAATGGAATGAGGCCTGGGGTCCGTTGAACTTGAGCTAGCGGACTAGTGGGGATAGTAGCGTGCTTTCTTGGAAATATCAATACGGGTGGTTTTTTGGGTTTAACATCAATGACCTCCTCCTTTTTAGGTGTTTTTTTATCGATTTTATTTACTATTTCAGTTAGAGCTTCTATTAAAGGCTTATAAGTACTTTCGAATGTTCTTTCATTATCAATGCGAGCAGTCTTAATACTGTTGTACTTCTGCTGTATTATTTTACGAGCCTGAATAATTTTTTTCTTTAATATCCTCTCCTTGTTGTCCATTGCGACAAACAGGTACCGGTTCACCTTGAACAGGTAGCTGTTTACACTAAACAGATAGCTGTTAATACCTAAACAGATCAGTTACTACTAAACTGCTGAATGCTGTTTAAGGTATTATATATTCGCCTTATATGCCAAAACAGATTTAATGAACAGGTACCCGTTTACCATGAACAGGTAGCTGTTTGTACTAAACAGATAGCTGTTAATACCTAAATAGATCAGTTACTACTGAAAGCAGTATAAGGTATTATATATTCATCAAATCCTTTCCTATAGCGACCATTATTAACTTCAGCATCCTTGTTTATGACCATGAAACCAAACGGATCTACCCAGCACTTTGAACACATGTCCCGAAACAATTTCATGCTTATGGTGGGACTTATATGATCCTCATACGCTTGTTTTAAGTTTAATTCATCTTGCTCAAATAATATAATTAGATTCGCATTATCACGAATTAATTGCTTTGGAATTTTACTGTAAGTTTGATCCAAATAGAAACAGTCAATATCGTTATGCCTACCCATAAAAAATATGCCCTTATGTTGTTTTGCTTTTCACAAGCGATATCATCGAAGATAAAAATAGAGTTTGATTTTGCATAATTAGGCTCAATCACATCTTGATTGTCGCTGAAGGTAAAGTAACTATGTCCTTCATTGGAAGTAAGATTTCCTGTAAAAGTTTGTACTTGTTTTGATTCAATGACAGAGTATACGTATACATGTTTAAATTTCAAACCATTTTTTCCGTAAGCAGGCTGATCATTGCGTTTGTTTTACCGCAATTGAAGGGCCGCATATAATACCACGTATACTACTAGGAAGTAAAACACCATGTTTTGAAGTAATACACTTTTCGTCGTCAACGTCATGATTTTGAATTGGGAGTTTTGTTTCTGAGCAACTACTTTCATCTTTGATGGATGAAATAAAACTAAACGAATAATTACAACATCTTTATTTATATATTAGACTATATTACAATAATAATTATAATTTTTCACTTCTCCGGTGAGTGGACTGTACTGTTCAATAGCATCATGGAGAATAAGACCATATACAACGATTCCATTATCGAAAGGTGTTAGAGATTCCATTTCCAATTTGATGTCCACTGCTGAGTTTTTTAAGGATTCATTTTGTTTAGAGCAGTCCATTACAAATACATTTTAAGCGGTACGTTACCAAGTAAATTCAAATCTAAAATTTTATCAACTTCATTAAAAGTTAATAAATTGTAACCTTTATTAATGCACAATTTTGTAAAACTTTTAATGCTATTGTCCAATTTAATTTTTTTATCAAATAATGTCTTAATAATAACTTCATTTGCACACTTTGAATTTATAGCACACCAGTTAAAACACTCATCAGGAATAATAATATGTTGTAGTATATGCAATACAAAGCTTTCAGAGGAACACTTCCCCATCAAAGAACGCTTCAGGTACTTTCTGTAGATTTGATCACTATTGTACCATAGTTCATCATGCAGTTTATTTTCAAGACTGCTCATAATTATTGTTTTTCTGAAACAGAAGTTAAAGTAAAGTTAAATCCCCAAGGTCTAGTATCTGTGAAATTGAAATTTACCAATCGTTTATCATCGTAAGGACTAAGTATTACTTTATTCTGTTTTATTGTAAACACATCATGTCTCTTTGACCTTATCAAATATTGATATCGTCTTATTACGTTACCATCAAACAAAATATGTTTATAATCATTTATCGTGATCTGTTTGATGTTTGCATGGGTAGAACCCTTTAATTTTTTTACAACTTTTTTATCAACAGTATAAGCATACATTTTTGCACGAAGTCCTACAAATTCCAACATGATTGCGCCATGATTTTCATCTTTCATTAAGCCGGGGACTTTTTTATTTACTAATGGAATTCCAAAGATATTTTGAGGACTATAGTCAGATGTATCGAATTTATCAATGTCTTCTTTAATGTACTCATAGATATCAGGAACCGAAAATGTGTATATAAGGCTATCTGTATCTGTGTACAAGAGCTTGGAATTATTTGGAAACTTAGGTAGGATGTAACCATAATGAAAATTGTATAAAAAAGTTTTTGAAACGTCTAAAACACTGAAGCCTGCATATATGGGTTTATCCATTATTATCAATGTAAATTATAGAAAAAAATCATTTTGTTACGTTATTTATAAAAATAAATATAGACTATGCTATAATTTTGAAAATCTCTCGGCAAGGGGAAAAAGATTTTAAAAAAATATATAGGGTGTCCCATAAAAAAAAGTAGGTTATGTCAATATCTCAAAAACTGTGACCTCTAAAGAAAATCTGAGTACGCCACTGGTTCTACGTAAAAAATCTACAAATATCAGTTTTTACTTTTTTAATATGTGTGACAATAACAGAGTTACAGGGATGACTGAAAATGCAATTTTTCCAAAATCACTTTGTAGCACACAAACTAAGATGGCTATGGCAAATTTGATTAGTGCATCTTTGGTTTCATTAAAAATAGCACGGTGTCGCGAAAACCGCAAGGTTCTAACCTAAAAAATAAGCGAGATACCCCGTAAAACATACGAAAATGGGACAACCTGTACAGGCTGTCCCAAATTCGAGGGCAAGCATGGGGATCTCGCTTATTATAAGAGATAGGATATAGGTTTAAATTCGGCATTTTTGCTAAATTAGATGCCGAGTAATAATCTGAAAAGAAATTTGAGCTAACTCGAATGAATTTGGTTTTATGCTCAAAAAACTAAAAATTTCGATTTTCGTTTTTCGCGTATGGCCACCTTATTATTAGGAATTTTCAAAATTCGATTAAACATTATTAAGGCACCGTTTTACGCACAATACTAATACGGTATTAAAAATATTATGTGACGTTTCGTTTATTCTGAACCATCGTCAGGTTTATTTTTTTTTATGGAGGTTAAGATATATTTTTATGTCGTTGGATGGAAAATGTTATGCTGATTTTAGCAATATATAACACTTTATGGTTTGATCGACTGCGAACTAAAATAATGAGAAAAATACGAAGAACAAGATTCCGCCTTCTTGGATCCAGCACGGAATAATTACAGTAGTTCTACTTATTTAATTTGTTAAACTCGTTAGAACATCCAAAAAAATATAAAAACAGTTAAACGATTAAAAAAAAAACATTAACAAACAACTCAAACAAGTAGGTCTAAGTAACACGGTCATAATAGCGACAACGCAAATTTATCGATAGGTAACAACAAAATAATTACATAGACAAACAAACAAAAATTATTATAATAAATGTTCGAACAAGTTTCCTGCTTCTTGAATACAGTAACGAATTCTTCTTCTACAATTGTTTACGCTTCTTTGAATGGTTCGCCTGGGAATATGACGAAGTTCATTAACAACCATATTCTATATTTTGCGGTGGCATCTTATAAATCATATTTTTTAAATAGCCCCAGAGGAAGTAATCTAAAGGGGTTAAATCTAGACTTCTTGCTGGCCACCTAAGTGGTCCCCTATTTCCCATCCATTTATCAGGAAATTCGCCGTTAAGATATTCACTTATTATCGCAGCATTATGAGGAGGAGCTCCATCCATTTGCCACCAGAGAGTCCATCTTTCGTTTAGCGGAACATCATCCAAAAGGTCTGATATTTCGTGTGTTAGAAATGCGAGGTAGCGTTGAGACGTTAGGATACCTTCGTAAATAATTGGCCCAAGGAGCCTACCCTTCCAGATTCCAACCCACACATTAGAGGACCGGTGGCCTTGTCCTCGCATTTGCCTGTTAATTCGTGGATTTTCAACGGACCAGTAGTGCTCGTTATTACGATTAAACGTTCCATTAGTGGAAAAATTGCGCTCATCCCTCCAAATTATTTGATTGAGAAAGTTGCGATTTTCCAGCATTTTGGTATTAAGTTGGTTACAAAAATCCAACCGTCTCATATCGTCCCCAGGCCGAAGAGTAACGTGTAACTTAAATGGTTTATAACGGTGTTGCTTTAACACTCGCCAAACTGTCGTTTTTGGCACTTCAATAGTTTGCTGTATTTCTCTGGTAGATGTTGAAGGATTTTCTTGAACCTAAGATGGATAACATAAAGCCATAACTCTCCAAAAAAAATGTCTGCTGAAATTAGCAGTGAAGTGAGTGGAAATTCTTGTAATTAGTATAATACTAACAAGTAGTACCTGATGTAATATTTCTTCTTCGGCATCTCTGTCTAGTCTGCTACCATATGCATTTTGAGGTTTCTGAAAACATCCAAATTCTCGCAAATTTTGGTCTAATTTTAAAAAATATCTCTGGTTTGGTTGCTGCCTCTCCGGATATTCCTCTAAATATCATTGTTCTGCGCTGACACTATTTCTATTGCAGCTGTAAAATATCCTTATCATGTCTCGTTTTTCTGAATTTGAAAACATTCTAAAGAAACTTGCAAATTTTAAAGCACTAACACGAAGGATCTTGCAGTTATTACCCTTTTTACAATTTGAAAATGACATGACAAAAGCCAACTCCTGAGTTTTGCTTGATTCATGGGTATCGTGATAATGTAATATTTAGTTTTTAATTTAAGAGTATTTTAGTTCGCAGTCGATCAAACCATGAAGTGTTATATATTGCTAAAATCAGCATAACATTCTCCATCCAACGCCATAAAAATATGTCTTAATCCCGATAAGAAAAACTAAACCTGATGATGGTTCAGAATAAACAAAACGTCGCATAATATTTTTAATACCGTATTAGTATTGTGCGTAAAAAGTTGCCTCAATAATGTTCAATCGAATTTTGAAAATTCCTAATAATAAGGTGGCCAAACGCGAAAAACGAAAATCGAAATTTTTAGTTTTTTGAGCATAAAACCAAATCCATTCGAGTTAGCTCAAATTTCTTTTCAGATTATTACTCGGCATTGAATTTAGCAAAAGTGCCGAATTTAAACCTATATCCTTATCTCTTATAATAAGCGAGATCCCCATGCTTGCCCTCGAATTTGGGACAGCCTGTACATGAAATGTATATTGTCATCAATATTCAATTTATTATATTAACGAATTGTACAAAAATTATTGCATTTAAAAGTTTTCATATACTTAAGCCAAACTATCGATTTTTTATTTTTCTGAATGTTAATGAACTGTTTATAGCGTATTTAATGTTACTCTAATGGCCTATTTCTAACTTTTTGAACGTACTTTAAGAACTTAAATGGTATAGGATATGAACTATTAATGTAATGAGTAACTTAAGGTTCCAATCATTGCCTTTAAGTAAATTTATCTTTCAGATTAAACTATTAAGCGGAAAATAAATTACCTCAATTAAACTGAAATTCAATATTACATATACCATTCTGTTGAGCACTGCCGGCACTACACAGCTTTATGAAAGCTTTATAAAGTACGTTACTTCAACAGAAAGATAATAATATTTTACCTCTTTAATAATTAAAAATATTTTATTTTTAGCCTCTTTGCAATTTTTCTTTCCAATATTTTTTTGTAAGGAATTTGAGTAACAAAGTTGAACTAATTATCACCAACAGCGTTACATAAAGTTCATTATGAATGTTGGTATTTGTGAAACATGAGTACGATGTACATTGTAATGAATTGATGTGTTAAAATTGTCATCAACATTCGAGTATGCATCTACATAATTAATACTTTATTCACGAGTGCATCGCGATTACATCATTCATTGTTACTTTAGATTTAAATTATCAGTTATTAACCAAACCACCTTTATAGAGCAATCGTAACAACACTTCCCACTCGACAATACGCACATTTAATTTGTTGTAATTTAAAATCGATATCTAATTCTAGCCTAAAATTTATGTATAATTAACGATTACCACTTTTTTCAATTTTGTTTTTTTGGTCATTATTTCCTGTAGACTACGGAAGAAAAACTATTATAAACTTTTCTTGGGAAAACAAACTAGTTCGAGAGATGTATGTAATATAAATAAGAAAATGTTGAAAAACCGATAAAGCGAATATTTTCAAATCTGATTTTCTATTGAATGGGTTTGCAAATTGTGCAAAGCTTACCTATTTGTGACGTGTGTGCTTTCGATTGGGCAATAACAATAAATACAAATATTCCTAAACCAATAATTTTGATTTTCGACGGAATTTTTATTACTAGTGCACTAATTAGTGATTTTATTTAACATGTCCTAAACACTAATTACAGTATACATAAACACATCTGCCTCCACACAAGAAGGTGTACTCAATTTGATGAAATACACATTTCTAAATTAGCGCCAGGAAAAATTTTAATTTTAATAACATTAAATAAAATGAACTTTCTTTAAAATACTTAGCTTTTGAGTTTCTAAATTGTGTATTTTGATACAGTTATAGCTTACATAAATCTATATGTTTCGATAAACATTACAGTTATCGTTAACCTACTACGCAAATGTCCACTTTTTTTTAAAAATAGAGATTTAGTGACCTCTGGCGATTTAAATAAAAACCTATCGACTTAAAAAGTAAAACCACACAATTAGTTTGAATATAAGAACGCAGGCGCCATAAAGAACATGTCGAATGTCCACTGCTTCCAAATCAAGGTACGAAATTATCGTAAGTCCATCAGCTGTTTAGTAATGGCCATACGTTAGTTGTGCTCTTGATAATCATTTAAGAAACTCGAGGTGAGTATTATTACTGTGTTTTAAATAAAAACAATGTGAAAATATTTTAAGTAAATCTACGTTTTGGCTGACGAAAATTTTTAAGGGACATACGACTTTTTCCTTGGATAAGATTTTTTTTTTTGAGTTGCGACATTTGCAGTAGTATACCTACTTTTCATATTTTCACATGCCTATTAGTTAAAATGGGAAGTGAATCAACCAAAGAAGAAATAGTCATCAACCAAGCATCTGTAGGATACATCCTGTACAACAAATGCTCAAGCAAGTGGACAAGCGAATCCGCAGCACCGATGCCCTCAATACAGTGTAAGCAGTCAACAATTCATGGCCAGCGCGATAAGGAAATATAAGTGTAAGTTTTTAAATATGCAATGCTCCAAAAATTTCAACAATTGCACGTAGAAATTAAGTTATTTAAAACTAATCTAATAAAGGACAACCAACATTGTAGGGAAGGTCACAGTGTTATAAGCAGGAAACTTGCTGAATTAGAACGTATAAAAAAAGACTATAATGGGTTAATAATTGAAATTAATCATAAAGTGGATAAAGTCCTCAAGTAATAAAAATTAGAGAAATTTCAGCAAATATAGTTGCGTTATTGAGAGAATCGCGAAGCATTTTAGAAGATAGGTCCGTTAGTAATATAAAAATTGTTAAAATGGGTACAGAACGTTTTAGTTTAAGAACGGCAGCAGTATTACTGCCTGAAATGGACGATACTGATGGTACCACTAAGAAATTAATAAACGCCATCAAATTATATGTTGACCTATTAAAAGAAACCGATAAGCAATTAGTAATCAAATATGTACTGGCAACACGCCTATCAGAAAACGCGCAAGCTAAGCTACTCGCTAACTATGAGTCAACAGATGATTTGATTAAAGATATGCAAACTAAATTGTTCGCACCGAAATCTGTAACAGCACTTTCAGTAGAATTACATAATGTTAAACAATACGAGAAATCTATAGAGGACTTTGGTAAGGTTGTTTGCCAACTAATGTTGGATTTGACCATTACTGAAGCCGCAGGTAACAATGAAAGACGGACAATTCTTAAAGAAGTCAAAAAGGTTAGCCATTAGTGATTTTATTAGGGGTCTACAAAGTAATGAATTGCGGACAATCTTACGAGCTAGAGGTCAAAATAATTTAGCAGAAGTCATAAATACAGCGATAATAGAAAGCAAGGAAGTACCAAATTCTCCGTCTCCAATTTTCCACACAAAGGGGCGTACTAATTATCAAAATTCTCGCGGTTGTTATCAAAATTCTCGCGGTCGATTCCAAACACAACGATTTCAAAGTAGACTCTATAGGGGTTACCGACATCCACAAAACAATTTTTCTAATAACTTGCATAATTCGCAAAATAATAATAATACCGGTAATCGTCAAGATTTTTCAAACTACAGAGAACACAGTCAAGGTAGTCGTATATTTGAACGCGGACGAGGACAAATGTCGCGTAATACACGCAAAGAAAGTAACTATCAAAACGCTTATTTCGCACATACTCATGATAACAATAACGAGGACCTTGAAAGTAAAATAAATCATAATCCGGAACCCATTAGAAACCAGGTTTTTCGAGTCAGCGAAATGTAGTACCGACGCTGTAATTATAAGTATGAATGGAATAAATTACGTACAACTGAAATATCGAGAAAATGACTTAAATTTTCTTATCGACACAGGCCCAACAATTAGCGTTTTATTTAAAAATTACGTTCAGAAGGACGAATACATAAATTCAAATCAAAATATAACAATTAATGGTATTACAGGTTCCATCAAAGCTCATGGTGCCGTAAATTTAAATTTAAACATTCAAAACTTTTGCTTACAACACGAATTTTGTATATTAGATCAGTTTACAGACAATATTCATGGAATTCTGGGAAGTGATTTCTTCACAAAATTTTCAGCTCACTTAGATTACGAAAAAATTTTGTTTTCATTTTATGTGCAGTCTAATTATATTTCTTTAAGTATAAAATCCATGCACGATTTCTGCATTTTAATACAGCCTCGTTGCGAAGTTATTAGGTGTTTTCGGTTAAATGTGTAGATGATTGCGTTATTATGAATGATGAAGTGTGTGAAGGTGTGTATGTAGCTTCTACTATAGCTAAACTAATAGATAGTTTTATCCCCGTTAGGATACTCAATACGAATGACAAGGAAATTAGAATAAAAAGCTATAAACCAAAAATCGAGACATTAGATAAATTTCATGTATGTACTTACCAACATAAAACGACAACGGTTAATCGAGTACACAGAGCTTTAGAATTAATAGACTTTGAGTCATTAAATCAAGAAGAGCACGACTCTACACAAAAAATTTGTACTAAATACGCGGACATATTCCAATTAGATGACGACATACTCGGGCTAACAAATTTGTCAACACAAAAGATTCATTTGAGACAAAACACCGTTCCAGTATATGTTAAGCCCTACCGCTTACCTCATACACAAAAAGACGAAATTAGCAGACAGATAGACAAATTACTTAAAGATTAGGAATAATTGAAGAAACCAGATCGGATTGGTCATCTCCGTTACTAATCATTTCTAAAAAATTAGATAAGTTAGGTGAGAAAAAATGGCGAATGGTTATAGACTATCGATTATTAAATAGACGTATTGAAAACGATAAATTTCCTTTACCCTGTATTACTGAAATTTTAGATTCATTATCCGGTGCAGTTTATTTTTCACATTTGGATTTAGCACAAGGTTATCATCAAGTACCTTTGCACCCCGACAGTAGACCGTGCACAGCATTTACTACAGCTACTGGTCAATATCAAATGACGAGGTTACCAATGGGATTAAAAATTAGTCCTAGTGCATTTTCCAGAGTAATCACAATTGCTATGTCAGGATTAAATTATGAGTCATGTTTTATTTATTTGGACGAAATCTATTGCATCATAATCAAAATTTAGTAAAAGTATTGCAACGACTACGTAATGTAAATTTTAAATTAAACCAAAGCAAGTGTACCTTTCTTCAGAAGGAACTTTTGTATTTAGGCCATATCATTTCATCGGCAGGTGTTTTGCCCGACCCAGACAAACTAGCCGCTATAAAAAACTATCCAGTGTCAACAGACGCCAATGCTACTAAACGTTTTGTCGCGTTTGCTAACTATTATCGGAAATTTGTAAACAACTTTGCTGATTTAGTAGAGCCTTTAAATCGTCTAACGCGAAAAAATTCTATTTTTAATTGGACTTCAGAATGTCAAAACTCATTCGACGCTTTAAGAAACTTATTGAAACACCCACCCATTTTACAATATCCAAATTTCGGGAGCGATAACCGTTTTATTCTTCGTACTGATGCTTCAGGCCATGCTCTGGGAGCCGTGTTGTCAAATGGGAATGATAATCCTGTTGCTTATGCCATCAGAACTTTGAATCTTGTCGAGCGTAATTACCCAATCATTGAAAAGGAACTCTTAGCAATAGTATGGGCTGTTAAACATTTTAGGCCATATTTATACGGTAGACAGTTTGACATTTATACTGATCACCGTCCCTTAGTATATTTGTTTGGAATGACAAATCCTTCTAGCCGACTTACAAAATTTCGACTTACATTAGAAGAATATGGCTTTACTGTACATTATGTTAAAGGAAAAGAAAATGCTCCAGCTGATGCCCTTTCTCGAATTTGTCTTGAGTCTCGCGAACAACTTTCTAGTAAGATGATTCACCACATTAACATTAGGACACGTGCTCAACTTAAGCAGCAACGTACTTTAGAGGACGAAACTGACGATTTTACGGACAATAGGATTGATCACCCTGGTATCGTAAAATTCCTTGAATACCCAAATAATTCTGTACTAGCACAACCCTTAAAAGACGACGACTTTAAAATGAAGAATGAAGATAATAAATTGTTTAAAAATGTGGTGTATATACCCAACACACACA
This sequence comes from Vesta saturnalis, assembly GCA_036346205.1. NCBI lineage: Eukaryota > Metazoa > Arthropoda > Insecta > Coleoptera > Lampyridae > Vesta > Vesta saturnalis. The sequence continues at coordinate 401,276 of JARFJB010000447.1, forward strand.
TAATTTATATTAGTGACACTTCTCCATCAGCGTCTGCAACGTTGAGAGATTTAGTCAAGTGTTGTAAAATAAATGGCATGCAAATGATATGTATAATGAAAAAAGATTTAAACTGCGTAGTCAGTCGATAAAAAAGGGGAATTATTGAAGAAATAATTAAAAATAAGGAGGACATCATTGCGATGGGTATACAAATATCTATAGTACCAAATTTAACTCTTATTACGGATCCAAAGGATCAAAAATTAATACTTAATGATTATCACACGTTACCTACCAGAGGTCATGCGGGTATGAATCGTATGTATCACAATATTAAACGAACTTATTATTGGCCAAAACTTAGACAAGGTGTAGAAACTTACGTTCGACGTTGTGACGATTGTTAGCGATACAAGCATTCGATCGTGTAAAGAATCAATGAGTATTACAACCACTGCTACTTCCGCATTACGGAAAATATTTGTCGACTTGGTAGGACCACTCCCACCAGATAATCAAAATAATAAATATACTTCAACATTACAATGCGAATTAAGTAAATTTGTTGAAGCATATCCTTTACCAAACAAAGAAGCGCATACGGTCGCTTCTGCCTTTGTTATTAATTATATTCTTAGGTATGGTGTCCCGTACGAATTGGTCACGGACCAGGGAACTGAATTTATGGCAAGTACTTTTAAAGAAATTTGTAAATTATTGTACATTCGACAACTAAATTCAACCGCGTACCACCATGAAACTTTAGGCTCATTAGAAAATTCACATAAAACATTGGGTGCTTACCTTCGCATCCAAATGGTCAAGTATCCAGGCTCTTGGGGTACTTGGGTACCTTTTTGGTGTTTCGCTTTTAATACTACCGTACATTCTGAAACACGCTATACGCCGTATGAACTTGTTTTTGGAACACTTTGTAGATTACCATCTAACAGTACTATTGACCACATTGATCCAATATATAACTTTGAGAATTATCCACTCGAATTAAAGTACCGATTACAAAGTGCAGTTAAAGACGCGCGAAACAATTTAATTCAATCTAAACATCATAGGAAAAGATCCTAGATGCAAAGATACATTCACATACGTATAAAATAGGAGATAAGGTGTTAGTGAAAGCTACTGTCACTTCTAAGTTAGACGCTTTGTTTAAAGGACCGTATGAAGTGGTGGCAGATGATAGCCCGAATATAGTTATTAAGGTAAATGATAAGTTGATTACAGTATACAAAAATAGAATTAAGCCTTATTACAATTAGTATTATAAATTTTGTAACTTTCTAGCTTATAAAATTTTTCTTATTTTCAGATTTTAGGTATTTAATTGTAAGTTGTTTATTTGGAAAAAAATTGTAAAGTTTTAGATTTTCAATTTGTTTTTTTTTTCCACCGGGGAAGGTGTAGTGTATATCTAGTATTAAGAAACATTTATCTATTTTTACAATAATTAATTATGTATTATTTCTAAAGCATATTTATGCCACTACTAGGTCAATATTACAAATTACAATCATGCTGAATAGAATAAGTTATTATTGCAAGAAAAGTCAGCTCTTTTTAAATTGTAACATGACATAGATAATAGGTTATAAATATAGCTCCATTCAGTAATAAAGTTAGTGATAAGTGATAAGTGATACGTTAATCAGTTCATCAATCACCAATCAATAGTTATGATACTCGTAGTGTTAGAGTACAAGTGAAGTGTAGGGTCAGAATATGTAAGAATACTCACATCATGTATTAACAATAAATATGTATACCAATTCGAATATGTAACTATTCACGTCAACTTAAAGTAGTTATCACCTGGAAACCCTGAGGACCACATATATCACAATGAGAACACGGAAGATACTATTAATGCCTGCGAGCTAAAAGACATTCAAGATGTTCCTACAATCTTAAATTCGTTAATTATTGTTCGGGAAAACAACGATCTTGATAAGGACCCAGACTATAATATTGAAGAAATCGAGGAAGAAATTATGCAGTTTTCATCTGAGTCGAGTTCTAATAGCGAAATTAGCGATGTGGACGAACAAATAGGTGTTTTGGAACAGAAAGTAGTAAAAAGGAATAAAATGCATAATGTGGATGAAACAAAGTGGACTATTAATGTTAATAAAAGAAATAGAGAACGTGGGGAGGAATATTTTGGAAAGAAGAAAATTAATGGGTCCTGGAACTACCGAATAGAAAAAGATAGAAAAGTACTTAAAGAAGCATGTAAATGTAAAGCATCTCAAAAAGAAAATTATGCCTTACAGTGTAAAAAGCTAGATGAGGAGACAAGACAGCAAATATTTAAATGCTTTTGGTCTAAGTTAACCTGGGATCAGCGTTAAGTATACGTAAATATATTGGTGCAAAAAGAAAATAGTGATGAAAAAAGTAGAAGAGAACTATTACGTGAGTTTTTTAGAGATTTGTCTAAAATGGAATCCCATTACTGCAGGACACAGACGTATAAGCTTTATTTTGAACCCAACTGGGACACAAAGGCAGCTCTACACAGATTCTATAAAACTTGGTCTGAAAGTCAAAATCTAAGAGCTTTGTCTCAAAAAGTTTTTGATTTGGTTTTTGCTGACTTGAATCTCTGTTTATTTAGACATAAAAAAGATGAATGCGATAAGTGAGTTGCATTTAAAACAAACAACGTATCCAAAGAAGAATTTGCGATGCATGAAATTAAAAAAAATGAGGCACGGGACGCATTTACAAGGAATAAAGCATCTAATAAAAAAGTTTATTGTGTGGATATGCAATCAGTATCATTGTCGCCGAAATCAAACGTCTCATCGTTATATTTTAAAATGAAACTGATGGTACACAACTTCACAATGTTTGATTTGAAAAGGCACGATGGTTTTTGCTTTATTTGGGTGGGTGGGTGGTGTGGGGTGGGTGGGTGGGTGCGTGGGTGGGTGGGTGTGTGGGTGGGTGGGTGGGTGGGTGGTGTGTGTGTGCGCGTGCGTGCGTGCGTGTGTGCGTACGTGCGCGCGTGCACTTGCGCGTGCGCGTGCGCGTCAGCGTGCGCGTGCGCGTGCGCGTGAGCGTGCGCGTGAGCGTGCGCGTGCACTTGCGCTTGCGCGTGCGCGTTCGCGTGCGCGTGCGCGTGCGCGTGCGCGTGCGCTTGTGCCTGCGCGTGCGGGTGCGCGTGCGCGTGTGCACGTGTGCGCGTGTGCGCGTGTGCGCGTGTGCTCGTGTGCGCGTGCTCGTGTGCGCGTGTGCGCCTGTGCGCGTGCGCGCGTGCGCGCGAGCGTGCGTGCGTTCGTGCGTGCGTGCGTGCGTGCGTGGGTGTGTGTGTGTGTGTGTGTATAAATGAACTTTAATAATTACTCAACAAATTCCTTTCTCCTTTTATCGGGATGCTTCAGCTAGCTTAATATGGGTTAAATGGTTATCGTTATCATTCTCAAAATTATTCTCAACCGGATATTATTAATTATCGGTACTTTGCAATTAATTGAACTTGCTTTCTTCGGTATTGACAAACGCAGTGTTTGTATACGCTTTTGAGATTTGCAACAGTCAATAATTAAAATGAATCAAAAGTATTAATATTTAATTAAGTCAAATTCTAAGTGCAGACTGTTTTGTTTACAACATTACATAAAATTTATTCTAATTCTATGTTAGTGTTCTTAACGCTAACATGCAAAAGCAATGCTTTACACATGATCAACGAAATACATTTTCGTTCAGCATTTGTATCCAAACACAAAATTTAGAATAAATAAAACATCAATTTTCGTTCATTTGTACTATCAAAAGCTCTTACTTGTTATCACTTTGTTGAAAAGCTGATGATGTAATGCTTGAGTTCCTCGGCCCGATCAGGGGCCTTGCATGGGTTATAGACTGCTGGCGCCTCACCCTCTTTATTCTTTTTACTATCTTCTTAGGATCTTTGTTGAGGACGAATACTATTCTAGTTTTCTTTCATCAATCAATAATTTTAGTTAATAATCGCTAGATATATTTACACTACTGTTTTTATTTAACCGTTGAGTTTAACTACAAATAGCCTGCGCAACAAAATGGAAGCTATTTACAAACCGCGAATGCTCCCTTTTTATAAATCAATAAATTCGAGTTATTGTCCTTTATACTTTGATTTACCAATTTGGGTCGGTTGCTGCCTATATTTATTGTTCACTATTTAAGCACAATTGATTACGGTTCTGACACATATAAAACGCATTATCTTCACTTGTTACGTCACTTTTAGTACGTATTTTAGATTATGGTGCAATACTCCTTATTTCCGCCAACTCGACAACAATTGCACTTTATATTATTTTAGCTTTTCCTCGCATTCATACGAAAAATATCATTTATATTCACTTTACACAATACTCACTGACTCTTACTGCATTAATATGTAATATGGAATATGTAATATGTAATGCACTGCATGACAGCCTGTAAGGCCCTTTCTCTAAAAAAAAAAAGGTGCTTACCTGTTGTTTAATAAAAGATGTTGCTGTGCCGGTTATAGCTCTTGTCGAAGACGGGATGAATTTGCAAAATTATGGACAACGTAAAGATCCTAACTAAACCACTGTTTTATTTCGTATTAATATAATTCTAAGTATTTCACTTAATCTAAAAAAAATATTCCAGTTACTCTAATAATGTAATACAAAACAAATAATACAAATATTAAACTAAAACAGGTCTCCAAAACTAGGTCACCTCTAAGGGTTCAGAAAGATTAGCGACGGCGGACGGATCTCTGGATATCTTGGACGTCTGTGAGTTAGATGATTATTATACGGAACGGGTTTAAGATAGCAATTTCCTTGGTTGCTGTTATGTAATTTTAAGTAATCAAAATCATACGCAAATTAATAACTGAAATAAAAAGTTTTCTCAAAAAAAAGTCAATACATTTGGTTTACTTTATATTCTACCAGCTATTCAAATGCTCGTATGTATAAACGCATTTTATAATAAATGTATTCGCGGAATCGAGGAACGACTGATAACGCGTGTTTATGATTACAATGACTGCATATGTCGGTCACTAGGTCAGCAGATATTAAAGAAATGAATTACAACTATCACCTTTTTTTAAGCGACTTGTAACCTCGGTGTTTTGCAATAGGTAATTGTCTTTAATTATGCAAAAAAACACAGATCGTAAGTTCCGAATACCGATGAAGATGTTATTTTATACGATTCTCTTTGTGAGAATTTTAATCTACGTTGTAGTAGTACGCAGAAATAAAAGGGATGTAATTTCTCCTTCAGGAAGTTTTATTTTAAAAACTCTTCATGCGATTAATTATTATCGTTTCTCAGAAACTATACAACGGGAGTATGAAATTAAATTCTACGTTCTAGGAACTATCCTTCCGGTAAGCGGATTCTAATACTTTAACAAGTATTCTGGATACGAACTACAGACTGTTCGTACGACTTCTCGTGTTTAATGACTGGAGTACAGGATCACACGGGTATGTGTGGTAGGAAGGGATTAGAGCCAAACGGGCATACGCTCCATTGGTTAATACGCCTTTTAGACAAGCAAAGGTATAGGATAATTCTCATGAAAAAGACATTTAAATGTTATATAAAGATTTCTAAAAAAGTATTAAGTTTGAATGAGAAATATTGTTTTAGTGACACCCGTATTGAGACGATAATGTTTAAATGCTACGGGATTTAGCCACTGTGTGTTAAGGAATGCGAATTTAAAATTGTTGTAAATGGGTAACGTGAAAATTTGATGTATGCTCAAGCACAAATTGTGATAAAATCTGCTAAATTGTGCGGAAGGGAAACTCGCGAGTATGTAGGACTTTCATAAAAGGTTTACTCTAGATCTGGAAGAATTATGAGGATGTTTGTAAAAAAATTTATGATGGCAGCGATTTCCTAATGATGACGTTGGGCAAAATGGGTGACCGCAAGTATACAAGGAAGAGAGTGACTGGGTACGGCACGAGACACTTGAGCTAAGAGTTATACCTAAGATGGCGGTCGCGCGCGAAGACTTTGTGAGACCATAACAACTTGTGCTGGATTTTATTTGTAAATAAGTAGTGTAGCAGTGCATATCAGTTTACTACAAAAACCCATTTTGGAGATGAAGTATTTAAACATTTACAAATGAAAGGATTTGGTCAGAATAGGAACTACCGTTGAGTTTTCCAAAATTTAAGAAATGTTTAATCAGATTTATATTAAATAGCAATCATCCAAATTAAAACCTGTGATGCATACAGAACTCGCAGGATCTGAGTAAGTAACGTGAGTGATTCTTTACGTAACTAAATAAAGGCGTGTTAGCATTTATGAATTAAGTTAAACAGTATTAGACGTTCATATTACTGATTTAAATATATCTGCGATTTTCGCATCACTAAATCGACCGCTTATAAACATTTAAGAATTTAGTGGTCTAGTATAGCTAAATATTTAGTGAGAAACATTTATTTAAGGGCATTTAGTAAATCGGACATTTAAGTTAGCCAGTAATGCGACGGTCAAAGTACGTAAATATTTGGGCCGTTTATCAGTGACAAGTGTAATAGTAATACATCCAGCGCAAAATGGTGCAGGTTGTGCCCTTCATCGATAAACGTCCATGATTAAGTCCAACTTCCGTTTAAAAATGTTAACTATAAAGCAAACCTTGGGCCAACTGGCCATAACTTTAGCGATAATCTTCGTGATAATGTAAAACTCGATATGATCGACTTAATTTATTAAAAATGCAAAAACCTCACATCAGGTATTCGAAATCACTTTCGCAAAATGTTACATAACATACGTTGGTTGATCTTCACCCTTTGTCATACCAATTACATGCATATCAATATGATGCACTAAACAACATTTCAAAATTTACTTTTTGCTCTCGCATGAATGCAAACATAATAGAATAGAATTTCAGGTGAACGTAGTGGGCAGAGTAGCGATTGTGATAGTTCCAATGGTAGACATTGCTACAACGTCGACTAAGACTGTAACGAGGCTTACTAGTAGATGTTACGACAAAATATCACAATTTTTCGTGCGTTTTGTGACTAAATCAGACGCTATCACTAAATTTAGAAGTGCAGGATTTGGATGGGGGCGGACGTTGTACAAGTCCTCATTAACGAGTGTTACCCAGATAATCGGCTGTTAGAGATACGCGAGTGGTATAAATATTTCGATTCTGTTTAACACGAAACCATAAAATGAAAAAAAGACAGATAAAGAAAGAGGATTTCAAGTTCATTTAGGTCATTTTCATTCAACCCTGATTTCCATCAAAGATAAATTTTAATATTGCGTGGAATTTAAAATAATGTTAGTAAAGATGTGTTTTATAAAGACCACATTAGGGCTTTTATAGAAAATGACTAGCTCAGAATTAACATAAAACTTGTTCGTGGTGTAAAAATGCAGTGAGTATGCCGCAATAAGTATCAAGTATCACACACTTAAGATTTAGTACGTTCTAATGATTAAGAACTGAGAAATGTATTGGCACTTGTAGCATATATCTGCACTTATTGAATTAAAAATTGATAAATGTGTTTTCATCCGAAACGTTTTGCTGTAACTGGTTGCCGTTCACAATTTAAATTTAGTAAAAACACCACATAAGACGTTACAGATTGAAATGGCTGTAAGATTCCTGATTGCTCAGTGGAAGGTGTGGGAGGTTTATGCTACTCTGCGTGTGAGGTGAATAGTAATATCATTAATCAAAGGACGCCAGTTTGTTTAGAATTAAAATATTGGTAAAAGTAGCACACAAATAAACGGTAGTACTTTACAGCAAAATTCTAAAAAGAAATTAAACTTGCATATTTGCATACATTCAACCAGATAAATTAGCAAAAGTGCCCCTGGGCTCGTGCTACATAAAAAAACTTCAAAAGAACCGCACGCAATATAAAACATGCGGTGAGATCAATTGATACGTAGAGATCATCAAGCCCAATTACTAAATCATTACTTTTCTTAACGTTAAACTTATCAAAATTCATAACTCTTAACTTTAACTGTTAATTATCAATAGCTGTAATAAATGCACGATCTCAGTACTAACCTAAAATAAAACAAAAAGAAAACATCGCTTCAGAATTTTGTTTAAATCGTAAGGGCGTCACTCATTGTTTCACTGTCAGTTGGGCGGAAGTCACATAAAAGGTACATTCATTATCGAAGTAGTACGCTGAGAAGTCCCAATAACACCAATACATTGCAATTGAAATAATTCTGAACAAAAAATGTATACACAATAAGTTGTGCGTAGAATTTGTAATATAAATTTCATTGTACCTTTCAAAATGAAAATAGTTTTACAAATTCATGCATCCAAAAATTGAATAAAACATACACGATTTGATTACCTCCAGTCCGCATTTCTAACGTTAATTTCGGACGATGCTTTCTTGCCAAGGCTACCAGGTAGGGAACAGAATACTAGAAAGATACTGCCCACGTTCAATCGGTCATTAATATCGATAGAGAAGAATAATCAGCTCAGATAGTCAACCTCTTTTTTATGTACGACCCGCGCAATAAACGTTGAATTCAGTCACGGCGGGTAAAATGACGGGAATTTCTTTTAATTACACATTTACGATATTTCGCCGATAAATTTTAACCCTACCCTAGGTGTATTTTATTTGCTTACTAACCTGGCTTTATTAATACGAACTTAGTTACACATAAACCTTTTTTATACAAAAAGTAAGTTAGAAAATTTTATACACTAGCAACGATTATTTAGTCCTAAAAGAGCTGGGAGCACTCAGATTACTAAACTTGGTATCACAAAACAATAACAAAGGAGTCGAGATCTTCAAAGAACAAAATCCCCAAAACACTTTCAAATACAAAGCCTCTCAAAGCGTAAATTATGCCATGATAACGGAACACTATAGATAAACACTTTTCCTTTTTGATGGAAACGATGACGTTGCCAAAACTAATCAAATACGAACACAAAAAATTTTCAAGGACTATTGAACACTAAATATAAATACACATGCGGTGAGCGGTATTTTCACTAAGCCTGAGGTATTTCTGCGCCAAAAGGGTTACTACATCTCACTCTAAACTCTACTACTGTACTTGCACGAAGAAAACCCTCTTAACTACATTCTATAACAACTTAATCACATCATATCTTACCACTCACCAGTAAATTCTCAATAGAAACGCAATAAGCTGTTTTAAGTAATTGTGGTGCTGAACAGGCAACACTTAGCAGTATAGATAAGGAAAAGTTATATTGCCAAAAGATGTCTATGAACTCCTACTTTAAATATTTTCAAATCATAAGTGAAAGGAAATCAAGAATTAAGAAGATCGTTCCAGAATTTCGAAGCCGTGTAAAAGAGTATTCCTAGCAGTGGTGGCTCGAGATCGTTTCAAGGAATGTAATTCAGCAGCACAATAGCCATTGCAAATACCGATAATACCAAGAAAGAATTGAAACGATTCCTTTATGTTCAAGGGGCTGTATGTCAGAAGTTAAGGACGGGTCAACTTTAAACCTAATCGCTCTTCTTTGAATACGATCAACGATATTGAGAGCGGTATAAATTGGCAGTAAAACGAGATAACAGGTAAACTTGGTTTTTGCACGACTAGCCAGCGCAGCGGTCGGGTGTGAGTTAGATGTTAATTAATTTTGTGCACGATAGGATAGCATACCACGCATAAGTCAAAATAGGGGTTAAAATCGTCATAAAACCGGAAATGGGCGCCAGGATATTTGAAACGTTACAATAGGGGATGAAATGCCGAATTACGATAGTTCATAACTCGCTCAAAATACCCAAATAACTTTCTTACCTATACGTAATCTCCACAGGCGGCTCTAGCACCAGCAGATATTTCGGCAAACTGAAAGGCTTCAAAACAAATATTTGCACGCTCAAACAAAATAATAGCGTGCCGCAAAAATCAATTACTCCTTTGATAAACAAACACAAATCTCTAGTCAAGTTACGTTAATCCCAAAACCCAATTTATAAAATAATTTCACTTCATCAAGCAAAAATATAATAATAATGGAAACAAACGCATTAACTAAGTACACAATCGTTTGAAGTCGAATTCCTCAAATTACGTTTCATTATGCGCAATTCATAAGAAAAACAAGAAAAAAAATGCAATATTCGTCGGCCTCTAAATGTACGTTAAAGTTAAATAATCCCTTGAATACTTTCGGCCGTGATTGTTTCATTCAAACTAAACTCGGTATAATTACGTTAATTTAATGAGCAAATTAAGTAATAAACACGAAAATTGCTTGTCCTCAGATGCTGTGTAATCGTAGATTCACATAATAAAAAACAAGTCCAATAACCTAAATAAATATAATGTATATAAAATAAATAATAATGCAAGAACAAAGAAATCGGAGACAATGTTGATTATAAAATAAACGTCAAAGAGCTTATCTAAATTTGGCGGCGACCTTAGCTAGAGTTTGCAAACTTGTAATGATCCTAAAATTCATTACCTATTAATTATCCAATCCTAGTACAGAAATTCCTATCAAAACTTCTTTCCTATTTATTTCCTTAAACTGAATGTAGTATTGTTTATAAATCCTATCATTTTCTCACTACTTTTCCCTCTTCTAGTAAATCTCCTATTAATATCCACGCTAACCTTCACTCATCCTATTCTATTTAAATTCGAATCTGATTCTACTTGATCTAGAAATCCTAACCAGAAAATCTCAAATTACCTGCCTGCTTAATATAACCTGCCTGTCCTTAATTACTTTCTAACCTGCCTGACATATTTCCTGATTTCTCGATATCCTAGTGCCAGTTCAAAATAATTCTCCAGAACAATACGTAGCTATTTGCACTTTCTAGGTGTTTGTACCACGAGGAGTAGTAAGTGGTTACCTAGTAACGTGCTTCTACTACTGGTGGCTGCGGCCCCAAGAAGTAAGGCTACTTTACGAAGCCCCTTTCCTGTCTAATCCTAATATCCGAGAAACAATCTCAGATCTGCCCTATCGGTGTACGTAGCTCGAAGGATAGATAAAGACTGTTAATAGAATTGCTTTATTAATGGTGGTTTCGACCCCAATTATAAGGTAATCCTGTACTGAGATATCTCTATAATTTTCCCTATTACCCTCGTATAAACCTGATCCCTATCTAACATCTGTTAGGGTTACTACCACGAAAGGTGTATAGAAATTATTAAATATCCATTTAATCCAGACTCTCAATATCATACCCATACCGTTACCAGCTCAGTATAAATCATATCCCTATAATTTTCCTATAAAAGAAAACACATAAGTTACCTTTAATTGAAGAAGCCCTCTGGTTACACAGAATCTGATGCAGACGATAACCTCGACGATACAGGGACGCTTGCGATATCATGCAGCGGGTAACTTCTGCCTTTTTCTCCTTGCGTTATGAGTCGATTCTCAATGGACCGTGTACACGCTAATATTTGCATTGACACGTAATTCGTCCATTCAATGTTATTTTCCCTAACTCTACCTCTCAAGCTAAATTACTTATTATCTTTATTATCTTTACACTAATGATGGACAAGTTCTGTTTAATACTTAATATTTTATATTACGAGACAATATTTATTTATCTACAGCAGGTTATTTGTTAAATCGCGCACTATGAACTTAATGCTTGTAACCTTGAAACGAACGTTCTATACACTGCATACAGCCATAAATGGGTCTCGAGAAGGTTGAACACTTATATGGTACCATTTTGGATTAGGGGAAAAACACCCTATTTCGAAAGTTCCGTCTACACGAGCCTTGATCAACGCCGTGTCGCGATAACTACGCCACCCTAAACTATACGCTTCCAAGCCTGTACTACTACTGATAACATAAATACTTTACTTGGGGCCGCAGTGGTTTTTCAGCCCCTTCCACTACAATTAGTCAAAAAAACATATCACCTACGCGCATTCACGAACCCAAATTCGAGAATCCTCGGAAGGGATTGCTTTGTCAACAAGTTTTGAGAACATGACCCACTTTAATCTACGACTGAGCAGAAGGCACCAAATCTTCTTGTTATTACCCAACCTGTAGCTAAAATTTGTAGCCATGGGTGTAGAAGTATACGTATAGAACTTTAGGATTTGTATACTGACTTTAATGGTTTAAAACCCTATTTACAAATACACTAACGAATCTTTCTTTTCAAACTCTAGTATCGATACCAAAATGTAAATCAGATAACATAACATAATTTCCCAGAGGACATAGAGATGGAATATATCCCTAGATAGAACCGGTTCTAGTTCGGGGAAAATATCTTTAAGGCAATAGCTGGAAAAAGACAATAGCTACATTGAAATTTACTCACGAACGCCAGATGCAATCTGAAGCTGCTGATTACCTGGAATTGCGATAAAACGATCTCATTTTACCTTCCAACCTACAATTACGTGTGTGTATGTGTGCGTATGTGCGTGTGGCCGTGTGTGCGTGTGTGCGTATGTGCGTGAGTGGGTGTGTGCGAGTGTGCATGTGCGTATGTGTGTGTGGGTGTGCGTGTGTGCGTGTCTGCGTGTGTGCGTGTGTCGTGTGTCGTGTGTGTGTGTGTGCGTGTGCGTGTGTGTGCGTGTGCTGTGTCGTGTGTGCGTGTGTGCGTGTGTGGTGTGTGCGTGTGTGCGTGTGCGTGTGTCGTGTGTGTGTGCTGTGTGCGTGTGTGCGTGTGTGTGTGTGTGTGTGTGGTGTGTGTGTGTGTGGTGTGTGTGCGTGTGTGCGTGTGTGTGTGTGTGCGTGTGCGTGTGTGTGTCGTGTGTGTGTGCTGTGCGTGTGCGTGTATATGTGTGACTGCGTCGTGCATGTGTTCGTGTGCGTGTGTGTATGTTAATATACACGATAATTCCAGAGCGATAACACGTACGTATTTAAAATTTTGTATTCAAGCGCGTTCTCATTTTTCCTGGGGCGGATTAGATTTTGGAAAAATTCAACTCGAAGAGGGGTTTATTCGGGACTGTTTTTGATTTTTATCAGATATTACTGAAACAGCAATACCTATATATATATATATATATATATATATATATATATATATATCAGGGTAACCCAAAGTCGATGTCCAAAACGAAAACAGCTGATTCCTCTGGCCAAAAGGAACAAAAAATTGTTAATACAGGGTGTGTCTATTGTTGATGGTTTCCAAGATGTTAACATTTTTTTAATTTTTTCTATTTCGTGGAATTATTTTTTAAATCACGCTGTATCTTCCAAACTAGAAGAGTTACAAGAAAACACATTAGGAGAAATTTGTAGAAGATGAAATTGCCTTAAAGAATATTGAATTCATTCGAGACAAACTCATCATTCAACATTTTTAATGACATAATGAATTCAGAAATGATTTTTTTTCAAATCCCAAGACAAATTTCCAAGAGGAATATTCTTCCAATAGAGATGGATTTGATGCATGGCCGATAAAGGAAAAACTTCCTTTTTTCATAAGCTTCACAACGATATGAAAAAACTTATGGTTGACGTACTAATTATTGAATTGTTACAAGAATACACCTCAGGAAAAACTTTTAGAGCATAAAATTACCTTCAAAAATATGGTAGAGTAGATGAGAATTGACGATTTGTCCCTCACTTTTCAATCAATCTGTACATTTACGGCAAGAAATACGTCTCCTTTACTGATATCTTTTCGTCACCGTAGCAACGACTTGACATTAGTAAGTTAGTTGTCAAAATGGGTTTGCTATTACAGTTTTGCTGATTTCAATACGAGTTCTTTCTGTTGTAGTGATATTGTAATTTAGTTTTTGAGTCGTTCTTGTTCATGTTATTATTATTGTTCCTGTTCGTGTTCGTGTTTTCCTTCCTGATTCATGTTTTCAAATGAAGAATATGCCGATATTCATTATTATTATGGTGTTGCCCAAGGGAATGCGAGTGAGGCTGCTAGACTGTATGCAGCTGCTTTCCCAAGAAGAATTCATCCAGAAGGAAGAGTTTTCTCTAGAGTACACACTGCTCTAAGAGAGAGAGGATCTTTTAGAATCCTAAGAGATCAAGAGGAATTTCATAATGTTGAGAGGATTGACGACGTAATCCAGCATTTCGAAGCAAATCCTGAGACTAGCTTTCGGCGGTCATCCAATGTATTGCAGATGCCACGAGAAACAATACGGGAACTCTTAAGGCTGAGATTTCCAAAAAGTAATCTTGTGGACGGATGAGGCCACCTTCACAAGGTCAGGCATCTTCAATATCCATAACACGTACGTCTGGGCACATGAGAACACACATACTATGAGACCAAATAGCTTTCAACACCAGTTCAAAGTTAATGTTTGGGTTGGTTTACTCAACAATCAACTTATTGGTCCATATATTCTGCCAGATAGAGTCAATTCAGTGAATTTTTTGAATTCCCTTCAAGAAAACCTCCCTGGATTGATGGAGGAGGTTTCATTGGCAACAAGAGCAGATATGTGGGTTCAACTTGATGGTTGTCCTGCTCACTACGGAAGAGGTGTGAGAGATTGGCTAAACGAACATTATCCCCAACGTTGGATTGGAAAAGGTGGTACAGTGGCGTGGCCTCCAAGATCTCCAGATCTCACCCCTCTGGATTTCTTCCTCTGTGGATCTCTCAAGGAATTGGTCTACAGCACTCAACCAACAACCAAGGGAGAGCTTATTGAAGCAATTCATAGATCAAGTCGGCTGATAACACAGAGACAAATTGCTTCAGCGACAGCTGCAGTACGAAGACGGAGTGTTCAGTGTACAGCAGCAAACGGCAGTCATTTTGAAGCAACTTTTGACAATTGAATGAAAGGTTCGAAAGTACTCAATTTTGGCCACAGGAATTAGTAGTTTCAATTTCACCATCGAGTGCTAGTCACTCAAAAAAAAATTAAAAAAAAGTTAACATCTTGGAAACCATCAACAATAGACACACCCTGTATTAACAATTTTTGTTCCTTTTAGCCAGAGGAATCAGCTGTTTTCGTTTTGGCCATCGAGTTTGGGTCACCCTATGTATATATATATATATATATATATATATATATATATATATATATATATATATATATATATATATATATATATCTTAAACAAGTCTATGTTCTATGCAATTTTTGATACAACGCGTCATTTAGAGACAAAAAATCCGAAGGTAGTATTAACGTGTTGTTTAATTTTTTAATATCTGAATAATAATTAATCTTATAAGAAAATGTGTAGACATATTTTTAAAGAAAATTTAATTTTACATAACTTCTCCTTATAAAGTTTCTTAATATAAAGCGAAATAAGTGTAATAATTAAATAAATATGATTAAAAATGCTTAAACCTTATTATGGATATCTTGATTAAAGCCACTGGCTTTGGAAGTTTTTTTTCAAGTTAGCATCTAGATGTCTGTTAATCTCTATCTGACATGTAGTTTTAAACGTCTGATTGACGTAGGTCATTGTTTTTGTTTTTACAATGTTGCCTATTTCTGTAATGAACTTATAAAATAGGTTGCGTAATTACCCTAAAAAAACTATAATTATTTTATTTCTTTTAAATTCCATTTTGTAGGTTGGAAGGTTGTGTGTTGTTCCACACCAGATATTTTATATACATCTAAACACTTTTTATCTCCAGAATCCAATAACCCAATTAAATCCTCAACAATTTATACATGAACAGCATTACTAGTTGTCAAATTGGTGAATATTAAATAACTTGCATACAAAATTTTCAATATAATACTCAATAAGCTCATATGATGGCAGATGACAATCTTCAAAACAATTTTACAAGAACTTTATAATTACAATTCCTAAAACCTGCAACGAAAATAAATTTTAGACTAATAAACGTTCTTGTATACTCTATTTATGAAAAACAAATATTATCCATACGTGACAAGGAAAGAAAGAAGTCAAGTAAAAGTATCATTCTAACAAAAATATTTAAAGTTCAGTAGATTTAAAATACCGAATTTCTAAAGCTCTTACATTAAAGCGTTCAAGTTATGCACTTTTTCCTTATTTTTTCTTGAACCCTTTTGTGACTTGAATCATAATTTTAATATTACACGCATCAAAAGCAGAGGATTAAAGCCTATTACGTTGTAAATCTTAATTTTATTAAAAGCACTGTCAACATTTCAAAAATAGTAAAATTTTATGGAGTATAAAGCTATGATATAAAATTTGTTTCTTGGAAAAATTTAATTTTTGCAATCAAGCTTTAATTTAAAATAAAATAGGTATTATTTTTGTTGTAGAAATTTCAAAGTATAAAGTTACTTTAACGTTGTTGTAATTCAATCTAGCATTTACTTTGTACACGAATGAGTTATCTAGGTTTCATGCACTATTTAAATCATTTCTATTCTAAGTTTAATGGACTTATGCAAGTCTATTATCTGTTAAATTATATCCATTCATGGTTTAATTATGAACACTGGCTTAGTCACTAGATATTTTGTTTAAGGATTACCGAGTTACTCAAACGTGCTGAAAAGGTGTAAACAATTTAATGAAATTGTGGATTCTATATCAAGACCTATAAACCTGTTTAGAATAAAATTCTTCAAAGCAACGTAAGTGTTAACTAAACAAAAAATGTGGACTAGAAAGATTTCCAATATTCCGGAATCAAAACGGTGTCCGACGTACAAGTTTAGACAAACCATGTCACACAAACATGCTAGATAGCACTTACCGGTTGTCAGCGAAAGCGTAACTTAATCGTTATCTAAAAATGCCGGAATTTCATACTTTCAACATTTACCGGTCCTGTATAACATTTCTTAAATAACTTAAATTTATGTAAGCTTACTTTACGATATCACATTTCTATTCTGGTAATAGGATTCGTGTCGCATTATAAAACTTACAAATGAAATTAACGTAAAACTCACTATTTTTAATCGTTCTTGTATTTTGGTAATTACATTAACTTTAATTAATCGTTCTTGTATTTTGGTAATTACATTAACTTTAAATGTATTACGTCGCATTTTGAACAAATAGTTATTAATTACATATTTTCATTAAATGCACAAGGTTTGTTGGAGCACATACGTTCCGAAGCTTGCCGTATAATGTTGCTTTACGAGAATTTCAATGCTATTTTCCTTGCCATCCATGCTCTAGCGTACAATTATTTGGGTACAGTTGGTAATCAGTTGCTATGGTTTTTCAAAAACCATTTATATCATACAATTGCTACCTAGTCAATACAAATTAATAATTTACACAACCTAACCACAACTTGTATTTTTGGTATTTGGTATTTCCAAAGATTAATGTAGACGGTTTGGTTGAGTAACGACATGATTTTACTACAACCGATCTCCATGAAGGATGTCAATGCGGCTACAAAACTCTCTGGTGGTAATACCTGACATTACAAAACAGACACAAACATTATAAACACTTCTACACTTTAACCAGTTAAAACAAAACCTTGATATTGAAAGTTGGCCATCTGAAGGTATAACTTCTGAATGTTATAATTGATCTATTTTGACCAAAGGGACCTTGCGCTAAATAATCGGTAGCAATATTTTATGAGCCTGTAAGGTTATTCTGACGCACCGTGTATATGCAGTATTTTGATAACGTATTCTGAATGTAAATGAATTGAGTTTGCACGAAAAAAAAATTTTTTTGTACATAGAATGTAAATTTGTGTAAATGATACGCCTCTGGAATTTAAATAGTATATATCGTATTATCGTATGAAAGAATATTTGAATTGTGTAGAAAGACTTTCATGTTGAAAGCATTAAATTTGGTTGAAAAATAATGTTTTGGGGAAATTGCTACTGAGACGGCACTGAAGACTACCGTGTGGCCACTGGTCTTTTGCTGTTGTGTACAAAAGAATTCGTATAAGTGAGTAAGATTATGTAATATTGATGTTGTATGAATGTTCAGTAAGGAATATATATGCATATTTTGTTTGTAAAAATTTTATAATGTGATGCAATAATGAAAAATTGAATGCGTGTCCAAGACTGTAGGTTGTTGAATTGTGCGGAAAGAGGATTCGTCCACCTGCAAAATTTTCATAGAAAGTTAAGTTATGGTCTGGATAATGTACAGAGTGAATATAATTATAAGTAATGATTTTTTTAGAGAGTGAATTTACAAAGTAAGTTCAAGAGGGCCACGTTGTTCTTAGCTTGTTACGGTAAAAATGCTTACTAGGACAAGGTAACAGATAAACCTGGTGTTTGCACGGCTAGCTCGGCGTGCGGGTGAGGGTCTATCGGGAAAGGAAGTTTCTTCTCCGTAGGATACGCCATCTACCAAGGTCGAAATCGGGGAAATGTCGCAATAGGTTCCGGTAGGCGACAGGATATTCCAAACGAACACACCAGGGTGTTTTAGAACGCGAAATAAACGACGGTACGTAGTGTTCCGAATACCCAACTTACCCCACTTACCAAATCGTAACGCTCATAGATCCAGGTATCCGCAATGCTGCTTCACCTGAAAGGCTTCAAAATCTGCACCTTAATCTGACAAACTTACCACCGTGCAGCAATATTCAAATTCAATACTTAATACAAATCACTAAGGTTCCCACTACGTTAACTTACTAATCTTCCTTAAACAAATCAAAATAACACATACCAACTGACTTAAATTCGGTTACAAAGCTTTTCTAAACTGGTAAACTACGTTACGTTAACTTAATCTTTGTAACAAAACAAAACAAAAAACTCCAAACTTCTCTCATTAAAACTCGGCGATGATTCCTATTTGAGCAATATATTATCACTCTTTGTCAAGGCTTAATATTAAAATAATTACTCCAAAATAGTAACTAAGATAAATATCTATTAACTCAAAATAAAACAATTAAAATTTAAACAGGATCTCAATTTGGATAAAATGATAATCGTCTACTCTTAATCTTTTACCTCATTGAATTCTGGCCAGAAGCAAAACTATCTTAAGTTAAATAGTATCTTAAAAAAAATTCTATAAACCTGAATTACGTTCGTACGCAAATCTTACATAAAGAAATTAAGGTAAGATTTTATTTACCTCCATGCATAAAATATTAATAGTATCCTAAACACCATAAATAGCTTCTAAATAGACAAAGGAAACTGTCCGCAAACGTTAACAAAATGACCCAATAAATTCAACAATAATTACTTCCAGCAGGTTCCTTCGTTAACACACATTGCATAAAATATTCCACATAAAACACAACCAAATTTTATTCTCATAGGTCGCAAGACCAACAAACAGAATATAAATTGAATTACCTAGGTCACACAGGCAACTAGGAGATGATCCTTGCTCCACGAAAGCGTCGTGTAAGGTTCGAGCGGGCCCACGGTCTTCAGTGTTACTCCTTGATGACGGCAAAACCGACTCGCAGTAGATCGCTACCTCGTATTCAACTCGATTTTAAATTAGGTTACAAAATTCTCCAGAATTGACACCAATAATGTCTCGTAACTTATTGAAGCACTAGTAACTAGATTAGATCACTTTAATAATTTCTTTTAACTCAAAGATGTTAAGGTTCGACTAAGAAAACACTCAGCAAATTGTTTTACACAACTTAAATTAGTAAGTTTAATTACAAACAAAACAATCTTAATCAGTTGGTGTGGTTGGGTGTTCGTTCACTACGTTCACTTAACTTTTAGGAAAGGGGTTCTCTAATTATATCTCGTTAATCACGAAACTCAATAGTCCTCGGGTTCGCACTACAAAAAACACGAACCCAAATTTCTATCATAAACGCACTCGGAGGTGCCGTTATTCTCCAATAAACTGAATTAATGAACGAGCCCGGTTGAAATGTTACTTCATAAAAAAATATCCCAAACTTGGTTTTATTCAACTAATCTTGCAATTCTTCAACACTACTTAAAGAAATTTCACTAGGAGCTCGCACAATTATGCAACCCGAAATTCCGCTAGTTCGAACGACTTTCCACACATACGACTCTTCGCGTCAAAAGCTTAGGCAGAGTCCTTTTCCTCTCAAACTTACTTTTTCGCCATATTAAAAAAACGTTCCCCTCCATACAAATTCAATTAAACAAACCAATCAGCCATTTGAACTTAAAAATTTACACCCCCCTAAATATGCGATGGTAGCTCAACTGAAGGCGAAGAAACTGCTACATCTGCATTTCCCCTCGACACGACACAGACATGTTATTGCAAAAGTACAACCAATCGCCCACCCATAGTACTTAGCACGGATGCGACAGTACTTCACGAACGCGATAACAACACTCCTTGTAATGAAACTATGTAACAAAATCAAACGAATTTATCTTAATAAAATCCCAAATATGATTCGGGCATTAACCTGAAAATTGTATTCGAAATCCCAAAAACTTCACTGACTTTTATTAATGAAATTACGTAACTACACCCAAAAAAAAACACGTAACTCCTATCTACCATGAGTAACGATAATGCACAATTGCACATTCCTAAGATTCCTTTACATACAGCGTGACCTATTCAAGCAAAATCTTCATTATCTACAGTAAGCTCTTAAACTGAAATTGAAAAAAGAAAAGAAAAGATTCGGAATCTAACTAAATAGATAAAGACCTAACCAATACGCATACAGGGTGTTCAAAATACCCTTACAAGTTTGGTTTGCGTTGAGTCTATCTGGACTTCCATTCGACAAAGAAACGCACGAAATACGCGTTCGTGATAGGCGAATTTTGATGTTAGCGCGAAGAGATTGGTAATATGGCGGGCAGAAGGTATATAAGGGAGAATTTAATAAGAAATAGTGATAATCGTTCGGTTAGAGCTTAAGTAATGATCGCGCGCGCTGCGTTTTTGACCTTAGGATGGTCAGTGTTGGATTCTATCTATGAAAATTGTAGTTCATCAGTACGTATATCTAAGCGACTGCAATAACCCATGAAGGAATAAATCATATATAGATATTCATAAATAAATAGTTTAAGTGTGAATTGAAAGGTGATTTCCTTTCAAGAAATTTAAAAAGTGCTAAAGCAGATTTAATCATAAAACATCAAAATATTCAATTAAGTGTTCAGTAAGCGATTGATACAGTAAATACAGAAAGCCTGAAGTAACCCTTTAAGTAACCGAATTAAAAGGTTGTGAATTTAGTTAGAGATTCGTGGTCGTTGGCGACCTGGATTGTCGTATGTATATAACAGTTAACAGTATTAGATCGATTGTACAAAACAAATAAGAATTCTATTATACAAGTGGAAGTAAACGTGTCCAGGTACATATGTGCATTGAGCGCGAGTGAACGACAGACAACTGCGCTCGCTAGTGGTACAGCCTAATGAATTATCCAATACGGCTGACTGTGTTTTGTGCTAGTGTGAGTGCGAATTTAAAAGGATTACTGAAGCAGATCATATGTACTTCACTAGGCTCGGATAGAGGATTACTTAACGTAAATTGTAAAACATAGTTTTAGATTTTGTTCAACAGGTGCAAGTACGATTTTTTTAAAGTTTATTTTTGCTTGTTGAGCTAATAATTTCTCATTATAAGGAAAATGATAATCAACTGTATCTATTTTAATGCGTGTAAGATTTTGATTATATATATATATATATATATATATATATATATATATATATATATATATATATATATATAAACTGGTTTTTGTGGTGCTCTGTGGAAGCCACGTGTTGCCCATTTGTGTCAACTGAGATAATATTTTAGCATTAATCTGTATAAATTTACCTAATGGGCTACACCTTCTAATAATTGAATTAGTCGTTGAATATTTTGAGTTTAATGATTGATCCGAAATTGCTTTATGGGCAAAATCGATTACAAAATTTTATTTTAACTATTTTGAACTGCTTGACAGTCAGTAAAATACAGAACACGAATAACGGAATATTTTCTTTAAGTATAAATTACAGATTTGAAGTATTAAAATTCAGACCTATTGATGAATGCTTAAATACGATTTTAAAGGGAAAGTATTCATAAAATATATAGAGGTCATTTATAATGAAAGCACTGGCCGTTATATTTTAAATTTTTCGGCAGCAAAGGAATGTTTTGGTGATATAAAAATTAATAAACCAACTTTTTGTTTTTTTTATTTTGAATTTTCTAAGTTGGGTAATGTTTATTTAATTCAGAGTTTTAAAACAGGTAGAAATATAAATTTATATGCATACGAGGGTACTTAAAATGTATTCAAGTTAAGGTTCTATGACTTGGAATTTTCATGTGTACGGGCTGTGTTCATTAAGTTTGCGACGACCGGGGTATTTCAAAATTTTCTTAAGCTTTGGATAAGTTTCTTTTCAAGTGTCAATGAACTTTGAGTGGTGAATGGTTTTACTGAGTAGGCTGCAATCCTCTCTTTCACAGTCAGATAGGATTAATTTAACATCCCGCCTAAGACTAATTATTTTTACTAAAGCATTGAGTATTATTTAAAAGAGTATTTAAATGTATAAAGATTTATGAGTTAAAAGTATTAAATTTGGATGAGAGGTAGTGTTTTAGTAACACCCCTGTTGAGACGATAATGTTTAAATTCTGTTGTATTTGGCTACTGTATTTTAAGAAATGTGAGTTTAAAATCAATGTAAAGGCGTAGCGTGTGAATTTATGATATGTCTTGGCATTAACGTTACTGGGTAAGTATATGTGCGACTATTAACGACACTTAATCGATCGTTTATGAACAATTAAGAATTTAGTGATCAAGTGTAATTAAAATATTCTGTGACACTATTTAAAAGGGTATGCAGTAAATCAAATTGCCCAATTCCTGTACGCGTAAGCAGGTGTGAGTTATGAGGACATCTAAGTTAACGACTTCTGCGACAGCCTATTGAAACCCCGTCAATGGCTTGTCACTGACGAGTGTGCATACCTATTCAGTATTAATCATATCAAATCAAGCACATTGGATGAAGATTACATCTGTTCGATCTGGCAATGCTAGAAGAGCATTCTCAACTAGTTCAATTTCCAAACCTAAAAAGAATACTTTTTTACTAGTCAGATCTTTCATCTCAAATTCTTTAAGAAGACTTTCTTTCTGGATTATTTGATACTAATATTAAATCATCCACCCAAATTAACAGATAATTTTTATTTTTAGTATACCTACGTGGATCTAGATTTGACCTTGTAGCTTCTATCATAAAATTATTAAAACGTTCATACCAGCACTTTGGACATTGGTTTAACCCCATATAAAGATTTATTGAGTTTGCATTCCATTCCCTCCGCCACGTCAGTAATACATTGTGGAAGCCATATATTCTTAAACCTATTAAGCGTGCCACAGGTTTATGCACCAGCCCTTTCGACATCTTCTGCCCTTTAGCCACCAGTCCTGCTTTTGTATTATTTTCACCTTCAATATTTTATGTCTGTTATCTTCTCATTCTCTGGTCTTGCAACAATCTCCCACGTTTCTTTCTTCCCTAGAGTTTTTAATTTTTCTATTAACGCTTGTCTCTAACCATTATCTTGTACAGCGTCTTCGTATATTTTAGAATTTTCCACTATCAAGGGTCCTGTCGCTAATGTCGCTATAAAATCAACTTCATAGTCTTCGTATTTCATTGGTACTTTTATCTGCCTTCCTCTTCTATTTGCACGCCTTTCTGGTGTTCTTAACACATTTTAATTTTATTCTTCATTCTGTTTTTCTTCATTTTTTTCTGTATTTGGATATTATCATCACTAAGTTTTTGTATTTCGCTTTATTTTTCTGTGATAATTTCTATATCCATTGTATTGGATTGAAGTTTATTGAATACTATATCTCAATAAACAGCTATTTTTCCTTTTCTTTCATCCCACAATCTGAATCCATTTAACCCATATCCAATATAGTTATATTTTTTACGCCTTTCGTCGATTTTTTCAACGGCCCCGATACTTTGCATATACTCCCAAAGATTCTTGATAAGTCTGGCGTATTTCCCGTCGATATTTCAACATGTGTCTTTGCAGATAGGCTTGTTGGTCTTCGGTTCAAAAGGTAAGCTGCCACTCTCGTAGATGCACCCTAGGACGTATTTTCTAACCCAAAATCGAAGGTAAGTGACTTTACTTTTTCCAGTAATATTCTATTAAGTCGCTTGGCCTTCGTATTTAGGTGGATGGCATATACTACAGTAACATCCATTACTATTCATCTTTTCTTCACAAATTCTCCTCCATTCTCGCTTTTACATTTTTAAACGCCTCTGTTCCTTCTATATACTCTTTGAGATATTCTTGTTCTTCACGTTTGTATTTGAACAAGTAGACGATAACATAGTATGTACAGTCATCTAATACTGTTAATATGTATATTTTGCCGTCAAGTGTGATTGCCTCTATTGCTCCTATTAGACCGTATGTGTTATTTGCAATGGTATTTCGGCTGTTTCTGTTTCATGGTTGAAAGGAAAGCGTGTTTGTTTTGCTTTAAGATATATTTCGCACAACGTTTCCATGTCATCATAGTCTTTTGAATGAATATCGAAACCCGTGACCATTTCGTTGACCATAAATTTTTCATGTCCTAGTTTTCGATGCCTGACATTTACTTTTTCTTCTTTATTTTGAACTACAAGCACAATTTTGTCGCTTTGTTTAAATTTATCACATACAGCCCATTTTTTTCTGTTTTTCCCTTCTAATACAGCATCATTATTTTTACTCATATTAAACTTTACTTGATGCACAAATTGTTAGTGGTTAAGCTTACCAAACACACTAGACAAACAACAAACTGAAATTCTACAATCAACTCAAGCAGCAAATTATATACAAGAACTGAAGCAGATGATGAAGAGCCTTGTCGAACAGATGTCAACCATGTTGAACCTTTTAACAACACTTGTCTCTCGTAATTGCCCAAATACTAAAAATCGCTGAGTGGAATATCAATGGCCTACAAAACACGCTCTTGAAGTTAGGACATTTATACAACTACGTAACATAGATATTATGCTAATCTCAGAAGCTAAGTTTTCTGACAGAAGTTTCTTGAATTCATAGCTATACCACCCATGTAATACTGCACCCAGATTGATCTCGCCACGCTGATACTGCTATTAGAATAAGAAACTCAATAAAACACTTTGAAATTAGTAAATACAGTGAAATGCAGCTGAAAGCTAAGTGAGTTGTAATTGAGGACCGGGTAGGACCATTGGTTCTTTCAGCAGTTTACTGGCCACCACGGCATGCTATTAAACAACAGCATCTTGAGTACTACTTTAAAACACTTGGCAATCGCTTTATCGCCGGTGACGGTGATTTGGGAATTGGGGTTCTAGGGTTACAACCACTAACGGTCGAGAACTGATAAAAACGGTCACCTCACTCAACCTAAATTTTATATCCACCGGAGAGCCGACCTACTGTCAATAAATTGCCTGATCTCCTGGGTCACTTCATTATCAAAAACATAAGCCTAAACTTTCTACAGAATAAGTCTTGCCTTGATCTTACTTCCGACCATTCTCCAGTTCAACTTAATCTTAGCTCTCAAGCTTTGCACATAGAAGAACCTCCATACCTAAGCACTAACAGAACTGATTAGATCTGAATTACTAAATGCTGTAGAACACTTCAACCAAATCGTTGAAAATGCGGCATGGGCTGCGACTTCAAGAGACCTCACATACACGGTCTGTGTAATGCCTATCTACTTTGACCAGGGCTACTGTTACCGACCCGCTCTGCTTTTTATTGCTAAATTGATCTCTTTAATTTTTTAATTGAGGTGAATGTTAATTAAATCTTTATATGCCTCGACTAACACTCAGCGCCATGAGAAAACTCTACAGTACTTATGGGGTGTTTTTAATGCAATTATGATAACAATGAAATCTTAAGATGTATTTATTCGAAACAATAGACAAAACAATTTTATTTCGTTATTACAGAGAAAACCAAAATGCGTTCACCAAGGGCACGCCGGTTTAAATCTACTACTAAACATGCAATCGAAAGCTGAAGTGATAATCCTCTGGATATGAATTCAAATCAAAAATGGAGACACACTTACTAGAACAACAAAAGCCAATTATTGATACTACAAGAGCTAAGCGAATTAACGATAAAAGCTTCTTGTATCAAATGCAGATTGCAGTTTACTTCTCCAGGAATAACAGCATTCAGTAACATAAATATCGTACTTACGAATTTTTATAACTGTAATGTTTTACAGCGTTTTAGTTCACTAACACTTTAACGGCTGTTATTAATAACTGTTTACGGATCACTTGTAGCACTTGCTTGTGCTTTAAAGATTGACCAGCGTTTACTCTTATGCTGTCAATCACTGATTCTTAATTTCCCACTTATGCTAGCGTCTCTTCCTATGGGCACACAACTTATCTACTATATAACTATAATATATATGGCAACTTTCATAAAAGCATTTATATAGAATACTGCGGAGTAATAAATCTCTTATACTAAATTGAAATAAAATTAACTTTCTATGCTTATTGACGAAGTGTATTGAAAAGGGAACCGTATTTGCTAAACATTTCAGAGGCCACTCCAGAAGAAGAAAATGAAGTACATCACCATTTCAGATGCACCTACCTAGCAAACGACTTAGGACCAATGAAATCAAATCTGTAATTCACAGTTTGAAAAATGACAAATCACCAGGCTATGATCTAATTAACAGTAAAGTTCTAAAAGAGCTCCCAGAAAATGGATACAAATTTCTAACAATGGTGTTTAATATTGTTCTTAGACTGGGTTACTAGCCTAATCAAAAGCGTATGAGAAGCTCTGTTAAGCAGAATAGGACTTATAATCCTGCAAAATAATCTTCAAAAAATTTTATTCTTGATAAAAGTGCCTGCTTGATAGCAAACCTAAAATGGACTTGCCAAAATTTGAGTATCTCGTTTGTTGTACGAGGGAGATTCGAAAATGTGAATGCGGCTTAAGAGTCAAGTACCCTTATTTTTAAAAACACACAAAACTATCATTTGAATAAGTTGTTTATAATTGAAAAGATATGTCAAATACGAAATTTCAGCCAACTTCTCTGAAAAAAATATATTTACGTTTTTCCTTGTTTTTTCTACCACCCCTGTATTTTACGGGAAACAAAATATTTCAGAGGTAAGTTATTATCTGATGGAATAGCAATGCCCTAAAAATCAAAAGTTTTATTTGCCCCATAAGTGGCAAATTAGGTTATTCACATTAGTGGGGCCGAAAAATGAAAATTTTGGAGTATCGAGTTCTAATAGGGCTCAAAAGTTTCGTATTTACGAGCTAGTTAATGAAAAAATAATTTAAAAATCTGACTTTGTCTTCAGCTCGCAAGACGCTTAAAGTTTTGAAAAAAGGTTTAAAATTGGTGAATTCTTAAAATGTCACAAAAATTTTTAATTTTTGTGTGTGGGAGTTAAAAATTGCGTATTTATGTGTCGATGAACGAAAAAAGAATTTAAACATTTTTACTTTAAGTCTTTAATTGGCTCAACGGGCTTAACTTTTGACAAAAGTATGAAACTTCAGAATTTTTAAAATGTCCCCACCATTTTTATTTTTGTGTATCGTGCCCTAATAGGTCCCAAAAATTCAAAATTTATGTGCAGATTAACGTACAAATTTTTTAAATAATCCCAATTATATGTCTTTTTTTTTGTTATAATAATTAAAAAAAACATCATAGCTTTGCAGCTCTTCGGACATTTCACCAGCAATTTTGGTGGAATGACCCAGTACTACGCCCTGCTCAACCATGCAACCAAAAAGAGCGTGCTAGTAATATATTTAGTATTTACATATTTACAATTTTTTTTATCAAAAATATATTTATGATATTGTACAGTATTTACGAACCAGTCTGAATTCGGATTTATGGCCAAATTTTGGCATAGTTGATCTTGAAGGAAGAGTCATTGTAATATATCCGTCTCTACTATCTTGTCCACAAACTTTTTCTGCAGTTTCTGAGACCAATTTTACACATCCTTCTACTGCCGGAGTTTGGCATGAAAAGTTTAGAAAATCAAATTCAGGCAAGATCTTGTTCTGTAAATAGGTAGAAATGGTTTCTGTTGTTAATTCCTCCGTCGTTGGAGGAGATGAAAGCTTACATGTAGACCAATCTATTAGGTCGCTGTAGTCGGTAGCCTGAAAATTTAGTGTTGGTGTATTAAATGTTCTTACTGCAGTTTTACCTTTATTTCTCAGATTCCTTGCCTTTAGGATGCTTCTAAAACGCAACTCTCTAATGTGTAATCTTTCATCCACTATCATAGCCAAAGACAAGTTTTCTGGATGACAGGAAAAGGAGTTTTGTTCAATGACAGGAGCAATTATTTCTTTTTATATGGTCTGGAAGATGTCTGGAAGTTCGAATAATCTTAAAAACATGTTTTGGACCATGCTTTACTGACTGGTGTCTTTTAATGTCAAACAGGCTGGCGCATATGTCTTCACAATGTAGTCAACCAGAATGATGAGTTCGTTTGTACGACTGTCTGCACCTGCCCGGCCGTCGCTCGGCTAAGCGGAGAACGTCGTACAGATATAGAGTAATCTTACTAAACTGTGGCTTACACAATACACAATACATAGCAAACTAAACATCACAAAGTATAGTAACCACGTAATTTTAAAAACTGCAGTTACTTAGGTAATTGGAAAAATAACGAGTAACGCAAATTCAATACTCTTTTCGGTAATTCAAAAACCTTTACGCGAACTGAAAACATAAGTTAAAATCATTTAAATTATTTTTACGCTAATCTGCACATAAATTCGAAACTTTTGAGCCCTATTAGAACACAATACACAAAAATTAAAAATTTTTGGGACATTAAAAATTCTGAAAAAAGCTTAAGCTCGTTGCGCCAACTAAATACATTTAGTAAAATTTTTTAAATTACTTTTTGGGTAATCGGCATATAAATACGCAACTTTTAACTCCTATTATAAGACGATAAACAAAAATTAAAAATTTTTGGTTGATTTTAAAAACTGAGCAACTTTTGAACTTTAGAACTCGTTCCTCTAAAATTTTCATTTTTCGGCCACCCTAATTCACAATTTTCCCTAAAAACACCTCAATTTTTGTATTCAATGGGATAAACTGCATATTCCTTCAAGATTATACCT
The DNA here is from genome assembly GCA_036346205.1 of Vesta saturnalis. Classification (NCBI taxonomy): domain Eukaryota; kingdom Metazoa; phylum Arthropoda; class Insecta; order Coleoptera; family Lampyridae; genus Vesta; species Vesta saturnalis. The sequence continues at coordinate 430,383 of JARFJB010000447.1, forward strand.
AATAAATATGAGGGGGTTATAGAGAACATCAAAATACTTAAATTTTATCAATAAATCCTTGTCCGCAAATCAAGAGAGATTGATTTCTTTATTTACAACCACAACTATGTCTCACAAGTACTCATTATTCCTTATTTCGCTTTGATATTTGGCAAAGTAGGCTGTGGAAAAAAATGATAATAGTCAACAATATCATTTTGACATTTTCGATATCGTTGTTAGTCTAATTTTCACTGGTGTCTGAGAACTAATTATTCACTGTAATGGCTGCAAGTCTAAGTGTTCAAGAAAAAGTTGAGATTGTTTTAGTGTATGGCGATAATTATCATACTTCTCGCGAGAATGCAGATATTTTTAATGCAAGACACACAGATAAAAATATTAGTCAAGCATAGTCGCAAAAACAATAAAAGAAATTAAAGAAAATGGATCTGTTGAAAATAAATATAGAACAGAGCACAGAAGAGTAGTAAGGCTATGTACATCCTGCGACAGGAAGTGACGTCATACCAGCGACGTGAGAGAGCACTTAAACCCCGCCCCACCGGAAGTTTGTGGTTGGAGGACCAATGGAAGAAGAGGGCGTGGCTCCTCCTACCGAAAGGAGCAATGACGTCAAGCCAATGGGATGCAAGCATAGACCCGCCCCCTGTTGAGTTCTGGAAGGGGGTTGGCCAGTAGCTGTCCAATGAGAGACGTGGCCGTCATGTTGGAATTGTTCAGCAGTCTCTGGAGTCTTCGGCTTCTGAGGGCTTCTTTAGAGGTCTTCGGCGGCTTCGGTTGGTTTGCGGCGCTGCGTTGTTGCGATGGCGCAGTCTGCGGGGCCTTGCAGACATCTTGTTTGTCGCTGTTGAAGAGGAACTTCCGGTTGTAGGATAAAGCCTGAAATCATTGTTTGTACCGGTATTCGAACTCGAGCAAGTCAAGTTATGAATCTATGCATATCCATATAACCAACTGAGCTAACAGGGTTTTAGATGTGAAACGTAAAAAGTATGATATAAGCGTAATTATTTAGTCTGACGTCAGTGACTGAATGAGACTAGCTTTTCATTTGGTTGCAGTAATTAATATCCGGCGCGTGTAACACCACAAATGTACTTACATTTTTACAATTAAAATACAATTTTATTATTGTTTTTAAAGTAAAAAATAGTCGAAAATGATAACGTTATTTATAAATTAGAAATGTTATGTATTTGTAAATACAAAAATTGTGTTGAAAGTTAATTATTGCATTTAGTAATAAATAGAAGATAATGTTGTTGATACTAATAAAGTAATAAACTATAACAATACTTTGATGTTATGAATTGAAACTATATTCATTTGTTAGAAAGCTAATTACAACAATAATCACTACCGTATGATGCTATATGTAATTCCATTACATTCTAAAATAATTAAGACCCAAAACATTAAATAAAAATTCAATTTACATTAAAAATTTCAATGTAAAGTTTATCTACAAATAACATCCTGTAAATATTTAAGATGACGTTATAGTGAGTGAATAAGCATCTTTTCAAGTTGAAAGGAGAGGAGGTATTAGAAAGAGAAGGTATTCAATAAGTTGAAACGAAAACGTTCCGCGCGCATATCACCATAATTACAATTAAATTTAATACAAGAAGCAGTGCATTTACTAATAAATATATTAATGCTAATTACAACATTCAGTTAAATCTAGAAATCATCATCATATGCTTTAATTGAATTTAATAATAAATATAAATTCTAAGGAAGCAAATTTTATCATTTAATAACATACTGCAACTGCTCCAGTTATAATTTACATTTACAAGCGAATCTTGGAAACATTTCGCGGGCGTACCATATGGAATAATTACAATTAAATATGAAGTAACAGCAATAGGGTTTGCATTTTCAAATAAATTCTAAAATAATTGCATTTAGTTAACAAATGGAAAATAATGTTGTTGTTGATAAATATGTAATTACTGCATCTGATAATAATAAATATGCAATTACATTTTTAACTTGATTTTAAAAACAAAGCAATAAAGGAAATTTGTATTTTGAAATAAACATTAAATTTCAATATAAATTTTATCTACACATAACATCCTGAGTGATTTGCATAAATATTTAAGGTGACAGATGACAGATGACAGAGTGCATTCGGAGTAACAAGGAAAACAATTTGCGCGTCTCTAAAATAATGCGTTTACTGACAAATAATTAATATATGATAATTAAATATATTAAACCTAATATCAACAATCAGTTAAATCTAGAAATCATTATCATATCATGCTGTATGTAATTGCGGTATATTCTAAAATAATACCCAAAACATTAAATGAGTAATTTATATAGAATAACGTCACGAGATGAGTGACAGAGTAACTTTTCAATTATGGTTGATGACAGAGTGAGACTGCATTCGGAGTAACAAGGAAAGCGCAATTTACGCGTCTCTAAAATAATTAATACAAGAAGCAATGCATTAACTGATACATATTTAATACATGTTAATTAAATATATTAAAGCTAAAACAACTATCAGTTAAATCTAGAAATCATTATCATATGATACTGTATGTAATTGTGTTATAATATATTGAAGCTAATTACAACATTCAGTTAAATCTAGAAATGATTATCATATGATGCCAAAATAATTAATACTAAAACATTACATAATTGGTCAATGTGATAATTACAGTGCTTTGAAGTAATAAAAATAGGATTTGCATTTTCAAATAAAACATCCTGAATAATTTACATAAATATTTAAGCTGACCTCACAGTGAATCAGTGAGAGTAGCTTTTCAATTTTGGTTAACGTTAGAAAGAGAACGAATTCGATGAGTTGAAATAGAAACAACATCCGGCGCGCATTCTAAATATAATCGTTTGTTAAAATTCAATAATGAATTATTTGAAAATACTTCCAATTTACTAATTTAAATATATAATTACATATTTATTATCGAATAATTATTTATTTACCAATTTATTTTCACTTTCACTATACAACGTTACACAGCTTCATAAGTGTTCATAATTGCTCTAATAAACCTTTGTTTGCACAATGAACATTAAGCATGGAAAGATCAACTTTGCTTGATTGTATCACTTGTTCACTAAACTCGTTATATTCGTAAAAATGGTTTCTATAGGTAAAAAATAGATTCCGTTAACATATCCGAATATCGTTGTTATTTTCGATGGTAAATTTGGAAAGACATCCGCATGCAGTAAATACGCTCTTGGTCGTTGTAGACATTCATCATATTCAATTTCATCCAGATATCAATTGTAAACTAGGAAATTGTACCTGATAAATATATCCGCTGCTGAAGAAGACGATATCAGTGTTAGGCTTCTGATATACTGCATCAAAGCGCTTAAAAGTACTTGGCAGCAAGGGCGACCACTCGAGCAAGTTCTTAGCGGGCTCGATATATGTACTATTCAAAGCAGGTATCCAAACCCAATACTTCTAGAACATATACAATCGCTTGTTTGTGTGTTTGTGTGTTTGTGTGTTTGTGTGTTTGTGTATTTGTGTTTGTGCTTGTGTGTTTGTGTGTTTGTGTATTTGTGTGTTTGTGTGTTTGTGTGTTGGTGTGTTTGTGTGTTTGTGTGTTTTGTGTTTGTGTTTGTGTGTTTGTGTGTTTGTGTGTTTGTGTTTATCTATTTGTGTATTTATGTGTTTGTGTGTTTCTGTGTCTGTTTGTGTGTTTGTTTTTGTGTGTTTGTGTGTTTGTGTGTTAGTGTTCAATATCGATATTGCATAAGTGTGGAGCAGGTAAAGCAGGGGTCTTAGCAGAGGTAATAGTAATTTTGGCTAAAGTAGATGTAGTAGCAGTAGTAGGGTATAATGATTGGATCCCCCTGATATCATCCGATGCTAAATCACGAAAATGTTTCACATGATATGCATACATAAGAGAATTTACGTCATGCGAATAATGTAAGGTTAAAGCATGACCAATCTCATGTAGTAATACAGTAAAGTAGCTGATTTGATCCTCCGGGGGAGCGTGCGAGTCTCGAAGATACCATATCTCATCCCAGTCCATATGTATTTATGCTATACTTTGATACTTCTTCGGGATGTCGGAATGCCCTAGTTCATTATCAGGTCCATCAAACAGGTATTTACAGAGATGACCTCCGGCTACTCTAGAACGATTATATCGTTGAAACGATATTAATATATCGTAACTGTTAGAACTGTATTTAAATTTTAAATTTAAATATTTTTCCCAAACCTTAAACGCATTTGCAGTTAATCTTATAACACGCATGTCTGTACTCTCTAGACGATAACTTAGAACAGGGTTTTCCTAATGATACGAATGTGTTGCATACGTATTGATAGCATCTTGGTTGGCACTTATTGGGGTGGTTAATAATGTTACGGTGTCATCATTTAAGGTGCCATCGGCAGGAAGTCGATAGTATTCTCGAAAGGATTTCAATGCACTTCTAATGATTAAGATATGATTATCTATCGACGCGCCCGCAGCTTCATTTATGTAGCCATGTGCATGCAAATAAGTTTCAATCATCTCCAATTTGCTTTCATCATAACTACTAGTAATTAGTGCAGTAGCACTGCACGGCACTTCAAACGCTACAATAGCCTTCATTGTAACTAACAGAAATTTTGCGTTTATAGAGCTATAAATAAGCGAAAGGAACTGATTTATTCAAATATAGTCTTTATTGGTTGTCTTTTTTCGTACACTATACGCATGTGTTGCATAACTTTCCATCAACCCTCCAAAACCTATTTTAGATTTCCTGTTTTACCTCCATAACAATTACAGAAACCTAAATCTACTTTTAAAAAATATACCACTAGCTGGAGACGTGATCAACCTCTAATCTAAGTTCAAAAAATATACCACTAGGTGGAGTCATGGTCGACCTCTATTAAATTACATAAACAATCTGGGTTAATCCTAAAGCTATTTATTTCTGTTATTATTTTACATATGTGACAATATATACACATGTTTTCGTCATTAGGTTCCACACCTAGTTACAAACAATTTAAGAGTCTGCTGATATTTGTAATTAACTGCACTTATTAAAACGGGAGTATGCATAACGTAGTGATTGATTTGAAATTGGAAGTGGAAGCATCTTCAGCCTTTGCCTCTGTGAATTACATTATTATCATTAATAAAATACTGTATTACATAATATGCGTTTTATTGTTCACACCTGTTTCTATGCTGGAAACTAGGCACTATAAAGTGGGCGTCTGTAATAGGAAGGCGGGCGTCTGGAATCGTAAGGTAAGTGTCTGACAATAGTAGACAGGATGAAAATCCTCCTTATTAGAACCTTTTTTCAAATTTCGAGTTTTCCCGCCATAACAATTGCAGGAACCTAGATCTACTTAATATACCACCAGATGGAGCCGTGATCGGCATTTAAAAATTTACCATTAGGAGTCTCTATTAAAATACAGATTTACATAATATACATTTATTTTTACATATATTTTACAAGCATGGTCTGAAAGCTACATCTTTTATAAATTTTTGCGGGAAGATGTGTACAATTTCAGTTAAAGGTGAATAGTCTTTTACATTATAACTATCACCTATTAATGTTGAAAGCAATCTAAGATTTTGACAGAAAAATTTTCCGCTAGATAATATACTTTCTTCATCGCTCGGACCTTCATTATATAGATTTGTTGCTACTTCATTTACAAAATCCTCATAAATCGAATAATTACGATAATCATTAATATAATTCAGCTTCTGATTTATCACCTCCACAGCCGAAAAGAATACGTTGATCGCCTGCTCTGATAATAATACTGCATTGTTTCCTCTGCTTATTCTGATTCACTTTTCTTCGTCAGTAATAAACAACAATTGAATTTTTATACCATAACCTACATAGATGGCTTTTCCGGCTTCGGCAGATTTTAAAGTTTGACGTATTGGACGCTCAGTTTTAATGTTCGAGATTTCGCGCCATTCCTCTATATCAAAGTGCAGCAGCGTAAAATCGCTCATAACAATCGAGATGATAAGAGCTATTTGCTGCCTAATGGTATCGATACACTGCCTTGGGGACATTGCAATATCCCCGCTACTATGGATTTAGGTTAAGAAATCAGCTATTGTAACATTTTAGATTAGGAAATTATTTATTACTATTATTAGCTATCATCATCATCATTATTGCTATTATGCTATAGGTCAAGAAAATTGTGTTCTTGTATATATATATATATATATATATATATATATATATATATATATATATATATATATATATATATATATTATATGACATTATTTATATTTCGAAAATATATACATATTATACAAAATCTGTTTTATTAATTCATGAATCATGTGTTTTATCCATACCGAGCCATCGAATATATAGCTGGTTCCCCTTACACCGTAATACCTTCTCAACGAGAAGTATATCCGGATGAACTGTTTTCTGTTGCTCTTCAGCGTAAAATTGACGTAGCATCGGTTTAGCATGGAGATCTTCCAGTAAATATGTAACTGGATTAGCAACCTTCACCTTGACAATCTTAAACAGTTCGGTGGAAAAATTGGGAATGTAGCCCTTTGCAAATATTGATTTATATTTAGAAATCCGAACGTAATCACCAACTTTAAATTTTGCTGTCCCCATTACCTTAATATTATGAAACATAGGCAAATATGTTCATGCAGCTACATCTTGGGCTTCATTTTAATCGTGGAATGCAATTTATTATTATATTCAGATGTAACTTCTTGCAACACGTCTAGCCACTTGTATTTACCTCTAAAGCTAAATCGTTTGTATAACGCATTTTCAACGTTCTTATAACCCTTTCAACAATGGCTGCCCTTTTTACACTACACGTTGAGTAATGATGTACTGCATAACTTTTCACCAACCCTTCAAAATATTTATTATAGAATTCACGTCCCTGATCCGATTGCAAGTTGTCCGGAGCTCTACCCTCCTTCAAAATATAAGTCGTCGCTCGACAAGCTTTGTCGGCATTCTTCGACTTTAGAGGGAGTGTCCATAGATATTTGGAATAGCAGTCTATTACTGTTAGAATATACTTTTGATTGCGGTTCTCTTTAGCATACGGAATAAATTCGGCTAAATCCGCGCAGGCTTATGCAATTCTTTGACAACCGCCAACTTTAAAGACATTACTACTATTGTAACTTATTCTCAATGGTATATATATATCCCTGCTGAGGATGCTTATATCGCCATATACACGATTAATTTTCTCCTCAAGTTTACGATCGCGCTCAGATAATTTTGCAATCGATAAATCGATATCACTCTTTAAGATTTCTTTACACTTATAGACATATTTTTTGGTGGCTAGATCCGCATCCAGCATTGGATCGATAACGTTGCAGACTCTTCTACCTTGTGCATCGTTCAGAGACATTGCAAAGTCTTTTACCTTGCATACCGTAATTACCCCCGGTTAATTTGATGTTTGCGGCTGTATGTTTTAAATGCGCTAGTGAATGCCTGCCAAACTTATGGATGGGCATTATTATGAAATTATACCTTCTTCTCGTAGCTCTTCTTCGATACTAATGATTTCGTGATCATGAGCAGAATGACTTGTTACTTTCGATGCATGCAACAGTCTGAGCCGTTCAACAAGTTCGCGAGGAGTATTCTAGTATACATACTCCTTCACTCTATTCGACAAACTCTCCATGATGCCGCGACCGAAACGTTTTGTGCTGATTTGAGGCTTAATAATCTTACGGAATTTAGACAACTTGGTGCCCATAATTGCTCCGTGAGGGTCGCGATTCTTTCTATATGCGTTAGTTTTAGCTAGAATGTCAACGTAGTCTGTCTCATCCCTCAACGTAAACTTCTTCGGCTCTTTCAATATAAGCAGCTCGTATAGTCCGGGAGTACCTTCATATACCTCATCCTTTATAATTAGATTAGGTCCTTCTATATCTACCGGAGAATCTCCTATAGACCTTTTATATAAGTCTGCATCATAACGAAGACCGTATGTATTATCAATTTGTTCTTGGTTTCCGCGGATCAGTAATTCTACATAGTGGCGAGGTAAAGGATCATATTTCTCTAAGAATTCATCGGTAATTCCTGCGTCATTGAGTAATCGCGTTAAATTAGTTGGCTCCGCCTGCTCTTCCTCCTCTTCAGCAGGATCTGTTTCAGCAATAACGTCCGCTTCAACGAATGACGGAGGGGGTCTAAACGTAGCGGGTGCTGGTTCTACACCGGTTTCTAGGAATGAAGGTGCAATCGGAGGTTTGAACTTGAGCGGGGTAGGTGTTGACGATGCGGCAGGTGCGTGTTTGAACTCCGATTTCACTGGTTCTACTTTAATTTCCGCGTTAGCAATTTGCTTCAAAGAATCCACTATGGGTTTATATGCAGTTTCCGCTAAACGATATGTTTCAAGTTCACCTCTCTTCAATAATTCCAGCTTGCGTTTGATTGCATCACGAGTCTGCGTTAACTTCCGCTTAACCACCTTATCTCGAACACCCATTGCGAGCGACTGCGTCTGAATGTCTATTATAAGCAGCTGATATAGCAATCAAATTCGCTTCGGTATCATATCTGTACCTACATGCTCATCGTATACATGCTTCAAATTTATTCAATCTCGTTTAAATAACACAACCATATTCACATTATCGCGAAACAATCTTCAAATATGTTTGATAGAGATAGAAAGAGTCCACGCCTGATTGTCGCCCTCTGCTGAAATAATGGCGAATTATATCCCGATTGAGACACAAGATGTCGTCGAAGATCATTATAGAAGTCTTAGCGACTTCTTCTGGCATGAGTACATCTGCCTTATCGTTGATTGCATTATACCTAATCCCTCTTATCGGCTTAGGTACATGCTCTAAGTATTTATACTTTGGTTGCTCGAGCGACTTACAGTGGTGTCAAAAAGTCCTGCATCGCCTCTTAAAATTAATAAAAAATGAACTTTAAAGCACTTCACGCAAATGCACTTCAACTATATTCTCTATATCAGCTCTATTTTAACTAAGGACTTAATCACAATGATAAAATAAAAAAACATTGAAGTAACTTAGTAAAAAAAGGCTTTCTTCAAAATATCAAAAAATTACAAAAAAAACGTATACTGCATTATGCCAAATATGATCTTATTTAAAACTAATTTTAGTATTTTGTTTTGGATGACTAGTTGACATCTTTGAGGCATGAAATTCGCCAGTTTTTCCAGTTCCTCCCTAGTGATGCAGTGATTCCAGGCGCCAATTAGAAATTCGATGAGGGCGACCTTTGTCGTTGGTTTTTTTCTCGATATGATGTGAAATATCCTGTTCCACAAGTTTTCGATGGTGTTTTTGGAATTCTTTAAAATCTGCTTAATTAGCCGATTTGGTTAATTATACTGACATCATTAGCAATAACACTAATGATATGTGAAGTACAATCAGATAATTCAAGGTAGTTAACGAAAGAATTCGAAAAATTTCTCAAAAACCATTGTAGACGTGGGTGATGCATGACTTTTTCACACCACTGTAGAGTAAACGTATATATTTTCGACTTTTAAGCCATGTGGTGCCTCCAATAAGCTAACCATCACGTTAGTCTTCCCGCACCCGGAAGGTCCGCAAATAATTGATCTTATTGATGTCGGAAAGAGACGACCATGCTTCCCTGCAACTTCGGATTTCAGGAAATCGTGACCATCCACAGGTAGTTCTTGAGGCTGTTTCGTAAACTGCATCATTCACTTGCTGATAGTATACTGACCAGTTCACATTCAGCTCGGGAGTTGAGTATTAAACACCTTAATCAACAAATTACCTGTTGAGCAGCATATTTCGGGTTATCAATATTGCAGACCAGGAACCAAGCTACAGAAACGTTTAGCTCGCGGCGATCCAGGTATAAATCCTCTAGATGAAGCTTGCAAACAACACGATATCGCCTATAATAATTCTAACGATTTAACAAGCCGTCATCAAGCAGATAGGGTGCTACGAGATCAAGCTTGTAATCGTGTACGCTCGAAGGATTCAAGTTTTGGTAAGAAAGCAGCAGCTTTTGCCGTAGCGAACGCCATGAAGCTTAAAACCACGTTAGGTATGGGTGCTAAGAAAAAGAAGACGAAGAGGTGCTCGTTCAGAGGTGGAGTTTTAAAACCTATTCGAAAATCTGTCAAACGTCTACTCCAAGATGGTAATCTGAAGAAACTTATTGATGTCAGTCTATCGGCCGCTAAGAGTCTGTTAAGATTGCCGGCGGAAAGAAGAGGGTGAAATTACCTGGAATCATTCCGATACCTAAAACTGGCGGCTTTCTCCCATTTCTAATACCTCTATTCGCCGGTCTCTTAGCTGCAGGTACTCTCACAGGTGGTGGTATAGCTAAAGCTCTCAACGACGCTTCGGCGGCGAAGAAGCAATTGGAGGAGGCTCAATACCATAACCAAACAATGGAGGCGGTAGCTCTAAGGAGTGATAAAGGATTTTATTTGCATCCTCATAAGAAGGTGTGCTTTATACTTGAAACCATATCCAAAACACTTATAAACTTGCCTCGGAGAGCATTAACCGATTCCGATCTGAATAAGTATGCTAAAGATGTGCCATTCTTTAGAGGTGTATTTATGTGTGACGCTTTACCCTATAAACCGCATCATAATGAGTGTGCTATCGTGAACCTTGACGATTTTAGAGGAAGAGGTACTCATTGATTTGCTTTCAAGAAACGAGGTCATGATGTCATCTACTATGATAACTTCAGAGATTTAGCGGCACCACTTGAAATAATTAGATATTTAAGAGATTGTAAAATTAGATATAATTATATCAATGAACAAAATTATAATACATTTATATGTGGACATTTATGTCTAGAGCTTGAAATATTATTTGTTTATTTATAGTCTTGTCTCAAACGTTCACATTGATAGGTGAGGGAAACGTGTTCAGTGCAATGCATTTTCCGTCAATCGAACTTGATCCTAATTATCAGTATGGATTAGTATTGTTAGGATTTTACGGTTGCAATTCTATACGAAATATTCACGAGGGTAGTAATTTTTTGGCCGATATTTATAATCAATAACCATATTAAAAACTTTTAATACAGGCTTAAAATTACCTGCGCCTACTAAGTTTAGATGTTGTAGAAGATCCATATTGAAGAGTGTAATATAAGTAACTGAAGTTATATACCGATTGCTATATATATATATATATATATATATATATATATATATATATATATATATATATATATATATATATATATATATATATATATATATATATATATATATATATATATATATGATATATATATAAATATATTGAAATAGGTTTCCGGTTTCATTGTTCTATAAGAAAATAGTCACCCGGGTGTAGAAATTTTGCGCAATTATTCAATTGAAGTCAGTATCTTCCTATAGCAATGGTATAGTTTACATATAAATTTTGAATAGCGCTGTTAACAAAACGGATGTCTGCGGTCAGATAACCTTATTTTTATGCATTGTAATATCTGTTAATATTGGAATAAATAAATTCTTTAGGACTGTATTACACAAAATACGTATTTATTAGCTTTACTAATACTTTGAGGAGGAAATGCAGCCAATAACCTGCGAATTCTAAGTTTATAATTTTTATTACTAAAATTAATTATGTATTCAATTTTAACAAACGATTATGCTTCTTGTATTAATTATATTAGAATTTATTTGAAAATGCAAAATCCCTTTTCTACTTTTATTACAAAAATAAAATCTATATTTTAATTATAAAATTTAATTATATATTTATGTAGGACATTCATTATACTTTAAAGTAGGTATGTTTGGAGACTTTATCAGCACACATACACCACCACCACATTTCCTGTTCCACAACTACGAGGCCATCCGTGCGACCTATCATCACCACAAACCCAAGGCCCCAAACCCCGCTTTCCTGTTCCACAATTACGAGGCCATCCGTGCGACCTATCATTACCACAAAACAAAGGTCACAAACCCCGCTTTCCTGTTCCACAATTACCAGACCATCCGTGCGACCTATTCGTGTTCCACAATTACATCCGTGTAACCTGGTTGCTACTCTAGCCCACTTTTTGCTCACTCACAAAATAAAAGAAAACGATATGTTAATTTATTTAATTAATGTAGAAACATGTAGAAATGTATTACTCAGATATATGATTTTCTTTAGGAATAAAACATTTTGATTTAGTACACGTGCAAAAGGTCCTCTCGACTTCTGTGTCATTACATCTGCGTGGTGCAAGTAATTGGGCATACGTACAGTGTGGTGCCCATCGGAGATGCTCCTGTAACGGATTGACATCTGGCTGCCATCGGTTTATTCTAACCCCACACATGAAACATTCAACCGTATCGTCTGAAGATGTGGAAAAGAATCCTGCTGCAGCAAGCGATGAGGGTGAGTGAACCCCAGACCATGCTCTATACGTTAGTAATCGTTTATCGAAACAATCGTAATACTGAGGATAATAAAAGTTCGGTGGCACGTCGCACATGTTTTCACTAGACGATAAACTAAGCGACTGGCATAAAATATTTTATTACATACAATATATACAATATATACAATATATACAACATATATACAATATGTACAATATATGCAATAGATAAAATAGATACAGTAAAAAAAGATTACTCGTCTACGTAGCACACCTGATCACACAGTATACTAAAGAAAAAAAATAATTTTTTGTTCATTAATGTTGATTAACTATTCAGGGAAGAAAAATAATACTTACAGTTATGAAAGCGTTTAAGTTTTTTGTTAATTATTGTATAATGTATAAAAGGGTAAAAATAATATTTACTGTAAATGTTAGATCATTTTAATACAGTTGTTAACCTCGACGATGGATAGATAATCTGTAAATGGAAAAAAAAATTAGTTTTTTATTAACTTAGTCAAAATTAAATATTTATGATGCTATAAAAAATTCTGATAAATAAAAAAAGGTTCAAACGAATGTTGAAATGAGTATAAATATAATTAATGAATGCAAGTATTTATGTGTACTGAATACATAAGGTATTCTTTCTGAATATCAAATGCATAAAAAACAGTCATGAAAAGAATAAAGAGTTAAGTCACGTCTAAATATGCAAATAAACGGTGATCATCATTGAAACGTATTTGGGTTATTACACTTCAAGTGTATGAAAATTCATGCAACATACTATTGACATATAAAAAAATGTACACTTACCTAAAAAAATGAAGTAAATAACAATTGTTTTTGCACTAATAGTACATATAAAAACACTTTAAGTGATGTATGTTTATCTAGGAATAGAAATTGTAACTGACAATAAGTGTTGAAAAACAAGTTGTATATATATAAACAGCAGCATTTTTTTATGTCTATTGTATGGGGATAATTTACATATTGCTATGTAATCTCGGCATTGAATGTAACTTCTCCATATATGGTGATATAGAATTTATTATTCTGCGTAGCCTTGCTTTTTTTTTATATAAATAGCATGCGTTTTTAGTGTATTGGTTACATTTCCAGATGAACATCTACAGTAACAATAGGGTAAGAATTATTTTTTTTTTATTAATTAATAATTTAATTTTTAAGATATACTATTCTGTACACGTTATAGTTTATTAGTGCAATAATTATTTTAGGACAATTAGAAGAGTGTCCTGGAACGACAATCTCAATCTCAAAAGCATCATGGTGTATAGCGTAAAAAAAATGTGAGTAGAATAGATATTATTCAATTATTTTTTTACATAGTTTGATTAAAGCAAATTAATTTATGATCACTTTATTATATTCAAAAAAACTCATATATATATAAAGTGAAACAGAGCCATTGTTATTTACGAGTTAATTAATAATATATTTAATTTCTACATAGATATTTAAATTCGAGTATAGGAGATTTACATAAAAAATTCGTTATGAGACATTTTATAAATCATGCATTTTATTACTTGTAAAACAACTTAAATCTTTTTAATTTCAAATTATATATTTGTGTAACTAAAAGAGCAGTGTGATAATTTTTATTAGGTAGTCGAAATCATTATGTAGAACTATTTTTTTAAGTCGTCTAATGTAAATTGTTTTCTTTATAATCAATTCAGCATTTCTTAATTCCTTTTTTTTTTTTAAATTTAAACAGATCAAATTACATACAGTTTACGGTTATCTAACAAAAGTTTCCAAGCAAAATCGAGTTTCTTTATAGGTTTAATTCTTGTTACGTACCTAGTAGATGCATTATGAAAAAATTTTTTTTATACTTACATATTATTAAAAAGATTTCACAGTCTAAAGCAGGTTTATTAGTTTTAATCCTTTGAAACTATTAATAATTTAGTGTATCTCTAAATCTGGCAGTGTATATTTGCAGATAATAATTTGATACTTATTATTTTTTATTGAAAATTTCACATTATGAAGTGATTGGAAGGTTTATAGTCATTTTGAAGTAATAATTGTTAAAGGAATTTTATTATAGCACTTTTCAGTTTAAATATTAATGCATTTTAAATAATTTTTTATCCCAATTGAACTATATGAAAAAAATTATAATTGGTTATATTCGAGTTTAAATATATATCCTTTGCTATGTATTTAGGTACATAGTATTATATATGAATATTTACATATTAGTGACTTAATTGAATCAGACTATTTAGTAGGCTAATTGCAGTATATATGATAGTTAATACTTATTGTATTGTTTATGGAAAAGAGATATCTGTTTTGAACTGTATTTGAGCTGGTTTGAGCTGTATTTGAGCTGGTTTGAGCTGGTTTGAGCAGTATTTGAGCTGGTTTGAGCTGGTTTGAGCTGGTTTTGAGCTGGTTTGAGCTGTATTTGAGCTGGTTTGAGCTAGTTTTGAGCTGGTTTGAGCTGGTTTTGAGCTGGTTTTGAGCTGGTTTGAGCTAGTTTTGAGCTGGTTTTGAGCAGGTTTGAGCTGGTTTTAGCTGTATTTAAGCTGGTTTGAGCTGTTTTTGATCTGTATTTAAGCTGGTTTGAACTGTTTTTGATCTGTATTTGACATGGTTTGAGTTGTTTTGAGCTGTTTTCGATCTGTATTTGAGCTGTGTTTAAGCTGGTTTGAACTGTTTCTATAAAAAACAGATCACTGTTTAAACCTTGCTATAATACAACACCCGCATGGAGCCCCAATACCTACTATTTTTGATCATATATTCAATCTCTCTGAAGTGTCTCGGTAGTATAATGTAGTAGGGTATTGTTACGGACGCTCTTTTTGTGTGGGGTGCGGGAAGAAGAATGAATTAATACTACGCGCGCGGTGTGTGCGTGCGCGCGCGTGGCGCGCGCGTTTATGAAGGTGTGCTTGCGCACACTGAGCACTACGTTTTTACTTTTTAACTTTTTATTTTTTTATTTTTTTATTTTTTTATTTTTTATTATTTTTTTTTCCGCGCGCGTTTATGAAGGTGTGCTTGCGCACACTGAGCACTACGTTTTTACTTTTTAACTTTTTATTTTTTTATTTTTTTATTTTTTATTTATTTTTATTTATTTTTTTTTCCGCGCATGCAGATGTGTACGTGTACGTGTACGGTCAGCAGATATTCTAAAAAATACCTCCTCACGCGATATATATACCACACCGCTTCTTGTGTTAGCACTCACAATCTAACTCTGTACCTGCACGCACCAGCTTTATAATAGTCTGAAACTATCTTGTCTGCAATGCAGGGTAAATACATAACCCGACCCAACATAATAATTAGAATATTTTGTCTTCAATGTTATTTCAGGTGTAAATCGATTCCGTTGCGAATGCATGAAAGATTTCTCCAGGAGAGATTCCCTCCTTGGCCATAAAAAAACTGCGTGCTGGATGACAGTATCTACTCCACCATCTGGCATGCAGGAGGTTTCGTTGCAAAACAAAACCACAGGGAGCAATGTGGTGCAAGGAATCACTTCCGACGATAACAAAGCAGTACATAGACACGATACTGATTCCTTTGCGCTACCAGGACTATCTGGGGTAAACTACGCGAAGGATAATGCGAAACCCGGACCATCAGGGTTGAGCAACTCAAGGAAGCGTAAGTCTGACCAATGCGATGAACCGGAACAACCTAAAAAAATTGGTCAGAGTGTCCACTGCACTGATTGTTCAATGGATATACCTCGGTATGCATTCCAAGGACACCTCAGAAGCAATAGGCATAAAGCTAATATCTGTTTACTAGTCGATACTGGGGTCGAAGTGATTCGAAATGCGTTTAAACAACGCATTGTGTCGTATCGACTGTCACCATGCAATATGCATACTGATGTGTTCACCTTTATGGCAGACGTTAAAGGAAACGTATTGAAGGTAGTACAAATTCAGTTGCAGAAACACTACTCATTAAAATGTAATGTGGAACTGTTTGGTTTATACTTTTTGAACAGTAAGGAACGCACAGAACTGAAATCCTTTCAGACTAAGTATGACATTCTAAGTATTGGGACGGTGTTGGAAGAGTATTTCCAAAGAATAAGTAACATATTGGATGCGAAGCAATCGGAATTTCAACATAAAGATTCTGGTAAGTGTGACTAATGGTGTAAGCGATTAGTAACAACTGTTTTAGGGTGGTCCCTGGTACAATTCGTATATTTAGAGGTGAACATGCTAAAATTTGCACCCATTACGTGTTCTTCATATATGGCTGTCCCCGCCGAAATCGCACATAAACACGCCATAGTCAATGTAAAAAATAATGACAACTGCTGCTTTGCATGGGCTGTGGTATCGGCACTAGTGACACCAAAGGGTCTACCCCAGCGGACGACATCTTACCCTGATTTCCAGACATTATTCAACTGGAATGGTGTACAGTTCGCTGTTAAACTGACGAATATTTCAACGTTTGAGACCAATAACAACATTTCCATTAATGTTTATGGGTTAGACGATACGTATCAAGATGGTCAGCGTGTCACAGAGGTAGTGGGGCCTCTGTATTATACCAAAGCCAAACAGGCAGTCCATGTTAATTTATTATTATTAGTCAGATAATCAGCATTATGTATGGATAAAAAAATTTTCTCGTTTACTTAGCAACCAAATATCCCGGCGGAACGGAGCAATGTATTTTTGTGATGCATGCTTGTATTACTTTAGATCCGAGGAGAAATTAACCCGACACGTGTCACACGACTGTAACTTCGTATATACAAAATTACCGGGCGTGAAACAAAAAAAAGACTTAACCGGGGAATTCTACGCGGAAAATATACTCGCGTTTCGGAACTATCAGAAACAAATGGTTCTACCATTCGTAATATATGCAGATTTTGAAGCGCTCTTAGTACCGGTAGATACGGCTGAACCAGATCCCGAAATACCGTTCACGATAAAAACGTGTAAACACGAACCATACTCGTTTAGTTATTATATTAAGTGTAGTGTAAACGATGCGTGGTCTAAGTTAGAGCTGTATAGGGGGAGTAATGCAGGGGAGATATTTATAAGACGACTAGAAAGTGATGTAAAACGGATATATAATGAACATTTCAAGGCTATTGTCCCAATGACACCATTAACGGATGAACAGCAGGTTACGTATGAACTCAGCGTATGTTGTTACATATGCGGCAAGCACTTTACGGGCGATCCGACAAATCCGAAAGTACGAGATCACTGTCACGTTACTGGTAAGTATCGTGGTGCAGCACATTCAACGTGTAACTTACACTATCAGGTACCTACATTTCTCCCCGTTTTTCTACATAATCTCAGTGGTTATGATGTTCACCTGTTCATTAAACAGTTAGCGAGTGAAACGGAAGAAATTACCGTACTTCCGGTTAACAGTGAAAAATATATAACGTTTGGTAAGCACATTTTTGTTGATGAATATGTAAACAGTCATGGTATCAAGGAAAAGAAATACATTAATTTACGTTTCGTCGATAGTTGTAGATTCATGGCTGCATCCTGTATGGAGGTACTGAAATATTTTAGTAATGATAGCGATTTCAACTTAGTGAGAAAGAAAGGTAGTTTCCCTTATGCGTACGTAGACAGCTTTAGTAAATTGAACGACGTCACGGTGCCATCATATGACAAATTCTATGATAAAATGCGCGATGCAAATATTTCCGATGACGAATACTGTCGCGTTCTATTGGTATGGGATCACTTTAAGTGTAATACACTAGGTGATTATGCTGATATTTATTTAAAATCAGATGTGTTGTTATTGGCTGACGTGTTTGAAAACTTTAGGAGATTATGTATGGGTGTGTATGGGTTAGAACCTGCACAGTATGTCACTTTGCCTGGATTGGCGTGGGATGTCATGTTAAAATGTACGAAAGTAGAGTTAGAATTACTGACGGATATGGATATGTATCACTATTTTAAACAAGGTATTCGGGGTGGAGTAAGTACTTGTATCAAGCGGAGAAGCATCGCTAATAACGAGTTTGTTCCAAACTATGATCCTAAACAACCGAAAGTGTTTTACAATATTTAGATGCCACGAATTTATACGGATGGAGTATGAAGCAATACCTGCCCCACGATGGGTTTATGTGGTTACCTCAAGAGGAAATAGATCACTTTGACGTATTAAAGATTGATGATGACGCCGATGTTGGATTTGTACTGGAGGTTGATACACATTATCCCCACCATCTGCATGACGAACACAACGATTATCCGTTTTGTCCTGAAATGATCTGCGCACCACATTCCCAGGAGGAGAAGTTAATCCCTAACCTGTGTGATAAGACCAACTACGTTATACATTACCGCTATTTAAAACAATGTATAGAGCATGGCTTAATTGTTACTTGTATTCATAGGGTTTTACGCTTTCGTCAGAGTCCTGGCTAATACCATACGTAGACCTTAATACCGCTCTCCGCAGCACAGCACAGAACAAGTTCGAAAAGGATCTCTATAAAATTATGAATAATGGCGTGTTTGGTAAAACAATGGAAAATGTCGATAAACGAAGAGTTATTAAACTGTTAACGCATTGGGAAAATAACGGTCGTCGGGTAGGTCTAGCACGGTACGTTGCAAAACCGCAATTTAAAAATTTTATTCAATTCACTGATAAATTGTTTGCGGCGGAATTGTCGAAACAGGTAGTTACGTACGACAAACCCGTCTATGTCGGATTCAGTATTTTAGATCTTTCCAAAATTATAATGTATCGGTTTTTATGATATCTTACGAGCTCATTATGGCAAGAATGTCACGTTGCTCTACACTGACACGGATTCTTTGATTGTTGAGATAGTAACTGATGATATGTATGCACACATGCGAAATAATTTAGACGAATATGATACTTCCAACTATCAAAATAAGTTGCATGGTTAATCGATGCTAATAAAACTCAAAACCTTCCCCATGAAATTCTGTTTTTAATTATTTCAGAACAAGCATAAGAGTCAAATTACTTTTATGAAAATAACTTGATATAAAAGAGGCGACATGTTTCGACAAGATTAATACATTGTCATCATCAGGCACTAAAAATAATAACTTAACTAAGTAAAAGTTGACAATATCAAGAATACCTACTTAAAATCTAATTCAGTAGAATAAGAATAAGTCATAGTAATGATTTAAAAAATTTTTTTTTTGCTAGAAAAACACAAATTGTAATTATAGACAAGATTAAATATACTTACAAAATATCGAACCGAAGTACATTATTAAATTTATATGAGAATTAAAATTTGAAAGGTAAAGGATAACTTGAATTAATCATCCTGGTAAACAGAAGGCACAAAGAGCTGAAGGCTCCTTTTTCTTTAAGTTAACAAATATTCTGAAGAGAAGTATTCATAAAAAAGAGGATTGGTAACCAAAATAACTGAATCAATACCAACCTTAAGTATTGACAGGTACAAGGTAAGTCGAATTTAAATGGAATCAGCTGAGAGCCAACAAATTCCTGTTCAAGTTAAGTATTTCGTTTAAGGAGAAATCTGGGTTAAGATCAAATTGTTGAATGATTTCTTTATTCTCTAAAACATCCAATTTCCGACCTTTATCGCAGATGTGAAGAACGTCGAAGTTATAATTAGGGTCAAAGAATGTCCGGATTCCAAAATATGATTCGCAAAGGAAGATTTTGTACCTATATTGTTATTCATGATGCATTTGTAATGCTCGGAAAGTCTGGTTTTAAATTTACGACCAGTTTGACCGATGTAAAACGCTTCACAAGAACCGCAATGAAGTTTATATACGCCGGATTTATCAAGCTTATCTATTTTATCCTTCGTATGTACCAACCTAGTCTTTAAATTATGCTTTGAATTAAATGAAATGTGTATGTTATGTTGTTTAAAAAGATTTTTGAAAAAGTATGAAGAGGGGCCAATGTAAGGCAATGAAACAACCTTTTTTGAATCCTTGTCATCAATTGTGGTGAGAGTGGTGTGATGTCTAGTGTGGAAGATTTTCTTGTACTTATTGTAAAGGTTTTTAATTATGTGCAACGGAAATTCATTTCTATGTGCTATTTCAAAAATGATATTAAGCTCTTTTGCATGGTATTCCTACGACTGCTTCCGTCGTTGGACGAATGAAAGATGAGTACGCAGCGAAAGCGATTTATTATTTTTATGGTGCTGGATCGAAGTCATACTGTCTAAAGCTTGCTGATAATGAAGTTGTTAAGAAAGCGAAAGGTGTTAAGAAAGTTGTTATTCAGAAAGTGTTGACGGAAGTAGACTACAAAGCGGTTGCGGAGGGGTCTGATAAAACAGTAATGTGTAAAATGCTTGTGTTTCGATCAACCTTACATGATATATATACCGAAATGTTAAACAAAATCGCCTTTAGGTGCCAGGATGACAAACGATATCGACTACGTTATACGTGTTCCACATTGGCGTGGGGGCATTGGCGAATACCGAAATTGGAGAATGCTGATCCGTGGAGCGAACTATTGCAGGTTGCTAAGTAAATGAATTTATATTAATAGTTTGGGTACTGACACTTGCTAGTTTCTTTCCTATATTCTCTCCATAATGAAACTAATATTAATAATAAGTTGTATTATTCCTTTAGTTGTTTAACATATATTAATATTATGTATTAATTCGTTAGTAAGAGAATATATGCTATACAAATACTATGTTCTATAAATAAAAAAATACGAGAATGACTATTTACTAGTTTTTTTATTAAAAAATGTGTACAAGACTTATTGCATTATATATGTATTATATAAATGATATACCCTACTCAAAGCACAGTGGCATAATGATTTACAATGAAAGTGACAAACGGGTTGCATAGCAGGAAGAGGTGGACTTTCCTCAAGTTCAATAACAGGCTGGGTCACAAATTTTCTGCTTTCTCTCTGCCCTTGACATAGACAGAATCTGTTGGCTGAATCAATCTCTCGAGCATTCTTCGAAAGTGGTGTGGTGGTGTATACCCTTCTTCCCATTTAATACAGTGCAGGTTTTGCATTAACCAAGTAGCTTGACGACGACTCTCTGCATCCAACGTATGCCAGGGATACGGTGATTTAAAGATAAAATGGGCAATTTCTTTCCCATTATAAATGGCGAGTTCTTTTGGTATAAAAGCTTTTGAAATTTTAAACCCTTGTACATCGACTATGACGGACATTGTATTACAACTGTCGTACTGCTTTGGTTAACGCGTTGTATGTAACTAAACGATCGTGGAGTATAACACAGTATGCTGTCGTATTGGCAGCGATGTTTGCCGCTGTTTCAAACTCCACACGAAGAACTACTGCTTTAGAGTGTAATGCTTCTTTTTGATTTGAGCAATCTACGACAATCAACGGTGCAGCTGTGGTAAATTGCATGGGGGTGAGTAATGGTTGTCCCTCTCTTTGGTAATACGACATTTGGAATTTAGCAAACATTTCATACAACGTAGCAAAGCAATTGTTATCATAATTAACGTTGAGATCGTCATACGGATAACGATCCGTGTTCAGGAACACGCGAATATTATTTAGTGCACATTTATCGAATCTGCTCGTATCTTGCATAACATTATTCTCTCGCCCAGTTTGAAATCCTATAATAATGTATCTAGGTGTTTCTATACTAGTAGATGTTTTCATTGCCTATGTATGCTTATCTGTTGCTGGAACGGCGGGATATATGTGGGTTTCCCAACTTCTAAATGCTACAGGCGTATTTACATTTTTATCATTGTATTTCGTTAACGCCAACTCCCCTGCTAATGCTGGAATGATGTGTGGAACTTTCCAATATATCTTATTTATGTTAACTTTTAATGCTTCTTCTACAGTTGAAATTACTGCGTCGGTATCAATGTTACTACGAATTAATACCAGTTCTTGTCTAATGTTCAAAATTACTTTAATGTAATCTTCGGCAAAGCCAAGTAGCATTCTCAACGGTATACAAACGTTAAAGTATCCTTGAGCATTTGTTAGTGTACTGTTTGCAGTAGGAAACCAACCTGCATTTTCATGACGGGCGAGATCATTGGACGTCAATGATACCAATCCTTTCATTGTCGACGTTAATCCTACTTTCGTTACGGAATCTACCACTATTCCATTCATTTCATATCTAATTTCACTGAATAAAAATGCGATACCGTTATTAACGAACCTTGCGGTGTTAGAGACAGTACCATCCTGACGTAATAATCGTCCCTCTACGTAGACATAGCTTTCGGATGGTAGAGCGCACATGTCTTCCTGAATGGGTATCCTGATTTCATCATTGTTTCCAAATCTGGTAGTGTATGGCTGATGGGTGTGCAGTTTGGAATTAACGATAGCATTATCAACGACAACTGTTTCATTAACGTTTAATATACTCATTGTAGTACTGTAAATCCGAGACTTTCCAATAATGCTTTGTTCTGCGGTGTCAATTCTTTGGGCGCTGAACGCTTACTGACTCTCACCTTTCCACACTTTGATCTTTTATAGTTTGATTTGCACTGGGTACATGCACATGTGTTATAGCGCGTCACCATATTTTCTTTAAATGTAGTCCTATCGTTATGACTTCCCCGTTAAAATTGACGAGATCTCCGTCTTGGTCTACTATTTTAAGTGTTATTGTCGAAATGGTAGATGTATTGATAGGTAGATAGATGACATGTTGAGGGGACTCTATTATTTTATACCCCGCTGGTACACTGGGAAAGAACTGATGAATTATGTGTGATGTTTCACCATTTTTAAAACTACCACTTGTTATATTGCACTCGATAATTAATGAGTTAATTTTGATAATGTTAATAGGAGTATCAGAGGTATGCACTTTCGCAGCCTGGTAAACAGTTTTATTAAATCCCAGCATAGGTCCTATCGAATTTTCCACATTGAAGTTAATGTCATGGGTTGCTTTCATACTTGCTTTCATAGTATTATTATTCGCTTGTAAATGCATAACTGCTCTCGATCTTGTCACTAACTCATTAATATATTTATTCACATCCGCGATTTCGTATGATCCGGGTGGTATTGTAATTTTATCGTTTCCAAGTACGAGTTGGTTATTCTTTGAAGTAACATTCTGTATAGTATTGAAAGATTCAAAACTAGTCAATCCCATTACGTATTCCGACTCATTCTCAAGAAAAATCGGTGGATTAAAGGTTGCTTGCAAGATACACTTTTTGCCGGTAAATGTAAATGTGTACGACATTACGATCACGTAACGACTACTGAAAATCAGTACGAGTAGTCATATAAAAAGTATAAGACTAAATGACCGCAGTTGTATGTATCAAAATCTTGAACCTTGGTAAAGTTATACTCAATTGTGTTTCTGCTACCATCACTTTTAAAATAGTGAAGTAATTCAAAGGGTGGTTTAATATGTCCTATGCTATCAAAATATGTAATATGCCTGTTACGCTTAATGTAAGCTGTCCAGTGTGTACCCTTGTTATTTTGATCATCCAGATTCACAATACCACATTCATTCGCATGGATTCGTGTAGGTAAGTTATCTCGCATATATATATCCCTCTAAAATAGGGAATCTGTAATTGCTCCACAAATTTTGATAGCTCAACATTACTTAAGGCGTGACGTGGTAGCTTCAGTGGGAGTTTTTTGAATACGGTTGTAAATATATACCTAACCCTCGTTTATATGGCTTTATGTATAAACCTTTTCCTAATGCAGCTGCTTCCATTGCTTGGTTGTGTCGTTTGGTTTCGTCTAACGTTTTTGTCGCAGCTTTTGCGTCAGTTACCGCTTTGCGACTGCCGCACACCGCCACCTAGAGACCCTAAAGCTCCTAATGCTGCAAAGAGGGAATAAGAGGTATGAATCCCCACGTTTTGGTATTGGCAATATTCTGCTCTTGGGTGACATAATTTTTTTGTGTTTTAGAGCGCTCAAGGCTTGCTGTATTGTCGCTTTTAAAGATGATCGAAGTTTACCACCAACACGACGTCGGGCTAGAAGGACTGCTTTGTTAAACGAAATTGCTCTGCAAGAATGCTTCCTTCGTCGTGATTTATTTCCCATTCCTAATTTCTTTTGTCCTTTCCGTGATTTGCCACCCATTCCCATTGTCCGTTTTCCTTTCATTATACCAGCTATGGTTAATGCAGCTGCCCTTTCTCCAAAGGTAGCGTCGGTAGAACGAAATCTATTCCAAGCTTTTTGTTGTAAAGTCTTATCTGCTATGTGTCGTTGTCGTAGATCGTTTGACTGGGAGTATGCAATATCGTGTTCTTTACACGCTTCGTCCAATGCGTTAATACCTTTGTCGCCACGAGCTAATCGTTTTTGTAAACGGGTGCCTGGCCCACAATATCGATATCCGGGTATATGCAACTCCACGGGTAATTTATTTATTAAAGTATTAATTAATCCTGAACCTTTTTTTTCCTCTGACGCTGGGATGTATACTTCATACCACACTGACTGACACTTCACTACTAAACTACTTTCTGCACGTGGTGTATATATATAGAAGCGTCATACAAGTCGTGGTTTAGTACCATAATGGGTGACATCCGTTTCATTCCGCAAGATACAGAATTACCTATCAAAATTATGACATTACTCCTAACAAGGAGCAGTACTCTAAACACCGCGGTTTACTAAAAGGGGGATGTAAACGAGGTATAATCGTCGGACCATCCGGCTGTGGAAAAACCAATGTTATGATTAGCTTATTAGAACATCCAAATGGCTTACGTTTCGAAAATGTCTATATATATTGCAAATCTCTATACCAACCTAAATACCAGTACCTGCGGGAGTTACTGGCACCCATAAAGGAAATTAGGTATTTCGAATACAGTGATAATAGTGATGTTATACCTCCTAGTGATTTTTGATGATGTAGCATGTCATAAACAAAATGAAATTAGAGATCATTTTTGTTTTGGCAGACATCGAAATAATGATTGTTTCTATCTGTGTCAAACGTATTCTTCAATTCCAAAACAGCTTATACGTGATAATGCGAATTTACTTGTTCTTTTCAACAAGATCACACTAATCTCAAGCATGTGTATGATGATCACGTTAATGTTGATATGTCATTTGATAAATTTAAAGACCTGTGTTGCTGTTGCTGGCGTGATAAATTCGGATTTCTTGTGATTGATAAAGAAACGTGTTAATAACGGTCGTTACCGTAAGAGATTTGACTGTTTCATTGCAGTATAAATAATCTACTAGGAATGTCAACGTACAGTCGTAATGGAGGAGCGCTTAGTACAAGACATTTTGCGTGCTCGCAAGAGTGTGCAACAGAAATATGCTAGTTTGAAAGAAGATACTGCACTTACAGAACGTGCAATGGAGGTACACTTTAAACCTATTACACAACCATTAAAACAATTAATTACTAAAAATGATGGTTCTCTCATCAAAGCTGAACCCCTTACGCCAGAAGTCGGAAAAAAGGAGTCCAATGCACATGAAAATGAAGTATTTTTACATTATACACCGAAATCCTCTAGAATACGTAAGGAGCCGCGTATTATTGTTCCTGACACCATTCCCACACCTCTACAAGAATCTGTAATTGCTGATGTCACACATGACGACGAGGTGGAAATTCCTACTTCACAACAATTGAAATCGGAGCTACTAGCTGCTGGATCTCAACCCGCCTTTGAAGAGTATCTTAATCAATACCAAGGATTAGCGAAATACTACGTCGAAGGAATCTTTAGAGATACCGAAGATGAATATGACTTAACGTA
This sequence comes from Vesta saturnalis, assembly GCA_036346205.1. Lineage (NCBI taxonomy): Eukaryota > Metazoa > Arthropoda > Insecta > Coleoptera > Lampyridae > Vesta > Vesta saturnalis. Next base: position 456,614 of record JARFJB010000447.1, read on the forward strand.
CGGTGTGCATTTTATTCCTGAAGAAGAGAAATTTTTTATAGGCGATGCTGAACTAGATTTTGTTGGAGAAAATTTGCGAATCGCTCTTCCCGATGGATCATCCCTAGATTATGAGGGAACACCGGGATTATATGAACTACTTTTTAAAAAGTTCCTACGGGATACAAAAAGAGGATCTACAGCACTACAATGACATTTTGCGTCGTACGCATGCTGCCCGACGTAATTATAACCCTGATGATCAAATCCGAGGAACTAATAGTAAGAAGTACCTTGAAATCATTTAACCATTACTTCAGCCTAGAAAACGTTCTGCCACATCGTCTATTGCACCTCCAGCCACCAGATCTCGAACAACTTCTATATCCAAAAGAGGTGGTGGACTGCAGCTATTGCGATACAATAATAAACCTATTGAGTTTGTACCGTGGAATAATCCGAATAAGTTAGTCGATTGGTTAAGGGAATTATTAGGATCAATGTCGGCAGGAAATACTAGCAATCACAATATATATATAATTGATGAACTACGTAACGCAAAAGTAATAAAGTAACAGAACTTGTTATAAACCTACCACTATAGTCATTTACTTTCATTGTTACTACGACTATCACTAAAGATAGTACTATATGTCCACCAGTGATGCCAATAGATAAATTTGGAGGCCATCTTCATCATCAAATGACAGTGGATAAATTTGGGAAACATATTGTTCATCATAGCGATCTGTCTTATGAAACTTTCATATTATTTTCTGGAATCGCCACAAAGAAGACAATTAGTATATCTACCGGCGTAGGTGATCAATATACCTATCCCTCTAACGACGGTACTATAGTACATTGCAGGTGGAGTCATCCAACTCTTGAGCTTAACATAGATGGTACAAAATTTGAGCTGGCAAAGGATGTAATTGGTCAACCTCTTAAGAGGAACGATGTAATTCGTGTAACCATGCCGACGTTTGTAAAGTTTTCAACTGCAACGATATTCAACGTAGAGTTCGTAGTAAAATCCAAAGTACAAAACAAAAATGAGTAAAGCCGATGTTGTCGAAGAACTGCACAAACCTGCAAGAAGAAATTTTCCGCGGCGTTGTGTTGTACTAAAAGGTTTAAATGATCTATTTCAAGCTGATTTAGTGGAAATGATACCATATGCTCGGATGAATAAAGGATTTCGATACATTTTAGTAATAATAAATGCATTCTCTAAATATGTTTGGGCTTTTCCCATCAAACGCAAGAATGGTAAACTGGTCGCGGATGTAATGGATAAACTTTTGTCTGGTTTGAAAAGGATACCTACACATATACAAACTGATATGGGAACTGAGTTCTATAATGCTGAATTCAAAAAGTAATGAAAAATTTAATATCAATCATTACAGTAGTTATTCCACCTTGAAAAGTAGTATAGTCGAACGTGTAAATCGCACCCTTAAAGCAATAATGTGGAAAACCTTCAGCATGCAAGGATCCTATAAGTGGCTATCAATATTACCGCACATTGTCGCCGAGTATAATTCAAGAAAGCATAGAACAACTGGATACAAACCGGTAGATGTATCGGAAAAAATAGTGCATCTATTTCAAAACATTTAAAATGTCAAAAAATTCTTGACCGTAAAACACCTAAATTTAAAGTGGGGGAACATGTACGCATTAGCAAACATAGAAGCATATTCTCTAAGGGGTACACACCTAATTGGAGTTACGAAGTCTTTCGAATATCAACAGTTAAACGTTCAAGCCCACTCACCTACACATTACGTGATACTCGAGATGAAGAGATTCAAGGTCGGTTCTATGAGCCCGAACTACAAAGTGTTAAATATCCAGACATTCATCTAGTTGAACGTGTCATCCGACGTCAAGGGAATAAAGCTCTCGTTAAGTGGTTGGGTTTTGATACTTCTCACAACTCCTGGATTTCTAACAAAGACATTGTGTAATACGCTAAGTAACCTTAATTATATATTGTAATATTTATATGCAATAAATAGATCTTTTTTATTTTACTTTTTTTTATTTAATACTATCCTATACATTATATATCACTACATACTACTAAAGCGTCTGACAAACACACACTCACGATGCTGCTTTTCGAGGATTGGTGAAATTATATTATCACAGTCGCCTATTCTTTTTTTAAATCGTGCAGAATCTCTAGCTAATTGTTCCCATTCTCCTTTTCGGGCATGCCTGTGAGCCAACTCCCATACTACTATGTAGTGAACTACGTTTTTGGACTCATTAATGCACACCTTCTTCACTGGGTGAGTCGTCATCTGATGGCTCAAAATTCGGTAAATATCGTTCTATTTCGTGTATAAATTGCTCCAATGCTATTTCTTTAAGGTCTTCTATTAATCGCTTTATACAACAAATACACTCTACATCATCTACATGCGATTTTAAGTATTTTTCACAAAGGCGTATTCCTCCCCCATACTTATTAACTAGATTATTTAAATAGTCATCACTAAATCTACCCATTCCATACACTTTTTCATGATCAGCATCGAATTCTAATGATTGTAACTGGCATATTAGTCTTTGGACTGCACTAACACAATCTACAGCTTTAGACCACGACTACGCACTATAACACATCCACATATTGACTAACATCTAATACTATCCCTATTGACTACAAGCGCGTTACCCCCCCTTTCAGTTATAGGTTTGGCAAGATCCATATCCATATATAGTTTCTCCTTAGCAAATTCTTCCATTTCCAGAAGGCAGGCTATGTTGACCTCAAATACATCATGCAATGAACCTATAACTTGGTGAATGTTACATTCAGGAATTGCCGCTGCCGACATTATTAGGTTTTTATAAAACTCTGGAAAGTTCACAGTATCTGCCAACTCCAATCGGTAATATATTATCTTCAAAAGCTTCCATAGCTGTTCTATAGACTCCCATCCTAAATAGACATCAACTTCTTCACTATCACAGAGGCGTATAATTTTTTTCTTGTTAATATTTTCGTACGAGACAGTCTCCGATCCCAGTTTGGTACTGTTACTCATTTTGTTTTTTTCAACCTTGTATTCACCACTACTTCAAGGATTCCTAGGCATACTTATTTCCAAGGTTGTTTCCCGTTCCACTTTGCCACAACAAGGTCACTACACACGGTTACATACCCCCACTCAGTATTACTCGTCTACTTAAAGGGAGGGGGTTTTACATATACCATAGTTACCGATCTTCACTATGTCAGTTACTCCAGTGCAAGACGATTGGAAGACTCCTGAAGTGTACCAACCACAAACCTTATTTCAAATTAGTACGCGACGGACATGTCAATTAATTCCGAACTGGGTAAATTTTGAAAAGAAAGGAATACTACCGCCTTCCATAACATCAGTAGTGTGTATGCAATATGAAGATGTAAAGTGGGATTCGGCATGGTTTGACACCTTGGGCAAGCGAATCTCTGACCACGTCTCGGAGAGTAGTTTGAAAGATTACTCTCACATAGTTGCGTTGTACATTCGCTACCATCTGCTTGGTGGTATGTGTTTATGTTATGCATGTTACTCCACGTTGAAACCAGGAGATTACCGCGTGGTGGACCACCATACCCATATGGAGCGATGGACAATGTTTTTTCACATGATGAATACTGGTGCTCATCATGTAGAGCGCCATTAACCACTTTATACGATGTTTATGATGATGATTCTTGTTATTTGTGTGAGGAAGTATGTTATGTTGATTATTAATACTTTGTTTTGCTGTCTATATATTGTATGTAATAAAATATTTTATGCCAGTCGCTTAGTTTATCCTCTAGTGAAAACATGTGCGACGTGCCACCGAACTTTTATTATCCTCAGTATTACAATTGTTTCGATAAACGATTACTAACGTATAGAGCATGGTCTGGGGTTCACTCACCCTCATCGCTTGCTGCAGCAGGATTCATTTCCACATCTTCAGACGATACGGTTGAATGTTTCATGTGTGGGGTTAGAATAAACCGATGGCAGCCAGATGTCAATCCGTTACAGGAGCATCTCCGATGGGCACCACACTGCACTATGCCCAATTACTTGCACCACGCAGATGTAATGACACAGAAGTCGAGAGGACCTTTTGCACGTGTACTAAATCAAAATGTTTAATTCCTAAAGAAAATCATATACCTGAGTAATACATTTGTACATGTTTCTACATTAATTAAATACATTAACATATCGTTTTCTTTTATTTTGTGAGTGAGCAAAAGTGGGCTAGTAGCAACCAGGTTACACGGATGTAATTGTGGAACACGAATAGGTCGCACGGATGGTCTGGTAATTGTGGAACAGGAAAGCGGGGTTTGTGACCTTTGTTTTGTGGTAATGATAGGTCGCACGGATGGCCTCGTAATTGTGGAACAGGAAAGTGGGGTTTGGGGCCTTGGGTTTGTGGTGATGATAGGTCGCACGGATGGCCTCGTAGTTGTGGAACAGGAAATGTGGTGGTGGTGTATGTGTGCTGATAAAGTCTCAAAACATACCTACTTTAAAGTATAATGAAGCAACGTTCAATTATTATTTTAAACGTGCGCAAATTCTTTTCCTTGTTACTCCGAATGCGGTCTCACTCTGTCATCAACCATAATTGAAAAGCTACTATTTCACTCATGCTCGTGACGTCATTTGAGATGAATTACTCAGAATGTTATTTCTAGATCAATTTTATATTGCAATTTAATGTTAATTAAAAATTGAAAATCTGTAACTAGTATTTTAATTTTAAAAATGTGTAGAAATGCAAAAGTCAAAAATGTAATTACATGTTTATTATTTTCAAATGCGCTAATTGGACCATTTAAAGGACGTTATTAAATGATAAAATTCGTTTCTTTACAGTTTATAGTTATTATTATTAAATTCATGCTATTACATTAATTAAGTATGTAATAATTTCTAGATTTAGCTGATTGCTGTACTTTGTTTTAGAATTAAGTCAAAAATATAATTACATGTTTATTATTAAATGCAGTAATTACGTAACAAATGTAAATAGTTTTAATTTATAACATCAAAGTCGCACATGTATCAACAACATTATTTTCTATTATTACTAAATGCAATAAATAATTAACTTTCAATATAATTTTTGTATTTACAAATACATATCATTTCTAATTTATAAATAAAATTATTATTTTGGGCTATTGTATTACTTTAAAAACAATAATAAAAATGTATTTTCATTGTAAAAATGTAATTTCATTTATGGTGTTATACGCGCCGGATATTAATACTGCAACGAAATGAAAAGCTATTCTCATTCAATCTCTGAAGTCAGATTATATATATACGTTTATAATCACACTTTTTACGTTTCTCATCTTAAACCCTGTTAGCTCAGTTGGTTATATGGATATGCATAGATTCATAACTTGACTTGTTCGAGTTCGAATTCCGGTGCAAACAATTTTTGCAGGCTTTATCCTACAACAGGAAGTTCCTCTTCAACAGCGACAAACAAGATGCCTGCAAGGCCCCGCAGACCACACCATCGCAACAACGCGGCGCCGGAAACCAACAGAAGCCGCCGAAGATCTCTAAAGAAGCCCTCAGAAACCGGCGAAGAACCTAACGGAAGCCGCCGAAGACTCCAGAGGCTGCAACTAACACTTCAAGTGTATTACTCACTGTTCGAAGCAAAGGTGAGGTACGGCGTTATCTTGTGGGGAAATGCAAACAACAAATTGATTAATGACATATTTAAGATACAAAAAAAGGCTATTCGTACAATGTTTTCATTACGAAAACGAGACTCATGCAAGCTGTTTTTTGAAAAACACTGCATTAAAACTATCTATGCCCTATATATTCTGGAATGTCTGTGTTTTGTTTTCAAAAATAAATCGCAATTCTCTCTAAATTCGATCATCACTGTATAACACGAGATTCAAAACAACTTTACTTTAGCCGCATCAAACAATAGAGCACATGACACCTCATATTTACAAATGGGTCTAAGATTCTACAACGCTCTTCCTCAACATATAAAGTATATAACGATATATAAACAATTCAAACAAGAAGTTTCAAAAGTCCTCAAGAAAAAGGCATTGTATTCATTGGATGATCCTTTTGTCAATGTTGCAGCTTAGGTAACAGTATGTTTAGAGTTTTTGTTAAAGAATTTAAATACCATTATGTGATATCTATGTTTTATGTACCTGTACATTTCTATTATTGTAAGTATTGTGTATATTTTACGCCAAACGGCAAACAAATAAATTAACAACAACAACAACAACCTGAAGCCGCTAAGACATCCACAAAAGCCCTCAGAGAACCTACCGGAAGCCGCCGAAGACTCCAGAGGCTGCTGAACAATTCCAACATGGCGGCCACGTCTCTCATTGGACAGCTACTGGTCCAACCCCCTTCCGTAACTCAACAGGGGTCAGGTCCCATCCTCGCATCCCATTGCTTTAACGTCATTGCTCCTTCCGGTAGTAGGAGCCACGCCCTCTTCTCCCATTGGTGCCCCAACCACAAACTTCCAGTGGGGGCGAGGCTTAAGTGCTCGCTCATGTCGCTGATTGGTGTGACGTCACTTCCTGTCGCAGGATGTACATAGCCTTACTACTCAAAAGAAATGTAACTGATAATGATGACAATGTTATGAATGTTGTTCTATCTACTGTGGAGAATCCGAGGATTCGTTATTACAGCGGCAAGAAATTACCGATGTTTCTGAGCCATCAATTAGAAGAATTATGCGATTAAATAAATTCAAGCCATACAAACCCAAATTTATTCATACCCTTCAGGAAAGAGACCCAGACGCAAGGTTAGAAATTTCTTTTTGGTTCCAAGGAGAAATAGAGGATTATGAGTATTTTTCGAGAAGAATTCTTTATTCTGACGAATCCAGTTTTACATCAAATGGTATCGTGAATTCGCAAAACTGTAGATGGTGGGCAGATGAAAATCCTAACTTTAAGATTGAATGCCGGGATCAATATTCGTTCAAAATCAACGTTTGGTGTGGAATTCTAAATGATGAAATTGTGGGATCAGTATTTTTCAGAGAAAATTTAAATTCTGCGAGTTATTTAAATATGCTTCAGACATATTTATCAAATTATTTGCATAATCTTCCTAAGAATCAACATGTTTTTCCAACAAGATGGCGTACTTATTCATTTAACGGTGGCAGTAAAGTCATGACTGGACCTAAAATTTCCTAATCGCTGGATAGGAAGATATTCCAACAATCCAAGCTCTGTAAGATCGCCCGATATCACCCCAATGGACTTTTTGCAATGGGGATATTTAAAGGAGAAAGTTTATAAACAGCGACCATTCAGAAACATTCAACATTTGGAAAATACAATTAGAAATTGTATTCGGACAGTATCCCTGTTGATGTTGAGAAATGTACATCAAGAAATGCACAAACGTACAATACTTTGCATAGAGAACGGTGGACACCACATTGAATGATAATGGTATAGGTAACTTTTTTTCACACTTTTGTTTTATGTTTGTGTTCCATTATCAATTAATGTAGGTTATTCTAGTATTTTGAATAAAACTTCTTTCTTGAAATTTGAAGATTATTTTATTTATTATAACTCAACGTTTCAGAAAGGTACATAAAGAGTTATGTTAAAATTTAAATGATTAGACGTTCTCTATAACCCCCTCGCATTTACTAGGTTTAATCTTGGAGGAATATGTAGTTTTTCTCATTGGATACAAAAATTGAGGTATTTTTAGGGATAATTGTGAATAATCTAATTTGCCATTTATGGGGAAAATAAAACTTATGCTTTTTTGCGTATTGTTGTTCCATTAGAAAATAACTTAGCTCCGAAAAATTTGTTTCCCGAAAAATACAGGGATGGTAGAAAAAACAAAGGAAAAACGTAGATATTTTTTAGAGAAGTTGACTGAAATTGCATATTTGGCATATTTTTTGATTCTAAACAACTTTTGAAAAATAAGGGTACTTTACTTTACTCTTGAGCTGCATTCACATTTTCGAAACTCCCTCGTGCAAGAAACGACATATTCAAATGTTTGCAAGTCCATTTTAGGTTTGCGATAGACCAGGCACTTTTATCAAAAAATGTTTTCCATTTGCATCCAACTTTATACCGGTCACTGTATGTTACAGAAATTTTGGCACACAGATATTCAAAACAATTGTCAATGCAACCCCAAGATATACAGGGTGCGGCATTATTGCGTTGAAGTACGATATACCCGTTATTAAAGGAGATATCAAAAAAAGTTATTTACAAAAATTACAGGCATCTTCAAAACTTCACATTATAAAACTATTTGCGTATTTACAGGGTGTTACATATTACCAGGGTGAACCAAACATACTTTTTTTTAAATGTGACACCCTATGTATTATTTCAAATTTAGATTAAGCTCGTCCCCCCATACTTCCAATACAGGGTTTCATTACGTTATACAGGGTATTCCAAAAGTTATGGTCAATTGTACGCGAAAATCATTTTCATTTCAACGTCCTGTATACTCTAGACAGAACAACCTAAGAATAATTTTTTTCCAGGCATAACTTATTGACATTGGTACTGTGTTACGAGAAAGTGCTATTTATTTATTATTGTACCAATTGAATATAGAGCGAACCAAAATTCGAACACATGATTTTGTCAATTTTTTAAAATGAATTATCCTATATTTTATTTTAAAAAGTGAAAATACACTTTATGTTCTTTCATTTTTATTAAGCACTCCCTATAGCTAAAATCGTCAATTTCTGAGATAGTTTCGGGGATAATATAACTAGTGTTATGATTATCATCATCGGTGATGACTCGAGTTAAAGTCGATGAAAATTGAACGGGTTCAATTTTCTATAGGTCTCAACAAGCGGTATCATCGATTATTAATCATAACACGTCTTATAAAATTGTTTATTATCACAAAGAATTTAGAAAGAGAGATATCCCGCACGAAGACAACCCGAGAAAATAACGTTGGAAATGTTAGTACGGGTTCAGTAGTTTATGAAGAAAAAAGGAAAAGACAAAGCCTGTACTTAACGAGGAAAATGAATTTAATGTGATGCTTGAAGTTATGCATAATCGACATGTTAATACACGTGAGATCTCGCGTCAGCATGATATTAGTGACAGGTCCGTCCGAAGAATACTGCGTAAAAATAAGATGAATCCATACCATATCCAGTTGCATCAAGAGTTACTCGAAGATGAATATCCCAGAAGGGTTGCTTTTTGTGAATGAGCTCAACAACAAATTCATAATCAGGCGGATTTCTTTGATTTTGTCCTCGTTCGAGACGAAGCCTGTCACGTGCTTAATTGGAAAACGTTTCTTTTTGATAATGTTCGTCATTTTGTCAAATTCACTTACTCAAAATAGCAATGTACTCTTTGGTTGAATGCTTCCAAATCACTATTTCGCAAACTATACGCATCTCTAATTGCATTTAAATTAACGTATGTAACTTTCGTACACATCTTTTACTTCGTTCAAATATAAGTCAAATTTGATATCTTCAGCGACATCTCTGAGATTTCGGATAATTTAATATAAAACAGTTAAATAGAAACCTGGGATCTTTTTTAAGGTCAAATAATGCAAATACATATAATAAATAAATATTTTCTACACAATTTAACTTTGGCAACAATGATTTAAAACAAAAATTTGAAAATATTTGTAAAATTGATTTTTAAGGTGTTGGTCAATTTTTCTTTCTTCCTGTTAAGAACGCCATCGATGAAGGATGTTGAGTTTCTTTAGAAGTTTTCATTTCTGGTTCTGGATGCTGAAGCATCATTTTTTTTGGAAAATTCTCACTTAAAGTAATACTTGATTAAGTACAAGTATTACTAACTCCTTTATAGGCGGATATAATTGAAATTATCCATTCGTCCACATCTTCGGTAAGTGGCACATGTTTCGATAACCTCATGGTAATTAAAATTATTTTCAGGCTTTCTAATATAAAAGCATTCAACACTAATTCTTCACATATACAGACACTGCAATTGAAATTACATTGGATGTTCACTATCGGCTCGTTTATCACATGTAAGAGGTATGAACGGTCATAATTACTCAAATATTGTACTTATATTTACCTTCTTTTAGCTTCTCCGTACTACCTGTGTTTAGCATCTCCATGCTACCTGCTTTTAGTATCTCCGTACTGCCTACGTTTAGCATCTCTCTACTACCTATTTTTCTGCTCACATTTTATTGTTACGTTACATCCAAAATATATGGTTACCGCTGAAAGGCATGAGATCCTTGCTGACATTCATGACCATATACGTGGAATAGTACCCGAAATTCGCAAGATCAAATAAGTAATAGATTCAACAATAAAGGTCAGATGTTTTTCTTTCTTTATCACCTGGTTGCACGATTGTGTTTCCAAACTTCAATTACACCGAGGAGGTTCTTAGTGAATTCCTATAATGAACATAAATGGACTGATATTATTACTTTTGTAATCAAATAATCGAAAATTGTTACCTCTTATCTACATTTATATATTTATGGTACTTCCAGCAGTTCACTTTCACAAAATTCCTTTTATCTAAAACGGTATATATATATATATATATATATATATATATATATATATTCACTAATTCAGTTCTGAATATTTTTGTACTCAATCATAATTAAAATTTTAATTGAATCTTTAAAATAGATACCCACATCTAAACAGTTTTTAGCTTCCATTTTGGACTAATTAATTCTAGCTTCTGGGGCTATATTTAACCAACGATTTAACTCCTACTGTGATTGTAATATACCGGGTGTAACGATTATCTGAATTACGTGAATTACTGCAAACGTTAAACATTTAATTTTATATGAATTTGTAATTTTTATCTCATAATCTTTATGTGTTATGTACGTTACTTTTCTTGTGGACAAGGTTGTCCGGGCCAATTTACTTCCTATAAATTTCTTGACTACTTTGTTGATTATTGTAGTTATTTACTGTGGACCGAACAAGCTTTTCTATTTACTATATACAGTGTGACGCGTAAGGCAAGCACGTTCCTTAATTAAATTCTTTATTATTTTTTGTCTTACTGAACATCCCAATGGGATTATGTGTGAAATTAGCCAATTCCGGGTGCGAATAGTAAGATATTACAACGGCCGGAAGGGGGCATATAATAATTTTACTTTTATTTTATTTTAATTCACATTTAAATTATAATTCGTCGTGGGCATAAGCTGAATCTCACTGCTTGCCATCGTGGGTTTTGGTGGACTGTTAATATATATTAATTTATTTTATTTTATTCTTTTGTCAAAATACCGACAATAACTATTACCTTATCGGGAGATTTGTCGACTCATTTCTACTTCCTCCTTTCATTCTTATTTCTTTCTTCTTCTTTTTTTTGGTAAATCCTGTTTCAGGCTTTACAGGGTTTACTTTCCTTTCAACACTAGTTGAGTACTTCCTTATTAAAGCCTGTGGCGCCTACTCATATCCGGTTCCTATCTAACCAGACTACTATCAATTTAAGCTACACCTCCACAAAAACCACGCATCCGAGTGCTCTGCGGTCTTCCGACCGTTTAGTCGAGCTCACTCATTCTTTTTATGCCATTTGATGCTTAGACACGTGGCAAGCCACGTTTCATAAAAATGGAACTGTGAATAGACATTATTATTCGACAAGTAATTCCCACCTTATAGCAACTCATAGTCAAACTAGGTGGTCTTTGAATGTTTGGGGTGGTATAGTTGGGGATCACGTAATTGGATCGCATTTTTTCGATGGAACAGTGAATGGTCAGGTGTACTTAGACTTTTTATAAAATCATTTATCATTACTGTTAGCAAACGTTCGTCTTAACATTCGTCAAAGAATGTGGTTGTTACACGATGGAGCTCCGGTACATCACAGTAGATTATTCATCATCATCTTAATACCTATTTTCCTGGAAGATGGTGGGAAGAGGAGGACCTCTACATGGCCAGCTTCGTTCACCAGAGTTAAGTAAAATTGACTTATTCAATTGTTGTTATGTGAAAAACCGTATGTATCAAATACCTCCAACCACACCAAAATGATGTGAAGAATAGAATACGAGAAGTGTTCCAAAGTATTAATGTAGAAATGATAAGTAATGTCAGTCGAGACTTTGCAGATCGACTGCAATGCTGTATTGATGTTTTCGGTGGACATTTTGAACATTTATCATGAAATTAATTCATTTATTAAGAATTGTGTCTTAATAACCGAAGTTTTTTGAATTTTATATAATAATTTGCCACACTTTTGTTTGTTCACGGCTAACTTGTTATAATAGCAATTTTTAAAAAATCTCTTTCTGTTATTGAATTGAAAATATCTCGGAAATTAATAATTTTAGCTATGGGAAGTGCTTTTTTTTTATGATTGTGGACCTGAACAGGCCAAATAAGGCCTATCGTGCTAAAGCACTCAGGAACACTTAGGAGGATGGATAGAGGGATAATGAATTGCCAATAGATGCCTATGAACAGCTACCGTAAATTTTCTCATATCATAAGTGAGAGGAAAACAGGAACTAGGGAGATCATTCCAGAGTTTAGAAGCCGTGTAGAAAAAAATGTGGATTGCGCCCGTTTGGTACGACAAGTGGAGATTTGTACTGCATACTGATGATGTGAATGAGCGAACCGAGTGTTTCTCGCAAAGATAGCCGGAGATGGTATCAAAGAATGCAATTCACCAGCACAATAGCCGTTGTAATAACGATAATACAAAGAAAGAACTGAAACCATCCTTCTATGCTCAAGGGACTGTACGTGAGAAGTTAAGGACGGGTCATTTATAAGCCTAATCGCTCTCTTTTGAATACGATCAACGATATCGAGAGCGTATTGGGGGGCACTAACCCAAAGGTGAGAATTATGTTCCAGATGAGGCCGAATTTGGGCCTTATACAGCAGAAGGAGTTGTCGAGAGGTAAAGTACTGCTTAGATCTGTACAAAAAACCTATTTTACGAGCAGCTGTTTTGGTAGCTGATAGAAGATGGTCAACCCATGAGAGATTTGAAGATACAGTCATACGCAACAGAGTAATAGAGTCTGAAAACTTAAGAACTGAGCCATTCATACTTACAACAGGAAATTATCGATCTTTTTTGGCGGACATAAGGCAACACTGAGTTTTGTTAGCATTAAATTTAACTAGATTATTGCTTCCCCATTCGAGAATACGTTGAATGTCTTTGTTGATTGAATTTGCCATTTCAGCTTTAATTTCTTGATTTGACATAGAAGGTGGATTATCACTATGAGTAGACTGAGATGAACTACAGTGAAGAGTGCTATCGTCAACAAAGCAATGGATGGGGTTAGTTGTTGAAGAAATAAGGTCGTTTATGTACAGCAGAAAAAGTGTAGGCGCTATAACGGATCCCTGTGGTACGCCCGCGTTAATGCTAACTTCTTTTGAAAAAAAGCCATCAATTACGACACGTATTCGTCTTTTATCAAGGAAACTAGAAACCCAGTTGATGAGCGTATCATTTAACCCAAACGAGGTGAGTTTAGCAAGTAAACACTTATGCCAAACTTGGTCAAATGCCTTTGAGATATCTAAAGCGACTACAACTGTTTCACCGGACTGCTCTACTGTATTGTTCCAAACTTGGGTCACATATGAAAGAAGATCGCCTGTTGAACGACTTTGCCTAAACCCATATTGGTGGTCACTAAGGAGTTTGTTAGTTTCAAGGAACGTGAGCAGTTGCTGATTGATGGCTTTTTCCATGATTTTAGACAAAATGGAAGTAATGGCAATTGGTCTGTAATTTGAGGGATCGGTCTTATCACCTTTTTTTGGGAATAGGTAGAACATTTGCTAACTTCCATGATGAAGGGAATTCCCCAGAAGATACAGAGATCGTATAGAGCTCAGATAGGACTGGTACTAGTTCGGGGGAACATTTCTTTAAGTCAATAGCTGGGATACCGTCTGGGCCAGTCGCCTTATTGAGATCAAGCCTACTGATGATCAATTCCTAGAGCTTGTACCGAAAATGAATTGGTTTCATAACGTATGAAGAAGAGTTGACTAGGAGCACATCTTTTCCAGAATCATTGAGACACGAGTTTGATGCAAACAAATCCACAAAAACGTTGGCTTTGTCTACAGAATCAGCAACTACCGATCCGTCAATAGATGTCAGGGGGGGAAATTAAGATGTTCGAAAGTTTTTACTAATGGCTTTTGCTAAAGACCAAAATTTACGACTGCCTAAAGGAGATGTAGCTAGTTCATTGCATCTTCGTTGTTCGAACAACTTTTTAGTTTTAGTGATGACACTTTTGCAGATATTTCTAGCACCAACGTATTCTACATGACTGTCAACCGATTTATTAGATTTCCATTTAATGTAACATTTATTTTTTAAAGATATTGCATCAGAACAAGCCTTATTGAACCAGGGTTGGGAACGTGAATGACCTACACGGTACTGTTTTTTCGGAATATATAACTCCATTCCCATGAGGATGTCTTCAGATACTGAAAGAGCGATGTCCGAGGAAGAGGACGACTTAAAACAATATTCACGCCATGGAAAGGTTGCAAAGAAATCCCGTAAATCACTCCATCAAGCTGACTTAAAACACCACAAGGTTCTATCGGTTTTGCGAACAACAGTGGAATTAGGTACAGTAGAAATGATTTTTATTAGACAATGGTCGGAAAGACCTAAAGGCGAAAGAACGGAAGTTTTATAAACAAGAGGGTTTGATGTAAGAAAGAGATCTAGAAGATGTGGAGTATGGTTAAGGTTATCAGGGATTCTTGTGGGTTCAGAAATCATTTGTGTGAGATCACATGAAATAGCTAATGTTTCTGCACTATGACCAGCGGGATTTGTAGTAGATGAAAATTGAAGCCAATTAGAGTTATGAACATTGAAATCACCTACAAATGAGATATCGCAAGATGGAAACTGAGACAGGAGATAGTCAACTTTCATACTAAGGTAATCGAAGAAGTCTTGAAAGTTGCTGTCATTAGGAGACCTATAAATGCAACAGTAGAATTTCACAAAATTAGGACCAGAATGTTTAAATCAAATCCCGTCAAAATTTTTATTTTCTAAGGAAGAAACCCTCTTGCAAGCAATTCTGTCCTTGATGTACGCACATACGCCTCCTTTATATCGGAAGTTAGAGTGAAGATGGTATTGAGGAAATTGCAAGTCGGGTGACTCGGAGCTTTCAGGGGAGACTTGTGTTTCAGATAGAAACAATATATCAGGTTGTAATTGTTCAAGATGTTGGTGAATAGCATTAAGATTAGACCTGATACCGCGGATGTTGCAGTAGTGAATCAGAAAGTTGATACTTTCGATGACCGAGGTCCGAGACCCAATATTAAGGAGCCCATGGTAAGGGTGGTGGTACCTCCCCGGCTGGCATGGAGTATACATGCCTTCCACCTATTGATTAATAAAAATATTGATTAATAAAAATGAAAGAACATAAAGCGTATTACCACTTTTTAAAATAAAATACAGGGTGATTCATTTGTTCGAGTTTTGTCTCGCTCTATCTTCAATTGGTGCAATAATAAAGAAATAGCACTTTTTCGTAATACTACCACTGTCAAAAAGTTATGCCTGGAAAAAATTATTGTTAGGTTGTTCTGTCTAGGGTATACAGGACGTTGAAATCTGAATGATTTTCGTGAAAAATTGACCGTAACTTTTGAAATACCCTGCATTACGTAATGAAACCCTATATTGGAAGTACGGGGGAGATGAGCTTAATCTAAATTTGAAATAATATATACGGTGTCCCATTTAAAAAAAAGTATGTTTGGTTCACACTGGTAATATGTAACATCCTGTAAATACGCAAATAATTTTATTATGTGAAGTTTGAAGTTGCCTGTAATTATTCTAAATAACTTTTTTGGTATCTCCTTTAATAACGGGTATATGGTATTTCGACGCACCCTGTAGATTACGTCCTAAATCCATAAGTCATGTTTCACCAAGCACATATTCGACTACAATTAATTTTAGTAATACCTGAGAGTGGTATTTCTTTACTTAGACTTCCATATGTTTGAAATTTAATTACTCTATTTTACATTAAGTT
Organism: Vesta saturnalis; assembly: GCA_036346205.1. Classification (NCBI taxonomy): domain Eukaryota; kingdom Metazoa; phylum Arthropoda; class Insecta; order Coleoptera; family Lampyridae; genus Vesta; species Vesta saturnalis. Next base: position 472,744 of record JARFJB010000447.1, read on the forward strand.
ATTTAAATTTCAATATTTAGATACTTTACAAATTGCTTTTGTAAGATTCTTCGGCGATTCTAAAACATCTAACTTCTCCCTTATATTAAACTCAAAATAAAATAAATCATAAGGTGTATTCAGACCATTATCATTATTCCTAAAAGTTTTTTGCTTTCAGTTTGTCTATTCAACTTTTTAAGGAACTCCAATCCCAATACTCTTAAAAGTTGGAAATAGAACCCTACCATACATTTCGAAGTATAAATTTAATTCAATTTAAAGTATAACGCGAATTTTATATCCTGAAAAAGGCATAAAACATGAAGTGATAGATTCAAAAACATTTTAGAAGACATGAATACAGAAGTAAAGAAATGACATTTATTCAAAGGCATTTATTTTATTATTGAACCACCTTTAAAATGGTGTTCAATAAAATTGAGATGCTGGAAAAATTCGAATAAATTATGTTAATGTATGTATGGCATTAATGTAATAAAGACATAAATATAATGGCATTATGTGAGTAATTTCGTTATGATGAACAGCTCATTTGGGAAACTTAACCGAAATCAATGCATTAATAAGCAAATCTAATGATTGTTAGTTATAACTGTAATTAATCATTTTTTCTTTCAAAGTTGCTGTTGTAAAAGCTGTTATAAAATACGCCATCCGCAAAGTTTCGCGATTTAATAAATTTTCAACTTTTTCTCATAACGACTTTCCAACTTTTTAGCTTGTTTTTGTTTTTTACAACTGTTATAGTTTTGTTCAATTTATTTAATATTAATATTAATCTGTGCTACATTTACGAAGCATTAAATCTAAACGTAAAAAATGTCAAACTGCCAGTAGCCAAGTTTTAGACGACTTGTTGATAAGTACGTCTTAATTTCTAACTTGCAATCTCATTAATAACGCATGAAAGCTTTTTAGCTTTAAAAACGTTAACAGTTATTAAAAGTGTAAAAGTGTTACTTCATTAATTCTACAGCATTGCTTTTAGTGTTTCAGAATGTTAATTGTGTTTATGAACTTGGCATGGAGCTTTCTGCAAACATTTCTCTTTTGTGCATTTAGAAAGGTGTCTCTGGAGAAATTTAGAATAATGATATGCAATTTAATCAAATTGCATCTCTAAATCCCGTTTTACTATCATATCCGTGGATATGCGAAAGTTTTATTTTAGAAGCGCCTGTGCTATCGAAATCAGTTACTATAATGTCAATATTCCTATTATTTACCTATCATTCAATATTTTTAATACTGTAAATGCATAATGGTGCTTTAATGAACAAAATTTCCAAATAAAAGTACTTATAACGGAATCGATTGTGGTAAATGGCTTTAGCTAATACAGTTTTGCAAGCTTTTGTCTTTTATTAAATGAAACGGCTTCATGCATTACGTGTTGACTATTCTGTTTGTGAATTAGAAAATTTGCCTTTTGAACTATACACCAAGCCCAGCAATTTGGCACCAATACAGCAGTGGGTGTGGTTTGGCACGTCTTCTCTAATAATATATTATTTTAATTTCACATGCATTATTTAGTAGTGAATCCATAAAACAATCTTTGAGTAATAAAATACTTATCTTTTTTGGATTTTTTTAATGGTGTATTTTAAATTATACAATCTAAAAGTTTCGATAATACTTACAGTTATCTTCGTCAGTAGTAATATTTGTTAAACATGTTGTAAACAATTTTGTCAAATTTCAAAAATTAAAACATAAACATAAGTCTGCCATTAATATAACAGTTTGAGAAACGTATAAGGGTAATTCTCACATAAGTGTCTGATTTCAAAGGGTATTGTCGATTTTTATAAATGTTTATAATAATACAAATAGCAACTGCATCTGATTCGGATTAATATATTCTGTCATTGATCTAAGTGGGCGAGCAAAATATAGAGTATTTAAAATTTTACAGTCATATATCTAACAGAAGGGGTGACAATTCATCATTTCGGTAACACATCAACTTTGCATAATAAATTGTTGAAAGTTGAGAAATGGAACGAAACATGGGCGTAGCCAGCGAAGGGCAGGGAGGGGCAACTGCCCCCCCCTCCTGGAAGAGCAAAAATAAATTAAATAATTTTTAAATTTTAATAAACAAAAAATTAAATCTAAAATATACATATTTTTTTGTTCTGCATATTTTTTTTGTTATCTATTTTATATATTTTGTTTGTTGTTTGGTTGCTTTTATGAACATTTTAAAATTAATTAATAAGCTCTAATAAATAAAATTATTCGCGTGTCCTTTGTCACTAAAATATATTTCATCAGCAAAAAACAAAGCTATTTGAAAAACTGGCATAGTGCTAAATATATATTAATAGCGTTTTCGATCTATGCATTTAATGCATTGGTGCACACCAGAATTGGATAAAAACGAGTGTTCGATTTACTCTCAGGCTACGTCAATTTTTAGTGTTCGATTCAACCACTTAACAGTCGGACATTTTGAGAAAATGGTAAAAAATTGTCACTTTTTTTTGTTTCATTTAACTACATTTTTAATCCTATTAATTAATTAAAATAAATTTACTCAATAAGTAGTTTTAGTGTGAAATATTTTGAAACATTCAATACACAATCCTACATCAGAATCCGAAATAAATATCTTATAACGTACGTAAGACCTGCACCAACAAGTTAAAACAAAAGTTGCCTGAACGAGACTCGGATCGTCAGTGTACGGAAAAATGTCACGCCGAGTGCAGTTCGTGCAAAACTATCAAGTGGTTAAAACACAACTTGCTCCAAATCTAACATAGGACAATATTTTTGCAACAACTATTGAGTTGGTATGTAAGTGCTCTTGTCTAGCGACAGTGTCCTATTTAATAGTGTAACGAAACGCCACTGGTTTTCTTCGAGAAAATCGAGATACAAGTGAGGAATATACGGGAACCGGCGATGCGAATGTTCTGGCAATTTCTAGGCTCAAAAAGGGTATATAAAATTGCCTATCCGGCGCGAAGACAGACAGTACATAGTGCAGGATACGAAGTTGCATACGGCGAATAGAAAGCGAGGCGCTAGATTTAAAAGCGGAATAGTTAAAAAGTGTTGAGAAAGTGAATATTTGTGTTGTTTTGTTAACTTTATTGGTTTTAAATAAAGTTGGTGTGAATAGTTATCAGTGTTAAATTATTGCCTGAGAAACAAGAGGGAAAATCCGTAACAATAGTTTTACCACAGAATAAAGAGACAGAAATCACAGAAAAGACAATATGGATATAAGAAATTGGTTACAAAAAAGTAAGTTAAATAATTTCAGTAGAAAATTAAACTTTTAATTAAAACTTTAGAGTTTGAAAATTGGTTGCGCGACCAGCACCAAATAAAACAAAACTACCATGTAATGATAGCTTATAATGTAGATATGTTATATACGATGTTAATTTTTGTTCAAAATTATTTGTATCGCAACGTTTGAAAAAAAATTCAATTACAGCCCTTTACAAAATTTCCAATTGCTCTTTAATCTTTGCTTGTATCTTTGTGAAACAATTTTTATTAGCTTTGGCAAGAGATTCTGTGCATTATTAATATAATTTTATATATTTTTCATTATTATGATGCCGACTTTTTTGCCTTCTAATTATAACAAAAATTACAATAATACACCGATTTTGACAGCTGATATCTCAAATGGGACTAAATATAAAAACTTGAAATTTTCACATATTAAAGCTCAAACAGCACTTTATACGTGCTATTAATTTCATTTTGTGTTTTTAATCTAGAAAAAAAATATTAACATCGGATATAGTATATCCACATTATAAGCTATCATTACATGGTAGTTTTGTTTTATACTAATTTTTATACTAGGGACTAAGAACAAGAATGATATTAGGTTATTATTTTTAGGGCAAAAATCTCTAAAACGGGAAAAATTTCATAATGACAGTAGTGGAAGTGGAAGCAATGATTGTGATGAAGATGAAAATAAAATGGTCGGAACATCAAAATCGGAATCTATTTTTGAAGGAGGCTCAAGTAGTTCTTCAAATCTACATGAAGCTGTCTCTGGAACTGGGACCTCTAAACAAACTGAAGAAGGCGATGGCTACCATGAAAATGACATTGGTCGTTATGTTAGTTGTGCCAATAACTTGCCTTCTGAAAAAAAGAAGGAATTGTTGACAACCCTTGGGTTCCATCATCCAATTACGATTTTGCTTCTGATGCCGTTCACTTGAAAAGAAAATTTAACCATCGCTGGTTAGATCAATATACTCCATGGCTGTTGTACTCAAGTCGTTTAAAAGGTGCTCTATGTTTGTATTGTGTTTTATTTCCGCCAAGAATTGCACAGTTAAAGGAGTTTTGGAGCCATTTATGGTAAGGCCTTACATGAAGTTTAAGGATATACATGAAGATTGTAGAAAGCACGTTGGCAGCCATTACCACAAATCTTCAACAGCTGCTGCAAAAGCATTTCTTGAAAATGCTCCTGTTGATGTCCAGTTGCAAATAGGGCACCATAAGACGATTGAAGAAAATAAACAAATATTGTCAGCAATTATTTCATGCATAATATTTTGTGGAATTCATGATTTGCCGCTTAGAGGAAAACAAGGAAATGAGAGAGTTTTCTTTGACCTTTTAAATTTGAGGATTGACTCTGGTGATGAGAAGCTAAAGAGCCACTTAGATAAATGTCAAAAAAACGCAGTCTATACTTCACCAACAATTCAAAATCAGATCATACAATTATGCGGTGAAGTTATCAAAGAAAAATAATCGAAGACTGTAAACGGGCAAAAGCTTATGCTGTAATGGCTGATGAAACAGCAGATATCGCTGGAAAAGAGCAGCTTTCTATTGGATTAAGGTTCTATGATGAAAGCCAAAAAATAATCAGGGAGGAATTTGTAAGCTACATTGAGTTAAAATGTCAAGATGCTTCTACAATCGCTAGCGCAATTCAAAGTTTTTTAGAAGATAATAATTTTTCCGCCGATAATTGTGTGGGATTCGGATTTGACGGGTGTTCCACGATGGCCGGCAAAAAAGGTGGTGTACAGGCCATTCTTAAAAAAAAGTACGCTAAATCTTTATTTTTCTATTGCTCCAGCCACAGACTAAATCTTGTGGTCAATGATACTAGCAAGCTGCCAGAAATAAGAAACACAATTGCAACGGTTAAAGACACAATAGCCTTCTTTCGTGAATCGCCAGCCCGTAGGAAATCGGTTCCAAATCTTTCAAGGCTCTGTGAGACCAGATGGTCGGAAAAATATAAGAGCATAAAAAAATTTTCAGAAAGCTTCACTAACATTGTTAAAGCACTAGAACATCTATCTGTCGAAGGAAACTATGCAACAAGAAAATCTGCCTACCAATTGCACTGTGCAGTTACTAAACCAATATTCATCTTAGGCTTAAACATAATTCCAAGATACTCTGCAATTTTGGAACCCGTTGTAAACGTTTTACAAGGTAAAAGTATGGATTTGGTTATGGTGAAGAAACATATTGATGATATTCTAGATGTAATCAAAGAAGATCGACGAGATGTCGAAAATGTTTCTTATGAATTATTTAAAAAATCACTTGATATCGCAGAGAAAGTAGGGGTTGAGTTGTCAGTACCACGAGTCACTCAAAAGCAAGTACACAGAAGTAATCCACTATCTGAGTCTGCAGTTGAATACTGGAAGCGGTCAATAATCATCCCCTATCTTGATTCTTTAACTTCGTCTTTGGATGCTAGATTCTCCAACGAAAATACACCTGCTGTTGCTTTAACTTATCTTCCTCCTTCAAGCATGCTCAAAATGGCTTCAAAAGATTTCAAAAATAATGCAGAATCTTTCATGGAATTTTATAAGTTGGGTGATGTCTCTGCAGAATTAGATTTGTGGTACAATATGTGGAAGAAAAAGAATTTAGCAGAAGACAAATTAAAGGACATTGAAGTGGCTGCACTTTTGGAGGAAGCTAATGTTTTTTCCCTGCAACAAGGCACGCACTGCTAATATTAAGTGCTTTCCCATCCACTACTGCTACCGTGGAAAGATCATTCAGTACCCTGCGAAGGGTAAAAACCTGGCTCAGGAGTACAATGGGTGATGACAGACTCACTGGGTTGTGTTTGATGAGTGTGCATCGAAAATTTTTGAAGGAAAATCAGGACTGCATAGTGAAGCAAGTTTTGGATAAATTTAGTTTAAACCCAAGAAAAATGTTATTAGTTTAATTTAACTATAATTAAAATCTCAAAGTTTTGTTTTCATTTGCCTTTTCTTTTTATCCTAAAATTTTACATTTTGAACGACCATGGACCATGGTTTGCCCCCCCCCCCTGTTATAAATCCTGGCTACGCCCTTGGAACGAAATGCAGTTATTACTTTAAAGTTAGACACACTCCTTGATTAAACATTTACAGGTGTCCCTAATTTATGAACATAATTAACAAGGAATGATAAAATATGAGTTAACATACATAAACTTTGGATAACCCATGGAGAAGAACTTACTATTAACCAGATGGAGCCTTACTAAATGGTAGTAGCAACTAAAAGTGTATAGAATGGAACTAAACCATAGTAACAAACATGTCCTGCTTGAATTTTTAGGGTTTGTTTTTTAATAATAGGTTGTTAAAATCATGTTACCGTAATAACAAAAGTTACCGAAATGATGAACTCATTAATTTTTTTTTAAATAAAACGACTTGTATGTTTGAGTTACAGTTTTATTAAGAATTACAAAACCAAAAAAACTAAACTTAAGAATTAATTACGTTTAACTCTTAGGTATTGATAGGGTTTTTAGACAAACATGACTTACAACAAAAAATTTTATAGAGTAATCGCGATAGTGTTTTTTAACACACTTAATGTGAAACGCTCGCTTACAGAAACTGCATTTTAAACCATAATTCAATTTTGTCATCTGAAAGGCACATATGAAACAAAGGCCGGCTATTATATGAACTTGGGACGTATCTTCAACTACTGGATGTAGTAACTCTTTTGACGTTGAGGGCCGGATAATAGTGTCGTTAATTATCTTAATTTTTTGTTTAGGGATTACTTGACCTGTATAAAAATTAAGGAAAATAAATATTTTAATTAATAGATGAAAAAGTATGTATAGCGTTTCAAATAGAAATAGACGTTACATAATATTCTAGGTTTATTTAAAGAGAAAAGGGATACAAGCTTGTGTAGAGATATTGATCAATCTACTAGCCATTACGTTTGGTAATTGTTCTGTCAATTCGATAACTGGATGTTCTGCGTTACTATTTAAATCTACATCATTTTCGACTCCACCATATTTACACGAACATTATCATTACCTATATTTTAGTTAAGGAAAATTGTATACTACCTGGAGACAAAATCACAAAACAAAAATATACTACGAAAAGGATACGTTTTAGTGTGACCATAAATGGCACAACAGAAGAACTGATTTGGTGCTTGTATATTACCCCGTAATTGCAAGCAAAACAAGATAACTGGCGTAGAGAAATATTGGTATGATTTTCCTTTGTCCAAGCTATTTGATAGATGGTCATAATATGAGGATACTGGGTATTTTGGTCGCCATTATACGTTTCAAAGCCAGAAAGTCATGTTCTCTTACCTCCCACATTTTTATCGACGAATAATCTTTTAATTGTAAAACAAAATCGGCAGCGCTGGTAACATCCACACCTGCGAGAAACCTCCTACCCCATCCATAGGCCCTTTTCCATGTCCACTCTCACTATAATTCCATGATATGTATGCGATAGATGGAAATATTGAAGGTACAATTTGCAGCAAGAAAAAGATGTTTGATCGGTTTCTGTACTGAGAGGTGGGGCCATCGGAGAAAAAGATGATAGTTTTAAGATTTGATATTTCTAAAACAATATCCTTCAATATCTGATTTAAATGCTCCTATGTAGCATAAGCCTGATGATCCAGAATATCACTTACGGAACAGAAAGATTTCTTGGAATTGTGAGTATAGTAAACTCCAGTGTGAAGAGATATTTGCTTTTGGGATGCACCAAAATGTATCGCCTGAATTTCGTTTGAATACTTTGCAATATAATTTTCCGAAAAATCTATCTGCGTAATAACCTCATCTTTTTCTATTTCTTCTTTTTTTACGCGTAGTGTAAACTGATGCGTACTGATGCGACATAATATAAATGTGCTCCTTATAGTCAGTCAATTTTGAATGCAACAGATTAAACAGTTTCTCCACAGTCGAAATTATACTCTTTTTGATTGTTCTTCTTATGCTTCGTTTTTGGTTTTTTATCATTCTTTCCTCTTGCGTTGTTGTCCACTGATAATATACTATTTCGCTATTCATGTCTATATTGTCCAGTTTAATTTTTCTAAAAAATAACTTCTTGTTGTCACATTTGTTTCAACACGCACTGAACATGCAGTGTTCATTAGCTACATTACAAGCTACGTTTGCAATTATTTCTTCAGCTGATCTATATTGAATGCACTTTTTAAAATAAAGCTTCTCAACAATCAATGCTATATTCGCATGCTTCACACAAGCGCAGGTTTCTCTATCTTTTTGTTTTGGTTGTACAATCCAGAACGGTTTGAGTCTACAAAATGTAGAATAGGATAACATAGTACCGTTTTCTTTCAAAAACTTTTTGTGCAAGCTTTTTAAATTATCCAGTAACAACCTCTTTTGTTTTTTTACTTTATATTTCCTAATAAAATCATTTTTGCCTGGACACATTTTTGAATTTTCATCTCTTTGCAAAAATTCTTTTATTTTATGTGTGATCTCTTGTGTTTTCAAATTATTCCTCTTCTTCCTTATAAATTGTCTTTCATTCGATAAGTTTTTATATATTCTTTCCTTTCTGTATGGTCTCGTATTTGTAAAAGTAACTTATACTTTCTAAAAAGCTTTCCATCGACTGCTTTCGATATATTGCATTTTTCCTTGTGTGTATTACATTTTTCAGAATTTATTTTAATTTGCGTAAAAAGTGTTTCACCGAGAAGCAGTTTTTTCTTCACCTGTGGTGGTACAGGTACACCTATGATTATTTGCTCCACTTTAGAATATGGTGATAAGCATTTAGAAAGATTTGGGACCGAAAGTCTTTGACATCTTTTTTTATATTTTTCGACCAATGTTTTTAACTTCTTGTTCTAACTAGTGAACGATACACCTTAAACCTGTTTAATTTCACTTTTTTTCTTCCTGAATATATTTTATTATTATTATTCATTTCAAGTTCTCTTGGCACAATCTGTTCTTCTCCAAGTAGTGGGGAACTGGGAGGCGTGTTTAGATCAAGGAATTCTTGCGTCTTCTTGGCGTGACCCTTATTCTTTCTGTAACGTTTGCTGGCTTCTTTCCAGTTTCTTCTTTTTTTTCTTTGTTCCCGCTTGCTAACCTCGTTTATGCTTTTAATCAAACCTCTCTCCTTTTTGTCTTTGTACCTCTCACGATCCTTTCTTCTCTTTTCATTTCTTAGTTCTTCTGAGAGTTTCGCTCTGTGGTTTCGTACCCTGTCTCTTATTTTTTCTCGCTCAATAATTTGATCTACATCCTTTGGATTTCCTAATTTCGATGACTCTTTGGTTTTAACTTCTGTTAAACGTCTAATTTGATTTTCATTTTTATATCCTGTTTTATCTACATTGTTTTTAGTTTTACATATTGTTTTAATTAGCTTCTTGCTACATTTCTCGCTTTGATTGTTTACCGCTTCCTTAGTTTTGGGCCATAATTTTATTTTAAGTTTTTCTGGTGTTTGCGTTTCTGGTGTATTTTTAATTAAATGCCCATTTTCTTGAAACATTTTATTGTTTTAAGTTTTTTTTTTGCAATTTCACTATTTTCGTTAGTATACTTAGAATTTACACTTTTGACTTCACAGTCTTTTGTTTCATATAATATTGTACTGCTACCCTGAAGTTCTTTAATTTTTTTTTCTATATCCTTTTTTTGTCTTACAAGTTCCAATAGTTGCTCTGCATTTTGTCTTCTTAGCTTAACTGCAGCCTCCTTTTTTTCCTTTTGATGTAAATTGTACATTTTTTTCTTTTCATTTTGTGCGCCAGCAGCCTCTTCTCGTTCTCTTTTTAATCTTTCCTTCAATTCTTTATATCTGGGATCTATTTTATCTAGTTAGAAAAGAAAAAAGAACTAATTTTCGCCATTTTCGGTAACATCGTCATTTCGGTAACAATTACGATTTACAAACCTGTTACAGAGATGATGGTTACAGAAATGACGATTCTAAATCAAAATGATTGTAAAATATTTAAATTTGCCGTTATTACTTAGAAAATGTGAGGTTAGGTTCATGTCCACCTATTTATTCACCGTTTTTTATTGTTTTTCCAATAAAGTTGAATGTCACAATACAATCTCAGTTACCGCAATGATTAGCACTGAAGGTACGCATCCATATATTAGATATTGGACTCCTCGTAATTAAAAATATCATGCAAAATGTAAAAAACTTACCCGTAAGTTTGTTGACCACACTGTTGCAGTTAAAAATTCTTCTCACTAATTCGTTTTTAGTAGTTCCCGAGAGGACGCCACAACAAGAAATGCATACCGTTACCGAAATGATTTAAATGTTTCGGGACAAACTTAAAATATTTCTAGGTAATTGTTTTATGCAGTTCGGTTATTATCTTACGTATTTCTTGATTCACAATACTTGTGTTTAGATATTTTAATGTTTTTTTGTATATTTAATATTATTTTCTGAAATCAATAAGTAAAAAGTGCTTCACGGACCGTTACCGAAATGACGATTTCCATTTTAAATTCCTGATTAAAAATAGAAAACGTTATTATTTTCCCATTTTTAAAAAGAAAAACGAGGTCATTAAAAATTAAATATTGTTAAACTGCCTTAAAGATTTGTCAGCCAAAACACACATTTAACAAAATTTAATCAAGTTATGATGTAAGTGTAAAGTTGTGAAAAACTTCAATTTCAAAATGATAGAAGCATTCACAAATATAAACATAACATCAAATAAAATAATCTAGTTAAATCTAACTAAGAGATATCTTTATCAATAAGTGCAAGTGTTATTAACAATGAAAAGCATAATGCAGAACGGTTTTTGTAATTTTTAACTTTAATCTTAATTTCAACTACTTATGTTAAATTATAGTGCTGTGATAATTTAACATATAATTGGTAAAGCATTTGCTTCAAGTCTAAGAAAAACACATCAAAAAACCTAAACATACCAAAAGCTAAAATTAAAATAAAAATTAAGATGTATCATTATGCTTTTTTTTAATTATAAGATGCCAAAACATATTTAAACGGAGATTTTCTTCTTGTCTGTTAAAATTATTAGGGTGTTTATATATTTCAATAGGTTCACATTGTAAACGAACATAATAATGAATTTGTCTTGACAATATTTCCATATTGTCAATTTGAATGTCATGATTTGGATTATTCAGGGCATGCTCAGCCACAGCAGACCTCTCTAGCTGACTTAATCTACGAAATCTCATATGTTCTTTACGTCTTGTATCAAAGCTACGTTTTGTGGTTCCGATGTATACTTTTTCACATGAACAAGATAACTTATACACTCCGGAAGATGATATAGGGTTTGACACATTGTTAGGTGATCTTAAATGTTCTTTAATTTTTCTTGTAGGTATAAAAATAGTCCTAATGCCATATTTAATAAGAATTTTTTCAATTCTATTTGTAACATTACCTATAAAAGGAAGAAAAGCAGTACCAACATTAAGAACTGGTTTTTCTTTAAGGTTACGCCTAGAAGGTGTAATAATATTATTAATATCTGTAAGTGAATATCCATTATTTTGTAAGGATTTTGTTAAATATTTATATTCATCCTTCAAAAATTCAGGGTCAAAGATTCGTTTTGCTCGATCTACTAAAGATTTAGTTACACCAATCTTTGACGTGGATGGTGGTTGAATAATTAATGAGGGTATCTATCAGTGTGTGTCGGCTTTCTGTAAACCTTAAAAGATAGTGATTTATTATTTTTAGATATTAATAACGGTAAACTTCCATTAGTTTTCTTTTTCCATGGTAAACTGAATACTGGGATATATACCATTTATAAAAACCAAAAACTGATGCAGTGCCTCTTCTTCATGTCTCCAAATAACAAATGTGTCATCTACATATCTATACCAAACTGAAGGTTTTTTAGGTATATTTTGTAATGCTAATGTTTCAAATTTTTGCATATAAAAATTAGCTGTAACAGGACTAAGGGGACTACCCATTGCTACACCTTCAATCTGTTCATAAACTTTACTATTCCAATGAAAATAACTTGTAGTAAGACAGTGCTGAAAAAGAATGGTTATGTCCTTTGGAAAAAGATTGTATTCAGTAGTTTCTTTTAGAGGAACTTTTGTAAAAAGTGAAACAACATCAAAACTAAGCATTATATCACCCTCTTCAATTTTGAAACTATGCATATTTTCAACAAAGTCGGCAGAATTTTTAATGTAATGTGTTTTTCCTATATGAGGTTGTAATAAAAATGTAAGATGTTTTGCAAGGCTATATGTAGGAGAACCAATTGCACTAACAATAGGCCTTAAAGGAATATTAGGTTTATGAATTTTGGTAAACCATGTAGTTTTGGTGAAATAGCTTCAGAGTTAGTAAGTTTCTTTTTTATTTCTTCAGGAATAGATGATAATTTAATCAGCTCTTTAGTTTTTAAAAGAAACTTTTTTGTTGGAGCTTTTGGTATTTCACGATAAGTTTCTGGTCCCAACAAATGTTCTATTTTATTGTTATAATCGTTCATATTTAATATAACAGTTGCATTACCTTTATCTGATTTTAGTATTATTATACTTTCATTGCGTTTAAGATCAAGTAAAGCACGTCGTTGACGAAAGGATAAGTTGCTCTTTGAAGGTTTTGTTTTACGTAATATGTTAACGGTGTTATATCTAACTTCATTAGCAGCATCAAAAGGTAATAATTTAATGGAGTTTTTGATGTTGAAAATTATATCTTCGAAAGGTATTATTCTTGGTATTATCGCAAAATTTTCTCCTTTAGAAAGCGCTTCAATAGCATAATATGAAACAACATTATCAGAAAGGTTTATAACTGTTTTTTTATAATCAATAGATGGTCTATTATTTTGTTGTTTGTATAATTTATTAAATTTTTCTTTCTGACGTTGACCTGAGATGTCAAAATTTATTTTCATAGATTTAAACGTTATAGAATCAATTCCATCCCAATCTTCTTTATTCAATACAGATGAAATTTCTAAATGTAAATATAAAAGATTTTTATCGGTGTTATCCAATAACCTCCTAGTAATAATTTATTTAATTACGCAGAAGAGCATTTTCAGTTCTTCTGTAAATATTATTTGCTTGTTTGTTATTAAAATTTCTTTTAATATAGATAAACTTTGGGATAATTTTTTGGTCGTAATAAAAAAGTAAATGACGATTATAATTGTGCTTCACGTTTCCTTAATTTTTCAAATTGTCTGATAAAACGATAAGTTTCCTCCCCATAAAGGACTGAAATATGAAAATGTAAACTTTCACCATTATCACACACAATAAAATACTTATCTTTTTTGGGTTTTTTTTATAATAATAATAAAATTATATAATTTTGATTTTAATTTTAACTTTTGGTATGTCTAGGTTTTTTGCTGTGTTTTTCCTAGACCTTGAAGCAAATGCTTTACCAATTATATGTAAAATTACCACAGCACTATAATGTAACATAAGTAATTGAAATTAACATTAAAATTAAAAATTACAAAAACCGTTCTGCATTATGTTTTTCATTGTCAATAACACTTGCACTTATTGATAAAGATATCTCTTTGTTAGATTTAACTGGATTATTTTATTTGAAGTGATGTTTAAATTTGTGAATGCTTCTATCATTTTCAAATTGAAGTTTTTCACAACTTTACACTAAATGTTGTTAAATATGTTTTTTGGCTGACAAATTTCATTGTTAGCTTTCGCCGTAGAGAGTGTTCTAATTTGTCATCTTTAAGGCAGTTTAGCAATTTTTAATGACCTAGTTATTCTTTACTAAAATTTAATTTTATAGCTGGCTTTATACGTTTCTCAAACTGTTATGTTAATAGCAGGCTTATGTTTATGTTTTAATTTTTCAAATTTGACAAAATTGTTTACAACATCTTTAACAATTTTTAACAAATATTACTACTGACGAAGGTAACTGTAAGCGTTATCGAAACGTTTAGATTGTATAATTTAAAATACACCATTAAAAAAACCCAAAAAAGATAAGTATTTTATTATGTATGATAATGGTGAAAGTTTACATTTCCATTAATCTTTGAGTAAGTTTTATTAGTAATTTACGGAAGCAAATATAGGATGGGTTTCTACCAAACTATATAAACTCTATGATAAAGCTATTGACAATGCCAAACATTTTCCTTAATAACTTGTGATACTTATAGGATGTGCCATTATTTATTTGAGTGTATATTATATTACCATTTCTAAGAAGTGAAAAACTCGGTTTAAGAAAAATTTTATTGCAAAATTTGTAAAAGCACTTTAGCCTTGAAAATAAACGGTAATTTTTTTTGTTCACCAAAATATAATAACAATCGTATGGCGTTAGATATCAGCTGTGGGTCTAAAGACCTGTAAGTAGAGGTGAAGATCTCAGTCCAATAGCCATTAAGTAATCAGCGTTTGGGTTGCGCGGAAGAAAACTTGATTAGTTGTACCAGGACTAGCTTTGGTGTTAAACAGCTTACAGTATAAAATGGCTAACTATAGTCTTTGAAAAGAATGATTTTTAGTTTGGTCTTGGCGCTTAAATTTACATTGCATAACAAGGTACATGTCTTTGTTGTTCTAACACATGGTATGTAAGCAGGAAAACTGTAATCACCCAGGTTTTTGTCCCCGGCGGCGATGAATCAAAAAAGACACTTTTCTTTACGGCCATTGTAAATGAGTCACACCTGCAAAAAAAAGAGGTAGGACTAGGTACGTCATGTTGGAGCACAATGAAAATAACTGTACTTAAAATGGTTGACCAGTGACATTCAATCAGCTACGTTTTTTTTTAAACCATGCAAATACGTTTCTGTAATTTGCTTCGGTTGCGATTCTTTAATACACATATTAAGAAACGCGATATCATCATCTCCGATGTCATTATAGTCATTAATTCACGGAACATTTTACGAATTTTTTTAGGTTATCAAAGTTTAATCCGGAATTATGTCATACTCTTGCAAAATGTGTCAAAAACAGAATGGCGTCCAGTGGAAAACCTTGATGTGAGCAAATTCGTGACCGTATTTTTGGCAATTTCACGTACTTCAAAGGGTGTACATGCAAGATTATCTTTATTATGTTCCATTTTCGTGTTTTGTGATAAAATTGGGATAAAGTAAAAGGCGACCAGATAAAATTTTTAATTTTAAAATTAAGACATTACCAACCGCCACAAAAATCCCCAAAGCAACTAAAACAAACATTCTTGTTTAACAGCGGCATAAAATTACAACAAATAGCATAAACAACCTGCTTCATAAGACCTTGAAGCACTCATTCCTTAAAAAATTCGTGACACGATACTCGTTTTTTTAAACTTGAATTTGTGCTTCAAGACTGGTCTTATAAAACTTGTTCTTTAATATAGGTACTATTATAACATTATATTAAATGGTTTATAATTCTGCCAAGTGAATTACTACCTACCACCTGCTCACCCTTGCTTATAAATAGAATGGGTACCGCTGAAGAGAAAATGGAGTGGGGGTAAGCCACGTCCACTTTAGACACGTGACCCCGCGGTTTTTAGGTTAGCTCAATACTCGCGCGCAAGCATTGACCTAAGATAAACCGTGCGTTTACTAATCTAACCTGATATTGTACGTGTATTGATCTAACATATAACATAGGGCGAGAGAAACGAGAGAAACGAGAGAAACGAGAGAAACGAGAGAAACGAGAGGAACGAGAGAAACGAGAGGAACGAGAGGAACGAGAGAAACGAGAGAAACGAGAGAAACGAGAGAAACGAGAGAAACGAGAGAAACGAGAGAAACGAGAGAAACGGGAGAAACGGAGAAACGGAGAAACGGGAGAAACGGGAGAAACGGGAGAAACGGGAGAAACGGGAGAAACGGGAGAAACGGGAGAAACGAGAGAAACGAGATAAACGAGAGAAACGAGAGAAACGAGAGAAACGAGAGAAACGAGAGAAACGAGAGAAACGAGAGAAACGAGAGAAACGAGAGAAACGAGAGAAACGAGAGAAACGAGAGAAAGAGAGAAGAGAGAAAGAGGAAACGGGAGAAAGGGAGAAATGGGAGAAAGGGGAGAAAGGGAGAAAGAGAGAAAGAGAGAATGAGAGAAATGAGAGAAACGAGAGAAATGAGGAAGGAGAGAAAGAGAAAGAGAGAAACTGAGAGAAACGAGAGAAATGAGAGAAATGGAGAAAGGAGAAACGGGAGAAATGGAGAAAGAGAAGAGAGAAAAAATGAGAGAAAGAGAAAGAGAGAAATGAGAGAAATGAGCGAAATGGGAGAAATGGGAGAAATGGAGAAATGGGAAAAGGGAGAAATGGAGAAATGGGAGAAAGAGAGAAAGAGAGAAACGACGAAATAAAGAGAGAAACGAGAGAAAGAGAGAAAGAGAGAAACGAGCGAAATGGGAGAAATGGGAGAAAGGGAGAAATGGATAAAGGAGAAAGGAGAAACGGGAGAAAGGGAGAAATGAGAGAAAGAGATAAAGAGAGAACTGAGAGAAACGAGAGACACGAGAGAAACGAGAGAAGGAGAGAAAGAGAGAAATGAGAGAAATGAGAGAGAAAGAGAGAAACGAGAGAAATGAGAGAAAGAGAGAAAGAGAGAAAGAGAGAAACGAGAGAAAGAGAGAAATGAGAGAAATGAGGAAAGGAGAAATGGAGAAACGGGAGAAAGGGGAGAAAGGGAGAAACGAGAGAAACGAGATAAAGAGAGAACTGAGAGAAACGAGAGACACGAGAGAAACGAGAGAAGGAGAGAAAGAGAGAAACGAGAGAAAGAGAGAAACGAGAGAAATGAGAGAAGAGAGAAAGAGAGAAACGAGAGAAAGAGCGAAAGGGAGAAATGGGAGAAATGGGAGAAAGGGGAGAAACGGAGAAATGAGAGAAATGAGAGAACTGAGAGAAATGAGAGAAATGAGAGAAACGAGGAAGGAGAGAAACGAGAGAAAGAGAGAAAGAGAGAAAGAGAGAAAGAGAGAAAGAGAGAAATGAGAGAAAGAGAGAGAAACAGGAGAAATGGGAGAAATGAGAGGAATGAGAGAAATGAGAGAAAGAGAGAAACGAGAGAAAGAGAGAAAGAGAGAAAGAGAGAAATGAGCGAAAGGGAGAAAGGGAGAAGGGAATGGGAGAAACGGGAGAAATGGCAGAAACGGGAGAAATAGGAGAAACGGGCGAAACGGGAGAAACGGGAGAAACGAGAGAAACGAGAGAACCGAGAGAAACGAGAAGAACGAGAGAAACGAGAGAAACGAGTGGAGCGAGAGAAACGAGAGAAACGAGAGAAAGTAGAGAAACGAGAGAAACGGGAGAAACGAGAGAAATGAGAGAAACGAGAGAAACGAGAGAAACGAGAGAAACGAGAGAAACGAGAGAAACGAGCGAAACGGGAGAAACGGGAGAAACGGGAGAAACGGGAGAAACGGGAGAAACGAGAGAAACGAGAGAACCGAGAGAAACGAGAGAAACGGGAGAAACGAGTGAAGCGAGAGAAACGAGAGAAACGAGAGAACGATTGAAACGAGAGAAACGAGAGAAATGAGAGAAACGAGAGAAACGAGAGGAACGAGAGGAACGAGAGAATTAGTAGAAATACAATTAGTGGGATTTTTGTCACGCACAAAGAACTTAGACATTGTATTTCTATTTTCAAAGACAGTCCACCTTTCACGTAATCAGCTAATCCAAACACATTAGATGTACTTGAATGGTGAATGGTATTGTGGTTACATAACCGAGAAATCCAGAAAATAATTACTTTATGTTAACGATTGCTGGAAGTTGTTAAGTATTTTATATTATTCATTTTTAAACAAAACGCAGAAAATAAACGTGTTGTGACTGTAAGTAACAAAAACCAGCTGTCTACCTTGTCAAGGTCTTCTTTCAGGACGATTATGGACAACAACCCTGCTAAGTGATCGCTTTTTATTTTAACCCTTACCCCTTATTTCATTTACCTTATTTAATTGCTGAAGGTCTGATTTCAAATTTGGTTATATTTGTTGTTGTATAGGCATTTTTACAAATTTTACTGTACGTATTTTTATCATTGTGTGCAAAACTCGACAATAGTGTACAAGTTAATTTAGCCCATATTATGGTTATTATGGTTGTCTAATGACAATGATGAGCGTTGGGTAAAACGGAACACAGAGTCCTATAGTTGCCTTACGAAATAAAATCGGTATTAGCTTCAAATCACATGTGTATTATCAAAATTGGAAGTGAAAGTCAGCTTGTTTATTTGCCCCTGGGCATTTGTCCATTTTCAGTGAAGACTTAGTGCTTTCAACCTTGTTTATAAATCTAGGAACTTTTTTGCCCAAGGTATTTCCGATAAGACAGTCCTTATATATAGGATAATATAGTAATCTGATTTCGAGTTTGGTTATATTTGTTATTGTATAGGCATTTTTACTAATTTAACTGTAAAACGTATTTTCGTCACTGTATTCAATAGTGTTACACACAAATTTGGATTTCGTATATAGACAGCAATATCAAAGGCTATCTTATAAGATGTTAAATGGAATTTTTGAACTGTGGTTGGTTTTAGCAAGTTGTAAGTTAAACCAAACCAGTATTTTTGAATTGTAAGCTGCTTTTCGCAAGCTATAAGCTATAATTTGATTGAGATTGAATTGATTGAGATTGATTTGCGGATGATCTGCAGCTTTCCCACGTCGGTGTCCTCACGTTTAGGGAAAGTACCAGCACTGACTGATCGAGAGTAATTTGCATGAGCCTGACTTGCTTAAGTGATTTGATTACACGCGGACACGCGAATACGCGGACACACGGACATACGGACACACGAACACACGGACACACGTACACACGGACACGCGGACACGCGGATACGCGGACACGCAGGCACGCGGGCACGCGGACGCACGGACACAAGGACACACGGTCACACGGACACACGGACAGACGAACACGCGGACACGCGGACACGCGGGCACGAGGACACGCGGACGCACGGACACACGGACGCACGGACACACGGACGCACGGACACACGGACACACGGACACACGGACACACGGACACACGGACACACGGACACACGGACACACGGACACACAGATACACGGACACACGGACACACGGACACACGGATACACTGACACACGGTCACATGGACACACGGACACACTGACACACGGTCACATGGACACACGGACACACGAACACACGAACACACGGACACACGGGCACATTATTATTCTATAAATTGTCATGAAAGACAGATTAATTAGGGATATTAAGCTTGAATATTTTTGCAAATTACATTTAATATTATTACCAATTAAATCGACAATTTAGAAAATAATCCTAACGATAATACAGTTAGGATAAGTCTGTTAAACATAAAATCGGTATGGATACACTAAATACGCGTAGTTCATGAAGTAGGTATTTATTTCAACGCCAAATTCACATATTTTTAACTTTTAAATGAAATATATTTCATACCTGAGAGCTCTAGTTGTATATGGTCTTCTGTTTCTGCTTCATAAATTTTGGATAATTAAAAAGTAACTTTAATAAGCTTAAAATTGAAACATTTGTTCGCGAACTTTTAAAGCTTTTTTATAATTATTAACCCAAACCTTCGAACAATAAAGCTTTGCTATTTGAGATACCAAATAAGGCAAATAACACCATGTCTAAACAGAATACGGTATTTGAGATTATTTTAGTGCACTGAATAGTTGTAAAAGGAATGTAAAAACAGAAAACGAAATTGGTACAGGAGGGAAAAGAAAGTTAAAGAGTACATAAGGTCATTACCAAAACTGAAATACTACTAAATACTACTAATGATATGGCTAAAGAGAACCGCGGGAAATACAAATCTTTGTATCATAACGGCATAGATTGGACTTTTTGACACATAAATAAATCATACGACAATACATATTAAGCTTTAATTATAAAACAATATGTGTGTCAAATAATCCTGTTTACGTCAATATTGTACAAGGTAATTAGGCATGAATAATTTGCTTTCATGTTTAATTTATGAAAACTAAAAGCAGAAAATACTTATTTAAGATATTTTCCCTAATGTACCTACTTTAGTAAATTAATGATGCATTAAATTTGTCGGCAGTTATTGGTAATCGGTATAAATCTGAAAATGTTTTGAAGATTGAAAATACGGTACAGAGCCTTTACTGAAGGCAGCAATAGTTTAGTGTCGTTAAAAGAAGTGCTAATTGTCATTACAGTTGATGTACGTTGTAATACACTCTTTTGTTAATTACATGAATTCAGGAATTGGCCTAATTTTGTTACACGTCCAAACCGCACTAGGCGTCGTGTATGCTTACTAATGTAAGCGGGTTGCCAAGCCAGCTAACAGGGAGATGGACGTGGTCGAAATAATAAGTAAAATGAATGATTACTACGCTCAAACACCTTACACCTAAATTCAAACAGCTCAGTCCGGGAAAATATGTCTCTAGGCGCCACCACAATCGAAACTTTGCTAAAATAATTGTCTTAAGCTGGATGTTAATTAACCCTACTTGGTTGTGGAAAGTAGGATTGTGCTTACTCAGTAAACTCTCACACGAGGGTTCTAAAACAAACACTCGTCCCAAACAATTCAACTCAATCTTAAATATATTTAGTACTACCCAGGTTATTAAAAACTTTTTGAATACACCTCGTATACCAAAACTTCCAAAATAAAATTGATCATTCAAATTCATTCAATGAACGGTAATTAATTTTTAAAATTCCTAACATGAGCGATATCTTTTAAATTTAATTTACTTTTTATAATATTTCTGAATCGTATTTGACATTCGTAAATAGGTAAGATCTCAAAACTCCAACTTTTTGTTATACTTAATGAAATTTTAATTAACAGCTGATCCGTCACTAGTGCATTGCGCTAATGAAACTAACATGAAAATTTTTGCAATCAACCTGGCAAATATAACCTTTCAGGTTGTTCGTTAATCTTAAAATCCAAAATTTGCAAAATCTACATTTTAACTTGTCAAAAACTACTAGGTCACCAAATAAGTAATCGTCACAAATATGTCTCATAACTGGCTAAATAAACAACAAAATAAAAATTTAACGATAAATATATATATTGTCCTGCATAAAATAATAAACGAATGTTTACATACACAAACAGCGTGGTTGAAAATCAAAACCACACGTCACTACTAATTTCTGCAAAAATTCTTAATACTAAAACAACCAATAAAACCACATAACTCGAGAACGATTATCTTTTCGCTTCCAAATTTACTCAACATTACGCAAATGAACTAAACAAAAAGATAATCGTACTTTACTAAATGTAATCCTTACTTAAAATTGTCCATTAATCCTACGCTTTTCTTTCTTCTTTCTTCCCGTAAATTAATTATTTGTAGTCCATTTGTAATCCTTAAATTGCATGAAGCCACATAACCAGTGCTTCACAATTTCACAAACACTTATTCCTTTCTGTACTCACAAATAGTCCAATAACACGTCATAAACTGTACACGTTTGGTTGCCTCTTAAAATTTCTAGCAACCTTTAGGAAAGTTTAGTCCTTCCTTACACCAATAAACTTTTAATGTCACATAAAAATGACCTTAACATTGGCTTAATTTATTACGAAAATTTCGTTTACTTAAAGGTGGTCCCATAAATAATTTTAACTCAATATCGGTACAAGAACACGCGCTGCACTCAACACTAACGTAATAACTGTTAACTTTTTATAAATCTGCTTAAGCACTTTTTACTTTCTTGAAAATAAACAAACTAATTTTATCTTCAACCTCAATTTAATTAATTGTTTTATTTATGAATGTCTTATACGATTCATCCCCTTTCGGGTAACGCAGTTGTTTCACAATGACTGCCCTCAATATTATTCACAAATATAACTCCGACTCAACCCATTCTAAGCCACACTACATCTCGCGCGCGTCTCCCCAACATTCACCACAAGCAACAGCCAAAAACGAAAAAGCTCCCGTCAATCCCTGACTTTCCTATTTAACTTAAGCCATCCATCTTTAAACATGTCTTCCTTCCGCGCTTTATTCACCAATGGTATTCATCCAAACATTCTTAGTTCCAACTGATGCTACCCTCTATACAAACACGCGTGTAATTACAATACATCGCCATTTTTTTTTTATGATTGTGGACCTGAACAGGCTAAATTAGGCCTATCGTGCTAAAGCACTCAGGAACACTTAGGAGGATGGATATAGGAATAGTTAATTGCCAATAGATGCCTATGAACAGCTACCTTAAATTTTCTCATATCATAAGTGAGAGGAAAACAGGAACTAGGGAGATCATTCCAGAGTTTAGAAGCCGTGTAGAAAAATGTGGATTGCGCCCGTTTGGTACGATAAGTGGAGATTTGTACTGCATACTGATGATGTGAATGAGCGAACCGAGTGTTTCTCGAAAAGATAGCCCGAGATGGTATCAAAGAATATAATTCAGCAGCACAACAGCCGTTGTAATAACGATAATACAAAGATAGAACTGAAACCATCCTTCTATGCTCAAGGGACTGTATGTGAGAAGTTAAGGACGGGTCTTTTATAAGCCTAATAGCTCTCTTTTGAATACGATCAACGATATCGAGAGCGTATTGGGGAGCACTAACCCAGAGGTGAGAATTATATTCCAGGTGAGGCCGAATTTGGGCCTTATACAGCAGAAGGAGTTGTCGAGAGGTAAAGTACTGCTTAGATCTGTACAAAAAGCCTATTTTACGAGCAGCTGTTTTGGTAGCTGACAGAAGATGGTCAACCCATGAGAGATTTGAAGATACAGTCATACCCAACAGAGTAATAGAGTCTGAAAACTTAAGAACTGAGCCATTCTTACTTACAACAGGAAATGATCGATCTTTTTTGGCGGACACAAAGCAACACTGAGTTTTGTTAGCATTCAATTTAACTAGATTATTGCTTCCCCATTCGAGAATACGTTGAATGTCTTTGTTGATTGAATTTGCCATTTCAGCTTTAATTTCTTGATTTGACATAGAAGGTGGATTATCACTATGAGTAGACTGAGATGAACTACAGTGAAGAGTGCTATCGTCAACAAAGCAATGGATGGGGTTAGTTGTTGAAGAAATAAGGTAATTTATGTACAGTAGAAAAAGTGTAGGCGCTATAACGGATCCCTGTGGTACGCCCGCGTTAATACTAACTTCTTTTGAAAAAAAGCCATCAACTACGACACGTATTCGTCTTTTATCAAGGAAACTAGAAACCCAGTTGATGAGCATATCATTTAACCCAAACGAGGTGAGTTTGGCAACTAAACACTTATGCCAAACTTGGTCAAATGCCTTTGAGATATCTAAAGCGACTACAACTGTTTCACCGGACTGCTCTAGTGTATTGTTCCAAACTTGGGTCACATATGAAAGAAGATCGCCTGTTGAACGACTTTGCCTAAACCCATATTGGTGGTCACTAAGGAGTTTGTTAGTTTCAAGGAACGTGAGTAGTTGCTGATTGATTGGTTTTTTCCATGAATTTAGACAAAATGGAAGTGATGGCAATTGGTCGGTAATTTGAGGGATCGGTCTTATCGCCTTTTTTGGGAATAGGTTGAACATTTGCTAACTTCCATGACGAAGGGAATTCCCCAGAAGACATAGATATCGTATAGAGCTTAGATAGGACTGGCACTAGTTCGGGGGAACATTTCTTTAAGACAATAGCTGGGATACCGTTTGGGCCAGTCACCTTATGGAGATCAAGCCTACTGATGATCGATTCCAAGAGCTTGTACCGAAAATGAATTGGTTTCGTAGCGTATGAAGAAGAGTTGACTGGGGGCACATCTTTTCCAGAATCATTGAGACACGAGTTTGATACAAACAAATCCACAAAAACGTTGGCTTTGTCTACAGAATCAGCAAATACCGATCCGTCAATATACGTCAGGGGGAATGAAAGTTTTTACTAATGGCTTTAGCTAAACACCAAAATTTACGACTACCTAAAGGAGATGTAGCTAGTTCATTGCATTTTCGTTGTTCGAACAACTTTTTAGTTTTAGTGATGACACTTTTGCAGATATTTCTAGCACCAACGTATTCCACATGACTGTCGACCAATTTATTAGATTTCCATATTTGTTCTTACTTACAAATTTTACAATTACTTCATGAAGAAATCATTTCTCGTCATCACATTCATTCAGTAGCCACTCTGGACCATTACGCAACTTTCAACATTTATCTCCAACCTGCGCTCGATCTCCTTCCGCAACATTTGCAAAAATAGGTACCGTCTAAGGTCTCAAATCCCATATACATACACGTATTCTCAAAACAAATTGCACAACATTACGAAAACCTTCTGAAATTAACACTTAAACATACCCAATCTTTCTCTACATATTTTCTAAAACATTCTACACTTATACTTCGCATCTTCTGGTAAAGATTACTCATTTATCCAACAACATTCCATTTCTTACGGTAGCAAAACAGTGGCAAACATTATCGTCCCATCGACAAATTTCTTTTCACATTTACATTCATCAGAATCTAATTATTCCAACACCAATGTCTATAACATTCAAATACACGTATCTACATACAGAATTATATTTCTCCTAAATTTCCAGTGGCGTAACATCCACCCACATACATTATGCATACACACAAAAAAAATTTTTTTCCGTTCAAACTCAATACAGCCGTACTCAAAACACGTATTACACGTCATTATAACATCTTACATACAGGGTGCGTCAACGCAACCTGTCAATTTACAGTTGGCTAACTTCAGCAGTAGGTCACCTTTACAAGTGTGTTGATGCAATGTTGGTTGCGACCAATCTAAAACTAAAGAAAATTGAGTTTATTACAAATAATATTGGGATCCAAATATTATGTTACCGTAGGAGTGTGTAGTGTTTGTTACCTTATTAACAAGGAAGCGATGTACAGAAATAATAACAAAATTATCACATCGAGCCACCACTTTGTTAGTTTTAAATTTTGATGCAATTATACGTTAGCGTCACTAATAATTGTTTTAATTCGTCAAACAAATGGAAGTGTTGATATAATTTACCTTTTGGCCACATTAGGTTACTTTATTTAAATTGCGATATGATCCCACCTACTTTATAATTATATAAACAGCATTAAATATGATTCTTATAAGTAAATATTACTGTTCATTTTATTTTTAATTTGAAATAAATTTATGTTATGATTAGTTAAATATGTTTTTGTACTTTACCTGTGTAAGTTTTAGTTTGTACGATTGTTCAATCTATTTGATCTATATCAAAATTTATTCAATATTTGACTTTAATACTTTTATAAAATTGATATCTAACATAAAAATATTAAACTGACTTTGAATTTGCTTAATTGGCTCAACTTGTAAAATAAAGAATAAATGTATGTAATGATGTGCTAAATACTTTTTCTGGTCAAACCACACGGCTAAATTCAATATTGCATTACACTTGTTCATCACGAAAAGAAATATATCAAAAGTCAGTAATTAATCCACCAAACTTTTGTTCATATTATCTAATGCCAGACAAAATAAAGAAATTATTATTCTTGAAATATATTTTTTTTTCGATCTGAAATTATTTCTTGGTCTCAATATTTTTTCAATGGATTACGTTCGATCTAAGTGTACATTTCTGAACTTAATTTAAAAATCATATTTGGTCTTTATTGACCATTCAATTAAAATCACTGATATGAACAATTTAAGTGTAACTACCAAATTTATCAATATAATTTCGGAATGCAATCAAGAAAACTTGTACTACCTTTGTTTCCGCTGGCTATATACATCTTAAAACTAAGAATAATAAAAAAATTATAAACAATGCGCAATGGTTAAGTTTCATCATTAAAAAGGTTTAATTATAAAAACAATATACATTTATATGAATAATACAAACACCAAATTTCATATTAGTACTCAACCATTATCATCAATTCAATTTCTAAAACAATAAATTACTTATATGTTTTAATTCAATACGAGATAATCCTTATGACAAACCATTCGCATCTCACCGTACTGTAAATCCTCAAAAACAATAATGAGTGTATTTCATGTACCAATAGCCTTTGAAAACTTTTTCTTCAATAATCCACCACTTATGTTAGAAATTAAAGTACTTTAATCAGATAATGTTGTCACACATGTTTATTTCAAGTGTAAGTTTTAATAATAAATAACTACTTATGATTATTAATTATTACATTTCTTAACATAGTGTTCACTTACATGAAATGTATATTGACCCTAGATATAATAAGATTTCTAATTTTATATTGAAATCAGTATCGATGTGACACTTTTTTTCATTGAAATTTAACCACAAAGTTTTGAATTTGTTTAAGTAGCTGAATTAATTTGTAATTAAGAATTAATACACAAAATAATGTGCTAAACAACTTTTTTGATTAAAACAAACTGAAGCATTTAACTTATTTAGCAATATTAACAAATATGCGAAAAAGCAGTAATTAATTTACTGAAAATGTGTTTAGTTAAGTGAGTGTCAGGCAAAATCAATTTTTTTTAGCCTTAAAGTATTACTTCTTTTTATAATAAGCTGCATTTTGATCTAAACAAAATAGAGTAAATTCCGCCCATGGGTCACACAGTATTTATTATTTTAGTCGAATACTTTTATATGACCTTTAGGCCCTTTTAAATTTTACGAATAATAAGTATTGAACTTATTTGAAACGTTATAACAAGTAGTACATAGCTGTCATTACAATCGTGCAACACAAAAGCACTCCTACAAGCACATGCTGCAGGAGCCACGACTAACAATGTGTGGTGGCAAGTGGATAACCTCCACTCTCGATAACTGGGACATTCATTGACTCAATACACCACCGCTCAAAATACCGTAAAAGCAGTGTACAATATATATATATATATATATATATATATATATATATATATATATATATAGGTAAAACAACCAACTAGCACCAATTTATATCTGGTTTAAGCGGCACCCGGGATCGTATATAGGTAACACAACCTTTAGGCACCAATATATAAGAAATTATAAGTTTTTGTTATGAACGAATAAGTTCAAAGGTAAACATGTAATTAAAAATTATTATTAATTTTATTAAATACATAAATAAAAAGTTTACCTCGAGTAGGATTTGAACCTACGACCTGTACTTTGCTAGAGTACCGCGCTAACCAACTGCACCATTAAGGTTCAAGCCCCAATCGATGTAAATTTTGTCTTTATGTATGTAGGATGTAAATTCTAAATGCAATGATATAACAATCAAATTACTTATATTAATGGAATGTGAGCTTGCAATATCGAAAGGATTCCTACATACCAAAGCAAATTGACTAATATTAAATTATTATAAGTTTTTGTTATGAACGAATAAGTTCAAAGGTAAATATGTAATTAAAGAATATTATTAATTTTATTAATTTTGAACCTACGACCTGTACTTTGCTAGAGTACCGCGCTAACCAACTGCGCCATCAAGGCTTTCGTTTTTTAATGACGATAATGTTTATTCGCTATACCTGCAATAAAATACAAATGCACTAAATACACTAATACCTTTCTTTATTGTTGGTTTCTCAAGATAATTTTCGGCCTCTTGTGGTTCATTTCGTAGTCCCAGAAAATTTATATATGCTACCTGGCACAATATATATGGAAATGGGCAGGACTAGTTGGTAAAAATTGAGTAAAGTTGAAAATATACCCATTTGAAGCTTACGGTCTATCAACAGTGTATCATTAAGTGAAATACCGTTTGATGTTTTTGTGTACCCGTCAAACACTAGTAGCGTGTACAAATCAATAGCGTATCTTTTCGGGTCGATTTTATAACTTTCTCTTATTACTGATTGGAAAAGAACAAGACTAAATAGGTATCTGTGACTTGATATTTAGGATTGTTGTTTAAGGATTGCTCGTTACGTATTTCTTTACTTTAATGATCTGAATGTTCTGTATTTACTGCGGTCACCATGTACGTTTTAATTCATAATGGATTGAATTAATAAACATTGTATTGTTGATTTTACTTCCTAACCTGTTATAAATTATATGCTGCTTTCAACAGGGATCACTACACCCTCTACAAAAATTAAGTGCATTTAAATTAAGCATATTACAAAGAATTTTAATAAATTGCTTAAGTTGCAACTTCGGTGTCATATTGATATTCGAATACATTTAACTTTCGTAAATATCTCACTAATTTAATCAAACTATCAGTTAATATTTGGTACACATATTTTAACCCAAATTTGAGTAATTATTACTGAATTTAAACACCTAGTGATGTTTCAGCCTTTTGCTGCCATATTTGATTATTATCTTATTAACAATTAACTATTGTTTACGCTATCGTGCGCAGTACCAGTAACCCAAAGCATTAATTGTATATACCGGTTGTCTATGTATTATTTATACTATATTAGTTAACTTTTAAGTACAAAGTTTCTTTTATTGGGGATAAGGGTGTGCTGATCATTGGTCTGGATTTAAAAATTGTTAGTCTGTATATGTATGTTAGGATATGAACTGAACAAGGTTCTCCGATTATTTATATATTTGAATTTTGTCATTGTTAAGGGGGGTTTGTGTTTCGATATTGTGAAACGAAAGGCAAGTTGGTGTGTTATTTTTCTAACATAAACTACTGCGGTTATATATGTACATATAAATTTTCCTTTCCAGAGTTACGCTTTATGAAAAATCTTTCTGCGTAGCATAGAAGGGCATTACGTTCTTTTATTAAGTTAGCTAAATTGATTATAGGCTAGTTTATTACCGGTAACTTGCCATCGTCATTAATAATTTTGAAAATATATGTTAATTACGAAACTTAGTGTTACACATTGTGATAGTAAGATAAGGCTATACTTATTTTTGGGTTTGCATGCACTTTTATTACTATATACAGGGTGACCCAAACTCGATGGACAAAACGAAAACAGCTAATTCGTCTGGCCAAAAGGAACAAAAAATTGTTAATACAGGGTGTGTCTATTGTTGATGGTTTCCAAGATGTTAACTTTTTTTTTATTTTTTCTATTTCGTGACTTATTTTTTAAATCACGCTGTATCTTCCAAACTAGAAGAGTTACAAGAAAACACATTAGGAGAAATTTGTAGAAGATGAAATTGCCTTAAAGGATATTGAATTTATTCGAGACAAACTCATCATTCAACATTTTTAATAACAATCAATTCAGAAATGATTTTTTTTCAAATCCGAAGACAAATTTCCAAGAGGAATATTTTTCCAATAGAGATGGATTTGATACATGGCCGATAAAGGAAAAACTTCCTTTTCATAAGCTTCACAACGATATAAAAAAAACTTATGGTTGACGTACTAATTACTGAATTGTTACAGGAATACACCTCAGGAAAAACTTTTAGAGCATAAAATTACCTTCAAAAATATGGTAGAGTAGATGAGAATTGACGATTTGTCCCTCACTTTTCAATCAATCTGTACATTTACGGCAAGAAATACGTCTCCTTTACTGATATCTTTTCGTCACCGTAGCAACGACTTGACATTAGTAAGTTAGTTGTCAAAATTTGTTTGCTATTACAGTTTTGCTAATTTCAATACGAGTTCTTTCTGTTGTAGTGATATTGTAATTTAGTTTTTGAGTCGTTCTTGTTCTTGTTATTATTATTGTTCTTGTTCGTGTTCGCGTTTTCCTTCCTGAGTCATGTTTTCAAATGAAGAATATGCCGATATTCATTATTATTATGGTGTTGCCCAGGGGAATGCGAGTGAGGCTGCTAGACTGTATGCAGCTGCTAAATTACAGTATCACTACAACAGAAAGAACTCGTATTGAAATCAGCAAAACTGTAATAGCAAACAAATTTTGACAACTAACTTACTAATGTCAAGTCGTTGCTACGGTGACGAAAAGATATCAGTAAAGGAGACGTATTTCTTGCCGTAAATGTACAGATTGATTGAAAAGTGAGGGACAAATCGTTAATTCTCATCTACTCTATCTAATTTGAAAAAAAATCACTTCTGAATTCATTATGTCATTAAAAATGTTGAATGATGAGTTTGTCTCGAATGAATTCAATATTCTTTAAGGCAATTTCATCTTCTACAAATTTCTCCTAATGTGTTTTCTTGTAACTCTTCTAGTTTGGAAGATACATCGTGATTTAAAAAATAAGTCCACGAAATAGAAAAAATTAAAAAAAAGTTAACATCTTGGAAACCATCAACAATAGACACACCCTGTATTAACAATTTTTTGTTCCTTTTGGCCAGAGGAATCAGCTGTTTTCGTTTTGGTCATCGAGTTTGGGTCACCCTGTGTATTAAAATTATTCATTGTTGGTTAATTTACGATTGTTGAGGGAACTGTAGTTTACCTGTTCTTCCTGTTTCGTCCCTGGTTCAAGCTTTACAGGGACTCTTTTCGAATAACTAATAATTTATCTTTGCTTTCCTTAATGCTCGCGGCGCATATTTCATGTCTGATCTTCTTGTCTTTCTGCCTACAATGTCGTTCTCGCTTTATAACTAACCTAATCATCTAATTTACTCTATCAACACTTCAAAGCACCCACGCTATCCGAGTGCTCTGCGGACTCAGGACCGTTTGGCTGAGTTACTAGTTGAGCTAACTAATTCCTCTCCATTTCATGTGACGTGGCTGGTTAGACATGGTGCACACTATTAGGTAGTAAAGTTGTCTTTAAAACGGTGATGTGGTAAATAAAACGCGTTATTAATCTTTCAATTATTAAAAATTTCTTCCATGTAACCTGCAAACGTTCAGTATGCTTGTTACGGTCGGATGCCGGTTACTTATTTTTGTCATAAACTCATTAAAACGTTTAGTATCCATGTTATTTCATAATTAGATTCGTTGCTGTTAATCAATTAATCTATTTTCATTATCCAACATTGAGCGTCTAGTTTTTTAACGTCAATGTATTTCTATATTTTTGACATCTATGGTGAGGTAGTTTTGCTGTTTGCCGCTGGTTGGCGGAAGTGATTATTGCTAAAATAGCATAATGAACGAGTAAATAACTTAATTACATTTCTGCTAATTTGAATGCATCCAACCTAACATGAGATTGAACTTGCTTTGGATTTAAATATACACACCCGGTTTACTGGGGATTAATTATATTTTTACTTAATTAACAAGGTGCATATAACGTAACCTCCTACCACGAGGTAAACCTTTTCTTTTATTTTTATCTGTCTTTCCAGAGACTTTTGAATCTCTCCTTTTAAATATAGAAGTCCGGCCGTAGCTAACCAAGACTATCTTTTTACTGCTTCTTTAACGAATTGGAAAAACTTGCAAAATCGATGAATTTGAAAATTGATTATGAACGATCAGTATTCTAACAGGTTTGTTTCGGAAATAATTTCTTACACTTTATTTATACTATTTTTGTAGGTCGCTTACGTTTGCGTTTGCGTGTGCGTTTGCGTTTGCGTTTGCGTTTGTGTTTGCTTTTGCGTTTACTTCTACGTCTACGTTTACGTTTACGTTTAGGTATACGTTTACGTTTACGTTTACGTTCACGTTCACGTTCACGTTCACGTTCACGTTCACGTTCACGTTCACGTTCACGTTCACGTTCACGTTCACGTTCACGTTCACGTTCACGTTCACGTTCACGTTCACGTTCACGTTCACGTTTACGTTTACGTCTCTTATTTTAAAACAATCCAATAATGATTACTAAAAATACAAACGTCGATCATTCTACTTTAACACTGTTGCAATACGTATTTGGTAAAACATATCCAACACAAAATACAGATAAGAATTTAACACATTTAATTAATTATTGGATGAATACGCTTGGAGACTGACTCCTGCGGCCTCTCTGAGATCGTAACTACGATCGAACACTTTTCAAGGGATACTCCATAGCGATTATGAAATTTATTTAAATCAAAAATCACTTGGTTAATATAATAGCATAGAAACTTATTTACACTGCGATGCCGTACTCTCTAATTCTTTAGAAATCGTTGAGGGAAGGTTATAATTACGCAAACTGAATTAATCGATTTATATACAGCGAGTTTTCTAGTTGATAGCGGGCCGTGGACCTGAATTCATTAATGTTTCTGTTTCCTCCGCACAAAAAGCGATTTTAACTAAAAGGAAAGGGATGGCACTACGTTCTAACATCAAACCTTAATTTAACGATGTTTCTCCGGACAAACGACTCTTAACGATATGGTAACCCCAGAAGCTGCTTAAATATCCCCCAATAAGATGGGCGGGAAGACTACCCCTAACGAAAGTTGTTGTAGCATGGTTCCGTGACATCATTCCTTACGTGAACGCTAGTACGCTTCGTACTTCACCGATTGCGGTAGCTATACTTACATCTACTACATCTAAGCTAGAACTGACACAATCCTTCAATTTTGCCACATTGGATTTTTTATCTCCGCTCACCAATGATACCAATTTATTACTTAAATTTTATCCCGTGCCAAAACGACCTGTAATTTGGGAAGTCGATCAAGAAAATTGCATCATAAAAACAACCTGCACTGTGATCAATGAAACTGATATTCATTTTATTGATGATCTCCTTTCGACCGTTATCCTTAAATTCACGTAATCTAAAAGCTACACTTTTTGTTCAGCAACAAACAAAGAATACGGAAGTACTTACCTGGATTGTTGAACAAGTACTCACGACAATCCTGCTTTTTTTGTACTGCATACGGTAGGTATGTGCTTATTGAACGGTAGTTGACTCCTTCGGCCTCTCTGAGATCGTAACCACGATCGAACGCTTTTCTAGGGATACTCCGTAACGATTATGAAACTTATTTAAATCAGAAAAAAAGATTGATTGTTGTGTCACCTGTTTAATATGTACAGTGTGTGCGAAAACTTACTTAAGAAATGGGACTTTTCTTCAATATCACGTTCTACGAAAAATTCTTTCTGCAGATGAGTTTTGCTTGTACTAAAACTTATTTAACACCAATCAGATCAAAGTTGACATGTGTACATATCCTTAAGTTCTATACGTATACTTCTACACCCATGGCTACAAATTTTAGCTACTTAACAGTTAGGGTAATAAATAAAAGATTTTCTGCCTCTTGCATAATCGTAGATTAAAGTGGGCCAGGTTTATAAAATTATCGATTTCCCTTACTAATTAGTGTTGTGAGTAATTAATGGAATCAGAGTACTTTATTCTTGGTCACACTATAGATAACGAACTGGATGCCTGCTGTGTCAGCGCTTTGGAAAATTGTGGCGTAATATTACTTCAGGTTGAAGTAAATCTGGACTTGTATGCTTAATAATTCCCAAATTAATAAATTTGCAGGATTAAAGTGTTTTAGAATTACACTTCCCATTAGCGCAGGTGATTACCTCACTCTTGATTATCGTACTAATACCGTAAATTTGATTAACGGTAAAAGGTGAAGTTAAAGTAAAACTTAAAAAATAAAAGGTAAAAGTAGAAAAGTACCTGAAATGCAAACGTCTCAAACATTGTAAAATAACTTTAAATAAACTCACCATAAAATTTATACCACTTTTAATAAAAAATTTAACAAGCAATAATGGATGCTAAATCCACCTTCTTAACTCAACCAAAAACGACGCTAAGTGATCTATTGCGCATGAACATGTCTGAAACTGAATGTCCAAACAATATGCGTACGAGTTCTATTTAAAATCATTAAATGCATGTTTTTATGCAACAAGGTATGCAACACACTGCACGAAATGAATGTTAATTGCCTATAAAGAGGTGAATTATTAACAACACGTTCGAAGTTTGTTACACATGCACACTATACAGGGTAGAACATAAAACACATATTTTGCGTAAGAGTAAAGTACATTTATTTTAATAGATAGAGAAAAAAATGGTACTGAGAAGTTTTAGACTCCTATTACGACTTTGACTATTTTGAAATTTTCCGAGATTTGTTTGAGTATTTATTCTGCATCATAAACATATTGCAAATGTATTCACGACTGTCATCTGTAGCATGATTTTATTGTCAGTTTGACAATGTATCCATAATGTGAATCTAACAGTCAACGTAATGTCATACTTATTTACATACTCGAATCTTATTTGAATGAAAATGTAGTTGAATAACCAAGAAAAGGTAGAAATAGTACTAATTGTAGAAAATAACAACACGGTAGGCTGCTGAAGAATTTAATAATAATCATCCCGAAAGATCAAACATCTCCCGTGTAACTGTGGTTCATGTTATGCGGAATTTTAGAAATTGCAAGCCGAAATTTTTCAATGTACCAGAACAATTGAGAATGGATAATTACATCCTGATGAAAAGAGTTAGACATACTACTGACTATTCAAGAAAATTCCAAACAAAGCATTAGACAAATATCCCGGACTTTGAATGTAACCACCACGTTTACAAGAAAGATACTAAAAAAGCACAAATTTAAACCTTTTAAGCCAAAATGTATTCACACTTTAATGGAAAGAGATATGAATCAGCGCTTGGATTTTTGTGTATTGCTTTTGGGATGTTTAGAAGATGATAGAGATTTCTTGAAGAAAATTTGTTTCACTGGTTAAGCAGTATTTACAACAAACGGGACATTTCGTTCTCAAAATTCTCGGTATTGGAGCACAGAGAATCCACATTGGTCGGTAGAGAGTTGTAGCCAGTACTCTAAAAAGGTTAATGTTTGGTGTAGAATAACATACGACAGGTTACTTGAACCATTCTTTTGTGAGAATAACATCAATGGTGACAATTCTTTGAATTTTCTCAACGCATAATTTGAAAATGTTCTGAACGATATGCCGCTTGAAAAAAGACACCAGATAAGTTTTCAATTAGATGGCGCCCTGCGCATTTCCACGCACGTGTAAGAGATTGGCTAAACGACAATTTCCCGAAATGACTGTACAAAATGATTTAAATCCTTTTTTTTTGCCTCCAAGATCTCCTGATATTACACCTCTCGATTTTTTTCATGTGAGGATTTGTGAAGGAAAAGGTGAACAAAACTCGCCCGCGAAATGGCGATGAAGCCTGTCAATGCGTTACACCTAAAATGCTGAGAAATGTTCGAGCAAATATGAGACGGAGGGCCATCAAATCCAGTTAGCTTCTGGGTGGTCATGTTGAAAAATGAGTCACATCTCAAAAGTAAAATAATTTAGTTGAAGTTACCGAAATTCAATTTGTCATACCTGTGTTTGTTTCCGTTGATTTTTCATTTCACCAAAAATAAATAAAATGTTTAAAATCTTTAGGCAATATTTCAGCTCTTAGCATAAAATTGAATTTCAAATAACTTTTCTCAATTCAATCTTTTCTATCTATTGAAATAAAGGTATTTTATTCTTAAGTAAAATGTCCTACCCTGTACAGTGTGCATGTCAACTTTGATCTGATTGGTGTTAAATAAGCTTTAGGACAAGCAAAACTCATCTGCAGAAAGAATTTTTCGCAGAACGTAATATTGAAGAAAAGTCCCATTTGTTAAACAAATTTTTGCACACACTGTATACTTATTTACACAGCCATTTCGTACTCCAACTAATTATGTATAAATTTCTTGAACGAAAGTTATAATTACACAAACGGAATTAAGCTATTTATATACAGCGAGTTTTCTAGTTATTAGCGGCCGCGAAACTGAATTCATTTTGTGTTTAGCAATAGATGTTCTGTTTTTTCCGCACAAAAGGCGATTTTAACCCAAAGCTAAGTTTTGGCACTTCATTCTAACACCAAACCCGCTTCCAAAGATGCTTAACGATGTCCCTCCGGACAAACGACACTTAAATATCCCCCAATAAGGTGGGCGGGAAGACTACCCCTAACGAAAGTTCTTTCATCACGGTTCCGTAACATCATTCCTTACTTCCACATTGGATTTGATCTCCGCTAACCAATGATACCGGTTTATTACTTAAATTTTATCCCGCGCCAAAAACGACCTATAATTTCGCAACCCGAACGTGACAATTGTATCATAAAAACAACCTGTAATGAAATTCATATTCATTTTATTGATGGTCCCCTTTCGACAGTGATCCTTAACGTCACGTTATCTAAAAGCTACACTCGTTGTTTGCAGACCAGAAATTTATCTATAAATTCTCGCCGTCTTATCGCCAAAACGTTTTTAAAACTGCAATATAATATGCTTTTCTGTACTTAATACAAAGTAGCAATATTAATAATAAATGTAATTTTCTGGTTTTGCAATTTAACGTCACTGACTATAATTGACGATATTTAGTAAGAACAAATAACCATTATCTACAAAACTAACCTAACACCTTTTCCACTGAGGCACAATTATTCGTGTGGGAGGTGAAACGTAATTAAAAAACTTCAATTTGTTGAAGAGCTACTCGCGCGCACCATTTTAATTAAACTACCATTCGCTATAATAAATACGAGGGTTTGATTATGTTATAAAATCTAAATATGTGGCACATTTAGCGAAAAATAATAATTTAAACAGTTTTATGATTCTTTCAATAAAGCTAAATTTTGGTATTTACTGAGGAGGGACGCGCGAGAATTATTGTAATTTTCTATAACAAGTAGAAGTTGTTGCTTACGTTTTAACTTTTTTGATTTCGTTACTTTTGCTGTACGATTAAGTAAATTTTTGCGATCTATTAGAATTAATGAATTGCTCTAAAAATAATGACATTTCTCTAAGCTTATCTCTGTAGTTTCTTGAATATATTACGCTTCACAATTAAAAAAACATTTCTGTAGTGGTTAGGCAAACCTTTTGATGGTCACTTATAAATTATATTTCAATTTCATGTGTTGGGTGTCACTGGTATATATCGATTTTTGACATCCTCCTATTTGATTTTTAATTTCACTTCCTGTTTGTTACTTGACGAATGAAAATCCATTTTAAGTTTCCTAAAAGAAAAATGTAAATTTCTGGACTTTATTTAGCCCATCGATGGTTGTCGGTTTTATAAAATTATTCTAAATTTTCTGCCGAATCGCTATAATTAGTGGGTACAAACGATTTATATCGGATATATAGGAAATACTGGAAGCAGGTGAGCTTTTGTCACGCTTGGTTTTTTTGTTCTTCTACCACGTTTTACTTTCAGACAATCGATCTGGTTCGATTGAAGAACTAAATCCATTAAGAAAATCATTAAACCAATTAGCTAAAGGGGTTAGACTTAACCTCACAAATTTCTCTAACCACGAAGTTGTTTTTACACTTTAGATTCGCTGGTAAGAATGTAACAATCTACTTTAACGGTTGCTTGCTTTATTTTTATTTTAGGGGAAAGCAATTACTATTTAACTGTTCGAGACAGTTATAAGCTGTTCTCGTACTCATGCTTGACTGAATCCATTTCTAAACGTTACCATTAATACTTTTCTGATTCTTTACCTCATTGAAGGTAAGATTGATATTCATGCTTTCATTTGCCTGTATGTATTTAATTTTAGAGGTACTTTTTGTACGCCATACAATATACCCTTTGTATGCCATATAATATACTTTTCGTACACTATCTAACTATGCTTGTAAATATGGATATAGGTACGCTATAGTACATTTGTATATAATTCGTACATAGTTGGACATACTGGCATTTGGCTTATGAAGTGTGTTACTTATTACATAATTAGCAAGAGATTTGACTTACACGCCTGTGAAATATTTGAAATTATAACTTTCCAACAGGCTGGGATACAAAAGATAAGTTATAAATCACTCATATTCAGGGTCTTTTGGATACCTTAATTCTTTGATTAATCTGTGACAAATCCTAGAAGTTGTATAGACCTATGTACATGGTTGTGATAAAACTTTAAGTGTTATTGCACAAATTTTTGCACTTTTACATTAAATTGCTTTGGGTAAAATTTTTGAGTTTAAAAATTACCATGGTTATTGGTAATCTATGTAATTAAACACTGTTTTGTAAGAAACTGTGTAACTGGATGCATTCAGCTCAACAGATTCGAGTTAAAGGTTTTATTAACCACCTGATCATTTCTATTATTTTGTTTACTGCAAGTTATTCATAGCAATTGTATTATTACTATAATCTATTATTCAATGTGCCTTTATAACTTGGGGAATGCTTAAATTACCTGTTTACTGTATTTTATTAAAGACTATAAACCTATGTTTTAGCATAACTTAACTTTGCAATTCTGTATATTACTTTGCCATTTTTGTATGTAAATTTAACTTAATTTCATTTTCTAAATTCTAGTATTAGACTCTTTGGGTGGCTTGCTATATTGTGTATTTAAGAGCACAAATATTCTATGTATTTCTGTGGTTAACGATTTGTGTAACACAATTGAAATTAATTATTTATTTAGGGAATTATCTCCATTTTTACTTTTTGGGGAATATAAATTAAATTATATGTGTGTACATACAAATGCCACGGACATGATTTGTAATTAATATATCCCTTTTGTTTTGAGGACTTTCTGCTTTATAACTATTTTTCCTTGTGCTCAGATCCTTTCACATATTCGTTACTTGGCTAGAAAAGTGGCAAATTAACTAGTTATCTGGGGCTGGCTGTTTTATCATTCTAGCTGGCGCCCTCTCTTCTCTTTCAGCTACAGATACCATCTGCATCACTGTAGGACCTCTCCACTTCTACCGTGACCGAGCTGCCGGCAAGTACTATATAAAAGATATCTCCTCTGTTGGGGTAAGTTTGAGCACAAAGTTGAAGTTTGTACGTAACAACATATATGACCCTTACAGAAATTCTAAATTTTAACTTGTAACAAAAAAAAACGACAAAAGTATAATTAAATTAAAGCTTCCAAAATTTTATGCTCTGTCCTGTTCAACTTTCCCCAACTATACTACATTTGAGATGTCGGGTATTATTGAACATCCCATGGTTCGAAACAAACAACAACTACTCGATAGAATAATGTATGTAGCATGGGGCTGAGCAATGCAATATTTGTGAGTTATTTAGTTTAAGTGTGTAACAGAAAAAATAAACTCTTGGGAATGTGTAAAGAGAAACATGTGGTTAAATTAATAAAACTTAATAACATACTATTTTTGTGTCTGATTACTTTTTTTTACCTTATTCATTTACTTTAATTAACATTCGTAGTGTTTTTTACTTCTGTACTGCACAATATAACATATTTTTCTAAAAATAATATTGAACTTTGTAGCTTATTCGTTGTTAGTCGGTAGGGCACTTTAACAAATAGGATATCAATTAATGACGTACAAAATGTTGAGCAACGTTAACCGTTGATCCGTTATCTTCGGTTCTCTAGGGATAAATTTAGAATAACTTGAAATTCCCATATTGCCTGAAAATTATATGAAATAATTAATTAGTACTATTCAATGTTTCAATAATTAATGGTTTTATAATGAAGAGCTTTAGTCTTAAAACGTTAGTTTCATATATCATATTACAACTCTTGGGGGTGATATTGTGCATCGTACGGTATCTAACTTAATCACTATATGTGAGTCCCTAGGCAACACAAAGCTAATGAACTTCATCAAATTTTCCTCTATCACATACTCGCTTACGCGCACTACAGTAAATACGAACTTCTTTTTAACACTTTTCCTTGTCTCTTCTAATTTACCGCCTTTATTCTTTTTGTACGTCATACCCACCGACAGTATAATTTAAACCTGAATTTACGTCACACAATATGTAACTGCGTTCGACACAAATAAATTCTGTTTTGCAAATAAATTTTATCATATCCACACTTAGACCAATAAATCATTCTGTGGTTGTCATATTTGATATATCACACCATACGTTTTAAAAGCGTAGATATATTTAAATGGAGCTGCTCTTACATTATCTTGACGAGGACATGAATGAGGGTGATTTTAAATTACGTACAAATTTTGTTGTTTTTTGTACTTTTGGTATTGAATAAATGATTGGATACTTGACTTTCAATACCAGTTTTAATTCAATTTCTTTCTTTTTGTTTATTTTTCCCGAATTGTGATTCTGATATTGTTGTTAATAGCATTATTTTCTTTACTACAGTTGTAATAATTTAATTACTTTGTATTGAACAGATGAGCTTCCAAGTAAAGACTAAAACCATTGAGTCCTCTAAAACGCTAAAACTTAATTGTGCAAACAAATAAAAAAAGCCTGACAATCGTAACATTTTCGTCAAGGTACAGCTTTATCTAAGCTTGTGTGTATACAGGGTGGGTTATCTAAATGGAATAAATTCTGTAACTCAAAGGGGTGAAGTCTTGGAGAGAAACCACGATAGGCATTCTTTATAATTGTTTCCAGCCCTCAATCTGGGGGTTACAGTTTCTCCATATGTGCACCTCCGGGGATGAGGCTACCTCTAACTTTTTTTTTCAAACGTAAGGGTAGGTCAAGTGATACACCGTGTGAAAGCTTGTATTAAGAGGAATACAACGCGGAAAAACTCTAGTGGGTTTCACATCTTAACATCGTAGTGAATTATTTAGTATGGCTTATTTAACGGAAGCCCTTCGAATTGAGGTATTAATGATGATTGGATATGGTGACCAAAGTCGCACTCAAGCTGAGGTTGCTGAATTATTTCAAGCAAATCATCCCGATTTACCGCGGCGCAATTAGCAAAATAGAAATGCCAAGACAAAGAAGAGAGGCAGTTGATGAAAATACAAAGCTGAACGTTTTGAGGGCTATTCAAGAAAATCCCATTATTTAGGCAGCGCAATTAGCGCGCGATAATGAAGTCAGTCATAGAACTGTTTTAAAGGTTTTAAAAACTGGGAAGATGCAAATGTTATAAGAATTGACGATGAAGATCCAGACCGACGAATTGAGTTTTGTGAACGATAATGGACTTCACTGACCATGGTCATATACAGTTGGAATGGATTCTCTTTTGGGAAGAATGGAGGTTCTCTTTGCATGGTAAAGTGAATCATCGCAATTGTTGTTATTGGTCTGACCACAAGCCCCATTGGATGCGGGAAACTCACACGTAACATCCACAAAAATGAAACGTATGGGCTGGGATTATTGGAGATCGAGTGGTAGGGCCATTTTTTCTGAATGGTAATCTTGGTGGACAGTTATATCTTTCTATGCTCACATGTGATACGCTCCCAAATTTAAGGGGTCTGTTTCCAAATAACAATCCAAATGACTTGGATGAGAGGATTTGGTTTCAGCAAGATGGCGCTCCACAGCACTGTGCATTGCCAGTACGTATCTATTGAAATCAAATTTTTCCAAATAGGTGGATTGGTCGAAGAGGTGCGCTTGAATGGCCACCACGATCCTCGAATTTTAATCCCCTTGACTTCTTTATGGGGATATTTGAAGAGTCAGGTTTATGCTACATTACCGACCGACCTTCAGGGTCTGAGGAACAAAATTGCTGCAGAAATCAGACATGTTTCAAAACGTGTGAAGTGGTTTTTATTACCGTTTGGGTTGTAACAACTCTTTGCGTTGTTACAAGTTATTTGTAATTTGCCCCTTCTCGGGTTTGTAACCCAACGCGATTTTATTTTGCCTCGGCTTTGCTCAATCGTGTTTATAATTTATTATAAACGGGGAGTGGTTCGTATTAAATAGTGGGCTTACACTGTCACCTTAAATAAATATCTTAAAGCGTTTTAAAACGTATATTAAATAATTTAGCAATATAAGAAATGTTATTAATAACAACTCAAAATGTATTTGTGCTTTGGTCCTGGCGGCTCCTCACACTCGTTCTCCTGGGGGCGGCTATTTACTGGGTGCGTACTCGTTTCTGTAAACAGAGATATTATCTTAATCTACTCCCTACCTAGTATGTAATATTTATATTACGGCCCAGTATTTACAGAAGCTGTTACGGTTGCTCCAATACAGTTTTGGTCGACGGCGCCAGTGCAACGAACTCGAATCGTTTCGGGGACGGAGAAAATCAATACCGTTCTCGGCTTATGCGCATGGCATAATTATTATTCTTCAGTAACTCTGGAGCGCTGAAGCTGGTATGTCGTACTCCAATGAAGCAATACACGCGCGAAATTCGCGTAAACAAATGTGAGATCTCTGGACTACAATTACTTGATTATAACGAGCTGGAGAACGCGTTTAGATTATTTAAGCAACAGGATTACGTCCTAACGGCGTAACTAAATTCAATTATATACAAATTAACGTAAACTAAATACTCGCTATACTAAAATGTTACAATAAAACGAATTTACTAGTTTTTAAGGTAAATCGTAATATACACGCGGTTGGATCTATATTATTAACTATCGGTAAATATTGGATAATTTACATATTATCTATAGCTTTGATTTCCGGCTGATATTCTTAATTCAATTAAGAATGGCCTTGCACTAGGTGTTTCGCGATGGTTATTCGGAATACAATTTTATGCAACAGGTTTCTTTATATATCCTCCTGCGATTAAAGACACTGTGTGTGGTTATTGTGTTTGTCTGTATGTATTGTATGTAGGTGTATTAAGCGGGGTCTTAGTGATAATCAGTAGACGTAGGCAATGGCCTGTCTAACCTGGTAAACTAAGAACAAATAAGTCGTAGGTCTTTACAACCCTGTATCTAACCTTCACCCTCAAGTGTTTGCGAGCGACGTCGGGGTCTACCCTGCATGGCACTCTTTCTCTATGTGTACTGTGTCAGGCGACGTGGGGGTTACCCCTTCGTTACGCTCTGTATGTATGTGTTTGTGTACGGATAACGTTATAACTCCTGGAGACTAATCCGTCGTTATTTACGTTCTGTAGTGTTTGATTGTAAATTGTCAGATTTTATAACTCTACAACTTACGTGTCTATCAATTGCAGTGCGGGATTAAACTTTAGGTAGCACGGCGCAAGGTGGTGCGCGTTATCACACGATCGCGATGGACTCCTCGGCGGTGATTAGCAGGTCGGTGCTTACACGAAGCAATCGGTGCGGCGGCTACTGGATATCGGCTTGAATTGAATCTACTTCGATTCATCCGCGGTGATTAGCAGGTCGGTGCTTACACGAAGCAATCGGTGCGGCGGCTACTGGATATCGGCTTGAATTGAATCTACTTCGATTCATCCGCGGTGATTAGCAGGTCGGTGCTTACACGAAGCAATCGGTGCGGCGGCTACTGGATATCGGCTTGAATTGATCTACTTCGATTCATCGGCGGTGATTAGCAGGTCGGTGCTTACACGAAGCAATCGGTGCGGCGGCTACTGGATATCGGCTTGAATTGAATCTACTTCGATTCATCGGCGGTGATTAGCAGGTCGGTGCTTACACGAAGCAATCGGTGCGGCGGCTATTGTATATCGGCTTGAATTGAATCTACTTCGATTCATCCTTCTTTCACGCGCGTCGCGGGTTTATAAAGGTGCATCTGTGGGCGGCTTCGCGGCTACCGTGCGGGGGATGCCGTTATGGGATTGGTTGCAATTGTTCTGACGTGCAAAAACCTACTGGTTTTTAGAAATACACGTCAGCGGTGATTAAGGAATTATTTGTGGTGTAATATCGCGTAAACTTTTGAAATTTTAGATATAGGATGGTCCGCGAATAATTTATTCTAAAAAGCATACGTAAAGGACGCTGGTTCTTTACAGGGTCTTTGTCAAGAAACAAATGGACACCACTTTGAACGTCTTTAAAGTTATGAGTGTACCCCATAAGAAAACAACAGAAGTTATTAAATCGTAGTTTAGTTTAAGAAACGTCTCAAATGAAACTTCCTTTGCTAAGAGAGTGCATTTATTTGTTTGTTACTTTTGATTTTGATTTTTTGTTCAACAAAATAATGTTTAAAATTTTGAGAAAATAAATACTGCGTTGTATTCCTCTTAATACAAGCTTTCACACGGTTTATCACTTGACCTACCCTTACATTTAAAAAAAAGTTAGGGGTGGCTTCAACCCCGGGGATGGATATATGGAGAAACTGTAACCTCCAGTTTGAAGGCTAGAAACAATTATAAAGAATGCCTATCACGATTTTTTTCCCGGACTTCACCTCTTTGAGTTACAGAATTTATTCCACTTAGAGTAGCCACCCTGTATAGTAGCCTTCAAGCAATGTGCATTTTCTGAAAGTATAAAAAGATGTCTATTATGAGTGAAGTTCCCTACAGACGGTATCGTATCAAATATCGTTTTAACGTTGTAGGTAGCGGACAGCGAAAATTTCATTATTGTAATAAACGTTTGTCAAATCACTATTGTTACCGCTGTAGAAAAGATAATAATTAGTGGATTTTTATTATCGTGATGATACGTCGTAATTTGCTAATGTTTTCGGGATATTTATTTAATGTATTTTTATGTAAGAAATGTGGGAATGTTTGTAATTATATTTGAGTAAAGGTTGAACAGAAAAAAGAAACATATATTAGGGTAGAGAAACAGGTGTTCTCCCATAACTGATGTGACGAATTGTTGTAAATTTCTATACGCGCGCTCTTGATGTAAAAACGTCACTAGCAATTAATTACTAACTGTACACACTGCAATCAAAGATGTCTTTGTGTTGTACTTGGAAACTTGAGGCCTAAATGTAGGGTTTGTTACGGACGAATGCATATTTTTAAAATTAATTTGTCGTGAAATAATGAACATGAAACTGTTCTAACGTAAATAAATGTTTTTTTATCACTTTTCAAAG
Organism: Vesta saturnalis; assembly: GCA_036346205.1. NCBI lineage: Eukaryota > Metazoa > Arthropoda > Insecta > Coleoptera > Lampyridae > Vesta > Vesta saturnalis. Next base: position 517,701 of record JARFJB010000447.1, read on the forward strand.
ACGGGGGTTGATTTTCGAGAGTAGACATTGTTAGTGAAAACCAGAGGGGAAGGCAGTTCAGTTGAAATTTTGATTGAGTCGGACGCTTTGATTTGTTTTAATTAGAAACTCCCATTATAAACAGTTTGTCTTTAAAATATTTGGTGCGAGTACACTTTCTTTTGAATTAACCAACACTAATTTATCTTTTGTTTCGGGTTAGTTGTAATGTGTTTTTCAAATATTAACCTATAAATAACAGTCACCCTTTTTGAAGTTAAGACTGGCAGCAAATAATTCTACAAGCCTATATAACCTATTAAAAATCGAGCATTGCCTTGCAAAGGTATCTTATTCTCACGCGGGCTCATTAAGCTGAAATCTGCTGAAATAAAAGATAGTACAGGGCTCCCTCACTCTTGTATTTGTATGAATTAGCATTGTTATTTTGTTTATAGTTATGTTTGTGTAGAGGTGGGCTGATGAATGGGTACATGATACGGCTTGGTTATTATTTTTAAAAGGCAATTGTCAAGTGGGTATACACTCCCGGGTCCAGATAACCATTAAACACCTCGAATTTTATTTTTATTGTTTTCATTGTTGTATAGATGAATGTGTAACTTCAGAAAGGGGCACTGTATTTTTCTAACGTACTCAAAGTTGTACATCGGTCACGGTGTTTTGATCTATTTATAACTTATCCTTGTAAGGCTTTGTTTTAATGAGTTTTGTTCTGTGTCAGTTTGTTAAGTAGAATTGTTTGCCTGCGAACTAATTTCGGTTTATGTGCAATTGATTGTAATTTTTCGTATGTATTTTTGCGATTTAGTAGTCACTAAACAATTGTGTACTTTTAAATTCCTTGCCTATCTTCTTTTGTCCTTGCCTTTGCCTTATTATCACCTGTGCAACTTTACTGTTGTATTTTATATGTACCGTAATTTGCCTTATTGGACGGCATGATTGGTTTTAAAGGGCTACATGTTTGGTATTACAATTTTTATTCTGATTATTTATGACACTATTGTGGGTGTGACTACATGGGTTTTTTTAATTGTGGATATGTGTAACTAAACTGCTTTTTATTTATTTTTCTCTTAATGTTATAATTTTGTACGCACTTTAACCTGATTTAATGGTGTTTTGTTATATATTTAACCTTTTCATTGCTTTTTTTGTGTTATTTGATTTATTAATGTACTTGTGCAATTACTTATTTATGAATAAAGTCGGTTATATTGGTGGTTCTTTCCACAATAGTATATTAACGGACTGAAACACCATTGCACAAAGCTCGTTAATTTTAATTTGAATAGTTTCATTGTTTACCTGTCACCCATGATGCAACACTTACTTCATCCAGCCTATCTAATTTAGACAGCACAACGTACTTACCACTAGACGGCCAGTTCGTTTAATCAGATTTGAGGTTTGCCAGTAATTAAATATCAGACTTGTAAATAAATTCTAATGTTTTAATTATTGCCAGGAAAGTCAAAGTAAGGCAGGCAATTAATTTGAGTAATAGTAACATTATTGTCAGTAAAGTCAAGGTAAATCACTTAGCGATTGTTTTGTTCTTGAGTTTTCATTCTTGCAAATAAGGTCGAATTACACTTTTCAAGATAGGGTACCTGGGGGACGGTACAACGTGTCGTACGACATAATTCTCTGCAAACGTAAACGATAATTCGAAAGACAAATGTCGCAAATTATAAAAACAAGTTTCAGTGAGCAATTATGGGTGCCTCAAAGTACAGTGACGCGATAAGTGAAAAAATTTGGCAAAATGCCACAATTGTTAGGAAGAAAAAAACAGCAATTATTGCGGCAGTGCTCCTGTTAGATTACCCGCAAGAAAAGCATAAAAGAAGAAGAAGGAAATGGTGTAAGAATTGGATATTGAACAGAAACATGTATTCCCATATTTGACTACTTGATGAGCTGCGTAATACTGAACCTAGCGATTTCAAAAATTATTTAAGAATGGATGGTGACACGCTTTTGAAATTAGTTCCAGACAAAATAATTACGAAACATGATACATTTGTGAGGAATGCGATAACTGACAGTTACTCTAAGATATTTGGCAACAGGAAACTCCTTACGAGGATTTAAAGTTTAATACTGGAGTTTCTAAACGATCTTTAAGCAAAATCATCCCTGAGACATGCCAAGCTATATATGAATCATTAAAACCGCATTACTTAAAGGTAAGGAAACGTGTTGTATTATCAAATACTTCAATGCCAACATACCGCTTATTACTATAGACCTTTAGTTAGTATCATTACTGCGAAAATTAAAATAGTCGAACAATGAAAATGGTACATCATTTGAAGAAGGTCGGGCATTAATGTGCGTTTGGAGTTTGTGATTACGTCTGATGAGTTGCTGTTGGTTGCTGGAGGGTTACGTGTGCTTTGTCATGTGCATTTGAACGCCCTGTATATATGTACGTTTTTTTTTTCTTTTTAATCTTTTTTTGCTAGTGACTCCGTTTACGCTAACGAAACGTCGTTTTTTTTTGTGTGTTTATCAAGGTATCGGTGAAAGTAACAATAGATTGTTTGATTTTCTAAGTTGTAAGTGGTTTTCGAATTAAACTTTTTGTATTGCAATTAAGATTTGATTTCTGCAATTATATATTTTGTGGATGAATTAAGTGGAAATAGGAAATTTTAAAGTTGGATCTAAATTAGTTTTCCTGTGAATTTTTATAAAATATTACGTTAAAATAAAATGTAGTTGTAGATAAGAAAAGTTCGTATTTAAAGTGTAGGATGAACTTACTCCTTGGTTTTCTTGTTTAAGCAGGGGCTGTTGATGGGTTCTACTTATCGCGTTTAGTAATTGACGTTATTTTCTGCTGGAGTAGAGTATCTCAATCCTTTAGTGTTAAGTAATTATCATTATCGTTTAAGAAATAAATCTGTGGACGACTTGCATTTTAGTCGTTTGGGGGCGTGCCTTTTTCGAATACCTGAAGAACCGATCTTTTGGAGTAGTTGTTTGCAACCAAAAACAGCCGTTTGGTGGATATTTGTTTAGACGTTCATCTCTTCTGGTTATTTACTTTGAAGTTACGGACCGTAGATCAATTATCGAACACTTAACTAAGTTATGTGTTTATCTGAGTGCATCTTAGTGATGGTTCGAGGTCGCACTTAAAGCGGATTTATATTACCGAATGAAAGCATTGTGAAAGCACAACGGTTTGTTTCCCCCGTAAAAGCAAATCAGCTGCAACAGACGAAAGACTCACTGTAAATAATTTGTAAAGATCTTTTTTTTCCATTTTAATAATTAAACAGACTTGTAAATAGAGCTACTGATTTAACTGAACCTTAAAGTGTGTGAACATCTCGGGTGTAGAAGCTTCTCGTTTTGTGCACATAAACTATATAACGTCCTAATCAATTAAGTTCAGCGTATTTCTGTCGAAATTAAGACTGGTAAATCGCCGCATTGGTTTTCCGATCGAGAACATTCTGCTGGTATTCTGGAGCCGTTCCCGTTGCTTTCGTTGCTGCCCGATGGAGAAGGTAACTCAATATTGTACGTTATTGTGAATGCTTTACCATATCTGTATTTCTAAACTTGGTGAAATTATTGGTTGACGAGCGAATAAACGAAGTCGTTTTTTTGGTGTTATTTTGCGGAATTTAATGCTTTCTCGTCGCCTCAATGAAAGGTTGACGAACTGATTTTATTTGCGATATCTTTGGTATTTTGTTTTTTTTATTATTTAACTAAATGTATTGTAAATTTATGTATATGAACATTTCGCATGGTAAAATTGATTTTTAGTGACCAATTGGTTACGTATTGCTCTGAATTTATTCATACTTAGATCATTGTTTTTCTGTAGTTCAAAGTCAAAGGCTACTTGGTAAGCTTGCAAGGTTGACCATTTTATGTTCCCGTTTTCTAGTATTTAAGATTTTAAATCAAACCAAAACGAGTGTAAATAAATATATGTATTTGTGTGCTTTTTGAGATATATTTAGGTATAATAGACGAACAATCAAATGAATTTTATGGTGTTAAATTGTGATCTCCTCCCGACCAGCGAAAACAATAATTTACGAAAGTGGTGATTTTATTAATTGAAGCATTCAAGATCATACAGTTTTTTTTTTAGTTTTATTAAATATTTTGTGTTGTTTAACGTAACCGATTAAAGGAATTTTAAATGACGTTTATCTACTTTATGTCTTACTATTTTAGTTTGGAGTTCAATTAATGACAGAGCTTTGACGATGAGCAGTGTTTAAATCTGAGTTAATAAGATTTAAGCGTAAAATTTAACGTTCATTATTTTGTTATTGTGTTTGAATTATTTTGTTCACAAGCGTTGTGGGTATCGTAACGAAATATAAAGTTAAAGAAGTTATTGAAACCCCACAGCTGATTTGCGCCCACACTATTTTGATATTTGAGCATGTGGATATTTTTACGATTTGTTCTAGAGCTAAAGTATCGAAGCATCTCCGACGTGCACCCGGAGGTAGCCAACGTAAGATAAGTGAGATCTTTTGACTGTTGAAGGGTGATTTATCTACGTCTTCCCAGGTGTATTCTTACCAATTTCGTCTTAATAACAATCTGGGGCCCTTTACTTGACTTTATTTTAATTACGACTCACCCTTACCAGCGACTTTCGACAATACGACTAACCGCGTTCAGTATTTTTAAATTCAAAAACACGGTCACGCCCTCTGTCCCACCGAGCTACTCCGGTGCACTCTAATTTTTTTTTATGATTGTGTAGAAAAATGTGGATTGCGCCCGTTTGAGTGGAGATTTGTACTGTATACTGATGATGTGAATCAGCGAACCGAGTGTTTCTCGCAAAGATAGCCCGGGATGGTATCAAGAAATATAATTCAGCAGCACAATAGCCGTTGTAATAACGATAATACAAAGAAAGAACTGAAACCATCCTTCTATGCTCAAGGGACTGTATGTGAGAAGTTAAGGACGGGTCATTTATAAACCTATTCGCTCTTTTTTGAATACGATCAACGATATCGAGAGCATATTGGGGAGCACTAACCCAAAGGTGAGAATTATATTCCAGATGAGGCCGAATTTGGGCCTTATACAGCAGAAGGGGTTGTCGAGAGGTAACGTACTGCTTAGATCTGTACAAAAAGCCTATTTTACGAGCAGCTGTTTTGCTAGCTGACGGAAAATGGTCAACCCACGAGAGATTTGAAGATACAGTCAGACCCAACAGAGTAATAGAGTCTGAAAACTTAGGAACTGAGCCATTCATACTTACAACAGGAAATGATCGATCTTTTTTGGCGGACACAAGGCAACACTGAGTTTTGTTAGCATTAAATTTAACTAGATTATTGCTTCCCCATTCGAGAATACGTTGAATGCCTTTGTTGATTAAATTTGCCATTTCAACTTTAATTTCTTGATTTGACATAGAAGGTGGATTAACACTATGAGTAGACTGAGATGAACTACAGTGAAGAGTGCTATCGTCAGCAAAGCAATGGGTGGGGTTAGTTGTTGAAGAAATAAGGTCATTTATGTACAGTGGAAAAAGTGTAGGCGCTATAACGGATCCCCCTGGTACACCCGCGTTAATGCTAACTTCTTTTGAAAAAAAGCCAACAACTACGACACGCATTCGTCTTTTATCAAGGAAACTAGAAACCCAGTTGATGAGCATATCATTTAACCCAAACGAGGTGAGTTTGGCAACTAAACACTTATGCCAAACTTGGTCAAATGCCTTTAAGATATCTAAAGCGACTACAACTGTTTCATCGGACTGCTCTACTGTATTGTTCCAAACTTGGGTCACATATGAAAGAAGATCGCCTGTTGAACAACTTTGCCTAAACCCATATTGGTGGTCACTAAGGAGTTTGTTAGTTTCAAGGAACGTGAGCAGTTGCTGATTGATGGCTTTTTGCATGATTTTAGACAAAATGGAAGTGATGGCAATTGGTCGGTAATTTGAGGGATCGGTCTTATCGCCTTTTTTGGGAATAGGTTGAACATTTGCTAACTTCCACGATGAATGGAATTCCCCAGAAGACATAGAGATGGTATAGAGCTTAGATAGGACTGGTACTAGTTCGGGGGAACATTTCTTTAAGACAATATCTGGGATACCGTCTGGGCCAGTCGCCTTATTGAGATCAATCCTACTGATGATCGATTCCAAGAGCTTGTACCGAAAATGAATTGGTTTCATAGCGTATGAAGAAGAGTTGACTAGGGGCACATTTTTTCCAGAATCATTGAGACACGAGTTTGATGCAAACAAATCCACAAAAACGTTGGCTTTGTCTACAGAATCAGCAACTACCGATCCGTCAATAGATGTCAGGGGGGGGAAATGAAGATTTTCCAAAGTTTTTACTAATGGCTTTAGCTAAAGACCAAAATTTACGACTGCCTAAAGGAGATGTAGCTAGTTCATTGCATTTTCGTTGTTCGAACAACTTTTTAGTTTTAGTGATGACACTTTTGCAGATATTTCTAGCACCAACGTATTCTACATGACTGTCGACCGATTTATTAGATTTCCATTTAATGAAACATTTATTTTTTAAAGATATTGCATCAGCGCAAGCCTTATTGAACCAGGGTTGGGAACGTGAATGACCTATGCGGTACTGTTTTTTGGGAATGTATTACTCCATTCCCATGAGGATGACTTCAGATACTGAAAGAGCGGTGTCCGAAGAAGAGGACGACTTAAAACAATATTCAAGCCCTGGAAAGATTGCAAAGAAATCCCGTAAATTTTATTAAGCCATATATTGTGTAAATCTGCATCTAGCTTTAATAAGAAACAGTTGTACGTCTACTGTAATATTTGCTCCTGGAACATAGCAAGTTATACAGTTACTAATTAATTTATCCCATATTTCGGACGCCAAAACAAACTTATCACTAACTAGACGTTCTTTTCGTGTTGATCAAATATCAAATCTTAAAAATCTAATGATTTCACGAAATCGATTGCGTGACATTGTCTCACGAAAAAATTGCGGTCCCCAAGTAACAGACCATAAACTGTCAAGCTGTATTGTTCTTGCGCCGTAAACACCACCAGCTAGCAATATTGCTAGAAAAGCGCCAAGTTCTTGAAGAGACATTGACCAGGTTGTATCATCTCCCAATTGTCGTTTATCTTCAATTTCAGTACATTTCTGAATGTATTTTAGCGTTGTGTTATCTATAAACAATTGAAATGTACATAGCACAGAGTTAGTAAACACATTTTTTTGCATAAGCAGTTGATCTAGGAGTATTTCGCATAACATTCCTTCGAACTATACGGCCAACATAAGGTCCACTTGATATCACAACTTTCCATATAATTATCATTATATTTGGATGATTGTTTACTCCCCAAAGGTATATGCATGTAATTTTTTTGTCTTGGATGGTGTTCAGTGTCATCACTAATTTCATTAGATCAGAAGTGACATTATTTACGCTAACATCGGATTCTTCACTTTGTCATCAACAGGAACAGCTTTATCACTTTCATCATCTTCGGAGTGGTTATTTGCTTATTCGGATTCGGATTCAGATAAGTTGTCCAACTGCGCAAGATAATCTAAGGCCTGTTGTTGTGTAAAACCCCGTGACAACCACATCTACTCCGAAATTAGCCCCGTAATAATATATAGATGAATATATAGATCTCTATAGAAACAAGTTATAACTTGCGTTTTTCATATATCGGGCGTGTAGGTAAAAACAGCGAAGATTATTCATAATTTCGGACACGACTAAACAAGTTCTGACTTGCAGTAAACTCCTAAAAATTACAACAATAATAGTAAAATACATTGCTTTATCTCAACGTTGTAATTATTTTTGTTATACCACCTCGAAATTGATTATAAATATATGAACGGTCAAAATGACGGTTCCGGCAGTTATACAAATACTACACAAAAACTCAAAAACGGCTTAATTTTCTTAATATATTTTTTTATATTCTAATAGTACATAAAAATCTAGAAAAAGTTATAATACCTCAACAGCGTAACTCCAAGCACAACGGAGAAACAACATTTTAAAGAAGGCATGCGGTCAAATTGGCCGCCGCCGCAGTTCTAGTGTTAAAGACGTTTGGCAATTTTAGAATAGACGGAAATCATGTCCTTATTAACAAACCGACACAAAGTGGTTCTTATTATTATGACTATAAACGCAACTACAGCGTGGTACTATTTGCTATCGTCAATGCCAATTATGAGTTACATATGTGCACACGGGGATTAATGGTCTTGTGTCAGATGAAGGAATATGGTGTGAAACAAGTATCTAAGCGTTAGATACAAAGAAATTAAAAGTGCTAGACTGCTATTCAGTCTATGCTCCGTATTGTACGGTACGGGTGACAATTTGAACATTTGAGGTGTCATTAGTTATTCAGTATTAGCGCTGTTGCACACCATCTTCTATAACATCGGTCTTTTTTTTTCGCTCTAAATTAAAGATAAGCCCCCAGGGGACGTTTAGTATATTAAATTTTATTCCTTTTTTTTTTTACTAGCTTAATAATTAATGAATTTTAATAATTAATCATCTTTGTGTAACGAAACCCAATCTCTATATTTTTTCACGCTCCTTTTTGTGAGTTAAAAATTATACTCTTACATTTAAGATTTTCAAGAAAATTGCATACATTTTCGGCTTTATCACAAAACGCCATCTATGGAATGGAAAAAACTAAACCGACAATGTTAATATTTTATTAGAAGCACCCGAGAAGCCTCTCTCAAACGAGACTCAGTTTATAAAAATCGGTTGAGTTAAAAAGAAGTTATGCATTTTTTCAAGTGAACATTTACCTCTTCCCCACCCCTCATTTAACAAAATATAGAAGAATTATAAAAAAAAATGTTTCTAAGCATACGTAGTTTATAATAACACTATTTTGAACATATCCTGATAATGCCGATTTAAGAGAAAATCCGATTTTCTAATTTGGTGTTGGTGTAGCCCCCCTAGCGGTCATCGCAGAAACTGGAAAATAATCTTCTCCGATTTATCTATTAGTATTTTCTTTTCAATGTTGCCAGATTAAAAATTCCCGAGATACAGCCGGGTCCATTCTTAGTTGGCAGTTGGTTTATTAAACTAACCTTATCTCTTTATTATGGTGTATATACAAAAAACGATCAATTTTACCGTATTTTTAAACAATGAGGTAGAGATCTCAAATTACAATCAGTAGTGTGCAGAGTAGTCACAGTTAATATGAATCGTGTGTGTGTGTGTGTGTGTGTGTGAGTGTGTGTGTGTATGTGCGTGTGTGTGTGTGTGTATGTGTGTGTGTGTGGTGTGAATGTGTGGTGTGAATGTGTGTGTGTGTGTGTGTGTGAATGTGTGTGTGTGTGTGTGTGTGTGTGTGTGTGTGTGTGTGTGTGTGTGTGTGTGTGTGTGTGTGTGTGTGTGTGTGTGTGTGTGTGTGTATGCGTGCGTCCAAGAGCGTGTGTGTGGGTGGGTAGGTGGATTTATGTGTGTGAAATATTTGAGCTTATGGCAATGATTTTGCGCTACGAAAGGTTTCTAGATTACTATTATTATTACTTAAACCATTAGAGTGTATACCTAATTGCCTGTTGAGCTGCTGCATACATTATTGTGTATTGGTCGGGAGAAGCCATCGAGAAATGCGGTTGTACCAATTTGTTGAAAATATTTAGACGTAAGGAATTAACGTGTTTGAAAATGCATAATAATTTATTTTGTTTTATTGAAAAGTGTAATAATTAAAACACAACCAATTTTGGGAAAATGAGGGACCCTTTTCAGTTTTGATTTAAGCTGAATACCGTACTAATAGTTCTTAAACGTTATACAACTGTTTAAATTAGAAACAAAAAAAAAAGCAAAACTTTAATCTTGTGCAATTGTGCATCAAATCCTTCCTTTCATAGTTCTTTTAACAATTTCTCAGGCAAAGTTAAACGTTTACAAGGCATTTGCATTTCTTGGCATAACGGTTACTTGAGAATTTGAATAATTTCTGGATCTCGATCGATTCATTGTACTGTGCTTAATTTAATTTTACATTTAATTGTCTGACTTTACTTCCCTCAAAGCTTAAAATCTGTAGGTAAAATGCAACAAGTAGTCAATTTTGCACTACCTGGTTTTCTGCTTTTACACATAATTAACACAGTTAAGATTCTACTTCTTACATTCATTCTCATGTTAGTATTAATATTGCAGTTGAGCATGTACTTTGAAACTAGCCGTATTCTGATTTTATACTTTGAATATTATACAAGAATAATTTAAGAAAATAGGTTAAAGTCGTGTACAGTAATTTAATTGAAACATAAAATTTCACTTTAAAATTTAATAAATCTTTTAGTCTTAAAATGGTTAAACAAGTTTCTGACGGAGTTTTTGGAAAATCTCTAAAAACAACTGTGCTTTGAAGTCACGCGTATTTGCTTTTAGGGTTATTATTGGTGTCAAGTAGAAAACTTGAGGGTTGGGTGGAGAGTAAAGTTAATTAGTGAAGCTTACTCCATACCACTACGAAAATAAACAACTAGGAATATACCTCTGCGCACCTAATCTTGTTAATGTGAAATGGATGAAAAGTTTGGATTTTATGTACTTGAGTTATTGAGAGAAATATTACCGTATGTTTTTACGTCCGTAAACACGTTTATTTTCCTTTGCGCAAGAAACAATCTTATTGCACAATTCTGGGTTAACGCTTTAATATCCCTCGGGTAAAGTTTAAATTACGTTGCTTATTTAAAATTCAAATTCGGTGTTTTTGATTACATTGAAAACATCTAAATTGTCCATTTAAGGTCAACTTACCAAACCTGCTTAAAATTCCATGCCAAGTATCAAATTCATACTTGGAATTATAGAAACACTGCCAATAAAACTTGTGTAAACCTAAAGTTGATTTAGTTCAATTTACTTTTTAATCTGCATTTTATGCTTCCAAGTTATAGTATTTTAAGTGCAAGGTTTATACATTATTCGCATGTTTATCTTTCGAGCATGATTAAACATTTATTTCTACGCGATAGTAAATCATAACACCAAATAAACATCTGGTGTGGAACACCACACGCCCTTCCAAACAACAAAATGAAAATTATCAGAAATGAAACAATTGTAATATTTTCCTTTAGGATAATTATGTAACCTTTTTTATAAGTCAAACACGAAAATATGCAACACTGTAAAAATAAAAACAGTAATTTATGGAAAACATACGTTTAAAACTTCAACTCTGAGAGAGGTTAATATACATCTAGCCGCTAACTTAGAAAATTAAGAGAAATGAAATAATTTGAATTATTATTTTTTAGAAAACCTCTTTTTTTATACGTTCATAACAAAAACAGGCAACAATGTAAAAAAATTATCTGTCAGGATGACGTTTAAAACTTCATGATATTAATATCGTAAGTACATGTTAACTTAAAAGAATTCCAAAGCCGCCCGCTTTTATAAGATATCAATAATGCAGTATAACCATTTTCATTCATATTTAATTAATTTTTTGACTTATATTAAAAAACTTTATAAAGAAAAGTTATGTAAAGCTAAATTTTCTTTACAAATTACGACTACACTTTTTCTTGAGTTAATTAATCGTTATGCAAATAAAAAATTTGGAATAACTCTTAAATTTTCCTTAGGGATTTCTTTGTAACTAAATTACGCGTCATATAAAACAATTGCATAGAACAATATAAATCCATAGTTTAAGGTCTATATCTAGGTATTTTTATGTCTTTGAAATATGCAGCTGTTTTAGAAATATTTGATAGAAACCAAAAACTACCCCAAATACACCCCTTTCACCTCCGCTGTATTTCATCCAAAATGTAATCACTTCTAGCCAAATGAAACAAGCTCAAACAAAAAATAATAAGTTCGTAGGTATTTTCGCTTAGGAGCTATAGTGGATAATAAAATCCATCCATACATACAAATGCACACGTGTGCGCACAAACACATGCACACACACGCAAAAAACGCACACTCGCACACAAACACGCAAGCACACGCGCACATGCACACACGCACACACGATCACATGCACACACGCGCACACACACACATGTACACGCACGCACGCACACACGCACGCACGCACGTCTACACACACACGCGCAAACACGCACACTTGCACACACGCACACACGCAAACACGCTCACGCACACACGCACACACTCACAGACGCAAACACGCACACCCGCGCAAACGCACACACGCACACACGCACACATGCACACGCGCATACACGCACACACGCACATACGCACACACGCACACACGCAGACATGGACACTCGCACACGCACCCATGCACGCACGCACACACGCACGAATACACGCGCACGTACGAACTCACGCATACACGCACACGCTTAAGCACGCATACACCCACACGCGCACTCACGCACACACGCAGATATGGACACCCGCACACGCACCCATGCACGCATGCACGCACGCACATACGCACGTATACACGCACACGCGTACGCACGCATACACCCACACGCGCACTTACGCACACACGCCCACACACATAAACGCACACACGTATACACTCACACACGCACACACGCTCACACGCACACACGCAAACACGCATACACGTACACACGCACATAGGCACACAAGCACACGCACACACGCACACACGCACACACGCACACACGCAAACACGCACACACGCACACGCACGCGCGAACACACGCACGCACGCACGCGCGCAAGCACGCATACACGCACACACGCACACATGCACACAAGCACACAAGCACACAAGCACACGTACACACGCACACGCACGCACGAACACACGCACGCACGCACACACGCTCGCACGCACACACGCACTCACGCACACACACGCACACACGCAGACACGCAGACACACACTCGCACACGCACGCATACACCCACACGCGCACTCACGCACATACGCATACACTCACACACGCACACACGTACACACGCACACACGCACACAAGCACACGCGCACACGCACTCACACACACACACACGCAAACACGCACACACGCACACGCACTCACGAACACACGCACGCACGCACGTATACACGCCCACGAACATACACGCGCACACGCACACATGTACACACGCACGCACCCGCACACGCAAACACGCATACGCATACACTCACACGCGCAAACACGCACTCACGCACACACGCAACCACGCGCACACGCACACAGGCAAACACTCACAGAAGCAGACACGCACACACGCACACATGCTCACCCGCGCACACACATACACGCACACACGTACACACGCACACACGCAGACACGCACACTCGCTAACATGCACACATGCACACACGCACACGCGCACACACGAGCATACACGCGTACACCTACACACGCACAATCGGCACGCGCGCACACACACGCACACACGAACGCCGCACGCATACACGCACACACGCAAACACGCATACACGCACACACGCGCACACGCACACAAGCTCACGCACACACGCATACACGCAAACACGCAAGCACCCTCACACGCAAACACGCAAACACGCACATACGACACGCACACACGCACACAGACACACACGCACAACCGCACGCATGCATACACGACCACACGCACACACGCACGTATACACACACACGCGTAAACACGCACACTTGCACACACGCACACACGCAAACACGATCACGCACACACGCACACACTCACAGACGCAATCACGCACACCCGCGCAAACGCACACACGCACACACGCACACATGCACACGCGCATACACGCACACACGCACATACGCACACACGCACACACGCAGACATGGACACTCGCACACGCACCCATGCACGCACGCACACACGCACGAATACACGCGCACGTACGAACTCACGCATACACGCACACGCTTAAGCACGCATACACCCACACGCGCACTCACGCACACACGCAGATATGGACACACGCACACGCACCCATGCACGCATGCAAGCACGCACACACGCACGTATACACGCACACGCGTACGCACGCATACACCCACACGCGCACTCACGCACACATGCACGCACATACACGCACACACGTTCACAGCCACTCACGCACACACACGCACACACGCACACACGCAAACACGCATACACGTACACACGCACGCACGCACGTATACACGCCCACGAACAACCACGCGCACACGCACACATGCACACACGCACGCATAATCAAACCGCATACGCATACACTCACACGCAAACACGCAACACGCACACCACCAGCAACACACACGCAACACGCAAACACACAGACGCAAACACGCACAATCGCGCACACGCACACGCAGCACACACGTACATACGCACACGCACACGACTGCACACGCGTCACCACACACGCGCACTCGACACGCACACCCACACACACGCACACGCAGACATGTACACTTGCACACGCAGAAGCACGCATGCACGCACGTACACACGCACGTACACAGCACACAGCACACGCTGTTCATACATACACACAACACGAACGCACGTACGCATACACCAACACGCAAACACGCATACAGCACACGCACCACACAGCACGCACACGCACGAACACGCACGCATGCACCACACTCACGCACACCAAACACGCAAACACACGCACACCGACACGACACGACACGCACAGCACTAAACGCAATCACGCACACCCAGCCGCAACGCACACAAACGCACACACGACACACAGCACAGCGCAACACGCAAACACGCACATACGCAGACACAGCACACACGCAGACAGACACCGCAAACAGCACCCACACGCACGCACACACGCACGAACCGCAGCACGTACGACCACATACACGCACAGCAACAACCATACACCCACACGCGACACCACGCACACGCGAGACAGCACACGCACCAGCACAGCAACACACACACGCACGAACACGCACACGCGACGCACGCATACACCCACACCGCACTCACGCACACACCATACACCACACACACAGCCACCACACACACACACGCACACACACACACGCAAACACGCATCACGAACACAGCACGCACGCACGTATACACGCCCACGAACAACACGCGCACACGCACACATGACACGCACGCACCCGCACACAAACGCATACGCATACACTCACACCGCAAACACGCACCGCACACGCAACCACGCCACACGCACACAGGCAAACACTCACAGACGCAACACGACACGCACACACACGCAGCACACCAACACGCACACACGCACACAACGCACACAGCACAGCACGCAAACCACAGCACACGCACACCGCACACGAGAACACACGCTACCACACACGCAACAACGCACGCGCAACACACGCACACACGAACGCACGTACGCATACACGCACACACGCAAACACGCATACACGCACACACGCGCACACGCACACAAGCTCACGCACACGCAACACGCAAACACGCAGCAGCACGCACTCACGCACACACAAACACGCAAACACGCACACACGCACACGCACTGCAGCAGCACGCACGTATACACGCACACGCGTACGCACGCATACACCAACGCCTCGCACACGCCCACACACATAAACGCACACGTACACACACGCACACAGCTCACGCACACCGCAAACACGCATACACGTACACACGACATAGGCACACAAGCACACGCACAGCACACACGCACACGCACACGCAAACCCACACACGCACACACGCACGAACACGCACGCACGACGCGACAGCACGCATACACGACACACGCTACACACGCACACAAGCACACAAGCACACAGCCACTCACGACACACGCACGACACGAACACACGCACGCACGACACGCATCGCACGACAGCAACTCACGCACACACGCAACACGCTAGACACGCAGACACGCACTCACGCACGCATACACCCACACGCGCACTCACGACACAGCACACACAACACGCACACGACTACACGCACACTCACGACACACACGCACACGCACACACGCACACACGCAAACACGAACACACACGCACACCACTCACGAACACACGCACGCACGCACGTATACACGCCCACGAACAAACACGCGCACACGCACATGCACACCACGCACCACGCACAATCAAACACGCATACGCATACACTCACACGCGCAAACACGCACTCCCGCACACACGCAACCACGCGCACACGCACACAGGCAAACACTCACAGACGCAGACACGCACACACGCACACATGCTCACTCGCGCACACACATACACGCACACACGTACGCACGCACACACGCAGACACGCACACACGCACACACGCTAACATGCACACATGCACACACGAAAACATGCACACACGCACACGCGCACACACGAGCATACACGCGTACACCTACACACGCACAATCGGCACGCGCACACACACACGCACACACGAACGCCGCACGCATACACGCACACACGCAAACACGCATACACGCACACACGCGCACACGCACACAACTCACGCACACACGCATACACGCAAACACGCAAGCACCCTCACACGCAAACACGCAAACACGCACATACGGCACACGCACACACGCACACAGACACACACGCACAACCGCACGCATGCATACACGCACACACGACCACACGCACACACGCACACGCGTACGCACGCGTGCATTCGCTCGCACACACGCACACGCGCCCTCACGCAAACACGTACACAAGCACGCGCACACACGCACACACGCACACACGCAAACTCACAAATACGCACACACGCACATACGCACCCGCCCACACACGCACACAGGAAAACACGCACACACGTACACCAGCACACACGCACACACGCACGCACAGACATGCACAATCATAACGATAACGACAGCGATGGCGTTAGCGATAGCGGTAGCGATAGCGGTAATGATAACGATAACGATAACGATAGCGATAACGATAACGATAATGATAACGATAACGATAACGATAACGATAACGATAACGATAACGATAACGATAACGATAACGATATCGATAACGATAACGATAGCGGTAATGATAACGATCACGATACCGATGGCAATACCGATAGCGATAACGATAGCGATACCGAAAGCGATACCAATAGCGATACCGATAGCGATACCGATTGCGACAGCGATTTTGATGGCGATAACGACAACGATAACGATAACGATCGCGATAGCGATAACGATAGCGATAGCAATCAAGATAACGATAAAGCTAACGATAGCTATAACGATAACGATAACGATAACGATAACGATAACGATACCGATAACGATAACGATAACGATCACGATAACGATAACGATAACGATAACGATAACGATAACGATAACGATAACGATAACGATAACGATAACGATAACGATAACGATAACGATAACGATAACGATAACGATAACGATAACGATAACGATAACGATAACGATAACGATAACGAAAACGATAACGATAGCGGTAACGATAATGATCACGATACCAATGGCGATACCGATAGCGATACCGATAGCGAGACCGATAGCGATACCGAAAGCGATACCAATAGCGATACCGATAGCGATACCGATTGCGACAGCTTTTTCGATGGCGATAACGACAACGATAACGACAACGATAACTATAACGATCGCGATAGCGATAACGATAACGATAACGATAGCGATAGCAATCAAGATAACGATAACGATAACGATAACGATAGCTATAACGATAACGATATCGATAACGGTAACGGTAGCGATCACGATAGCGATAGCGGTACCGATAGCAATAACGATAGCGATAGCGATTACGATAGCAATAACGATAATGATAGCTATATCGATGTCGATAGAGATAGCGATGGCGATAGCGGTAACGTAAACGTTAACGTAAACGTTAACGTAAACGTTAACGTAAACGTTAACGTAAACGTTAACGTAAACGTTAACGTAAACGTTAACGTAAACGTTAACGTAAACGTTAACGTAAACGTTAACGTAAACGTTAACGTAAACGTTAACGTAAACGTTAACGTAAACGTTAACGTAAACGTTAACGTAAACGTTAACGTAAACGTTAACGTAAACGTTAACGTAAACGTTAACGTAAACGTTAACGTAAACGTTAACGTAAACGTTAACGTAAACGTTAACGTAAACGTTAACGTAAACGTTAACGTTAATTATAACGATAACGATAACGATAACGATAACGATAACGATAACGAAAACGAAATAACGATAACGATAACGATAACGATAACGATAACGATAACGATAACGATAACGATAACGATAACGATAACGATAACGATAACGATAACGATAACGATAACGATAACGATAACGATAACGATAACGATAACGATAACGATAACGATAGCGGTAACGATAACGATAACGGTAACGATAACGATAGCAATAACGATAGCGGTAACGATAACGATATCGATATCGATAACGATAACGATAACGATAACGATAACGATCGGTATAACGATAACGGTAGCGGTAACGATAACGATCGCGATAGTGGTGGCGATATCGGTAGCGATACCGATGGTGCTACCGATAGCGATACCGATTGCGATAGCGATAACGATAACTGTTACGATAACGATAACGATAACCATAGCTATAGCGATAACGATAAAGAGAACGATAACGATAGCGATAACGATAACGATAGCGATAACGATCAGATAACAATAACGATAACGGTAACTATAATAATAACGATAACGATAACGATAACGATAACGATAACGATAACGATAACGATAACGATACCGATAGCGATAACGATAACGATAACGTTAAGGATAAGGATAACGATAACGGTAACGGTAACGATAGCGATCACGATATCGTTAGCGATACCGATGGCGATACCGATAGCGGTAGTGATAGCGTAAACGTTAGCGATAGCGATAGAGATAGCTATAATGGTAACGATAACGATAACGATAATGATAACGGCTTCAGCCTTAGAAAAAGGAATATTCATATGCGGGTATGAATATGTATTTTATAATCAAGTTGCCTGTTTGGTAGTGAAATTGTTGACATTTTACTTGTCACCGTATTTATCTTTGTGTAAAGCATTCAAAACATAAAATGGATAACTTTACTAACGTTGAATTTGCTCAGATGCATCTCATTTATGGCCTAGCAAATGGGAATTCAGTAGAAGCTCGGCGAATTTATCATGAACGTTATCTGAATAGAGTAACGCTATGTGCTAAAACATTTAGAAAGCTGCACGCCAGATTGAGTGAAACCGGCAGTTTTAAGCATAAGTCGGAAGTTCCTGGTAGACCTCGAACAGTAACAACGCCTGTGCTGGAAGATGCTATACTACAAGAAATAGAAGAAAATCCTTCTACTAGTACCAGAAAGATAGCACAACAGCTTCAAGTAAGTCCAAGGACTGTTTGGAAAGTTTTGAAAATTTCTCTACTATTTCCGTACCATATACAATGAGTACAAGCTCTGTTGCCACACGATTTTCAACCAAGGCTAAATTTAGTAGGTGGGTACTCCATACAATAGCTCATAACAGCATTTTTTTGAGTACAGTTTTAGTTACTGATTAGGCAACTTTTTCGCGAGAACCTATTATTAACTTTCATAATGAACATATTTGGGTTGAAGAAAATCCTCATGCCTTAAGAGTAAGTCGCTTTCAGCAAACATTTTCCACACTTTTTACCCACCCGACTAAATGGTAATTCGTATGGTCAGTTTTTAGTCGATGAACTAAACGTTCTATTAGAAGAGGTACCTCTGCAGGTGAGAGCTAATTTATGATTTATGCACGACCGTGTCCCTGCTCATTTCAGCCTTGTTGCACGTCAATACCTCGACAACACTTTTCCTAATCGCAGGATTGGTCGCGGAGGTCCTCACGCTTGGCCACCTCGCAGTAACGATCTGAATCCTTTGGACTTTTATTTATGGGGTCACCTCAAGTCAATCGTGTATAAAACACCTGTATTAGATGAAAATGATTTAAGAAATCAAATAATTCAAAGTTGTAATGCCATAAGAAATACTCCAGGAGTTTTTGAACGAGTGGGACAGTCTTTGATGAGACGATTGGAATCGTGCGTTTTATCAGAAGGTGAACATTTACTATAATTCTGTGTCAGTGGTGATTATTTTTATGGTTGCTATTTGTAATTAAATAATAAAAAAAATAACAAAGGCGCTGTATTCATTCATGAACATTTAATTGCGATACATTACAATTTAAGATAACTTTTTTGTTGTACATTGTTAAGACAGTTTATAAATAATTAAAAGCAATGAAAAAACTTTAGTTTCTTTATGGGTTTATTATGAGTTTGCCACGAGACTCATTCATGAACACTGGTTATTACATCACGGAGCACTACAAATTTTTTTATTTTTTTACTCGAAAACGACTAGTCTTAGGAAAAAAAGACGAGAACCATTTTTTCGTCCAAATGGAACAAACTATCCAAAAAAAATTGAGAAAGATTAGAAACAGTGGTGTACTGCATTTTTTTCTTTCAAATTGTGCAACGACCATCTTGCCTGCACGCCACTGATTACAGTAAATCCGCCGGTTTTAGCGTAAAATACGCACCGTTGCTAACTCTCAAAAACCGCAAAATTTTATTAAAATGTCTCAAGTGGTTATGGAAATATTAAAAAAATTGTAATTTTTCAATGAAACTTTCACACCCTGTACTTCCGTAAAGAAGCATTTTTGAGACATAGTTTATAAGCAAAGTTGCCTTTATTTTAGTGGAAGAATACGCTCCTGAAGTTATGTACCGTACTTAGGAAACACCCTGTATAATAGATTCGTCTTACGTTTAGCATCAACTCTTGATAAAATCGATTTATAATGTATATGTGTTATTTTAATAATAATACAGTATTGCTTGAAATAAACAGTACTGAAACTAAATTGGTGGTATATCTACGCGTGCGCCGTCATGTTAGCTATTATAGACTTGTCAAGTAAACCATAAAGAATTAATTAGTACACACTAATTGTTAGAAGCGGTGTTAAGTGCAGAATAGAAAGTTTTTTGGTGGAAAATTATTTCTGCTCTTACGGAATCGGCCGCAAATCGGCGGTACGTGTATGATCAATTCATAGAGCAATTTAATAAACGTTCTCCGAGTAATGACGTAAATATAAAGTTTGTTGAAAGGTTTAGAAATACTGGCAGTGTATTGTGCCAACTAAAAAGAAACGCTGGACGTTCCAGGGTAGTTAACAGCAACAATAACAATGAACGCGTTTTTGAGCGGATCTTAGAAAATCCGAAACAGCCAGATAAGACATCGTTGCAACTTGGTTTAAAGAATCCTGAAGGAGTTGGGTGCATTTTCGTACGTGATTCAATTATATCCTCTAGATTATCGTAGAAAAGTGGAATATTGCGTCAAAGTATGAAAATTCTGAATTTTTGAAAAATGTATCGGTTCCAGACGAAGCACATTTTCATTTGTTGGGTCATGTGAATCCCCGCATAAATCAATTTCCGGGATTTGCCAGATCCACTGAGGTTCAATAAGTTCCTTTACATAGTGCAAAATCGAATGTCTGGTTTGCAGTTTCGGGACGTCGATTGTGCCGTGCGCGTAATTTGGCATTTCGTGGCCAAGCTTTTCAGCAGGACGGGGCAACTTATACTGCTGCCGAGTTTGTCAATTCCTTCAGGAACGTTTTCAAACCAAAATCGTTTCACACTTTACTGACTTCCTTATCCTTCACATTCGCTAGGCGTCACCTCTCCAGACACATACATTTGGGACTTGGCCGAAGATATCGTCTTCAAAAGGTAACCACAAACCATCGATTAATTAAGAGATGCTATTCGAGCCTTTTTCGTAGAACTGAACCTTTATTCAATAACATAAGGTTCAACTTGGAATAAATAATATGTCTTTCTTAAATAAACCAAAGAATTACAAGTTCAGTACTGTTTATTTTGGGTCATACTGTGACGAGCGTAATTTAATTTTGTCGTGTTTTATTCCACATTTATCAGTTTGTTTTAAATTTTGAGTAAATATACATGAAAACTTCACGCTCATCTGTCCTCCATATTAATAGATGATGCAGTTCATATTTAATTCATAACTTTCTGAAAATGCAAACTTCCTTGATTATCGCTCATAATCAAGATACTTGTCTTTTGAATACGAAATCATGTTCTTTATTAATTTTTTACAAATTTAGACGTTTCGATTAGACTTACAGTTTCGTTCCTAACCCTGGTTCAATAAGGCTTATGCTAGTGCAATATATTTGAAAAATAAATTTTATAGTAATTGGAAATCTAATAATACGGTCGGGAGTCATGTGCATACGTTGATGCAACGTATACAAAAGTGTTATCACTAAAGCTAAAATGTTATTTGGACAACAAAAATGCCATGGATTAGGTCCTTTAGTCAGTCTTAAATTTTGGTGTTTAGCTGAAGCCACCAATAAAAGCTTTGGTACATCTTCATTTTCGCCATGACATCCTTTGACGGATCGGCAGTTGCTAATTCTGTAGATAAAGCCAATCCTTTTGTGAATTTAGTTACATCAAACTCGTGTCCTAGTAGTTCTGGAAAAAATGTGCCCCTAGTCTCATTTTCCTTATACACAATGAAACCAATTCATTTTCGGAACAAGCTCCGGAATCGATGATAAGTAGGCTTGATCTTAATAAGGCGACTGGTCCAGACGGTATCCCAGCAATTGTATTAAAGGAATTTTGAACTAATACCAGTCCTTAAAAGTTGTTATTAATTTTATTAAATACATAAATAAAAAGTTTACCTCGAGTAGGATTTGAACCGACGACCTGTACGTTGCTAGAGTACCGCGCTAACTAACTGCGCTATAGAGATTCAAGCCCCAATCGATAAATTTTGTCTTTATGTATGTAGAACTGATGTAAGTTCTAAATATAATGAGATTACAATCAAATTACTTATATTAATGGAATGTGAACCTGCAATATCGCAAGGATTCACAACCAAAGCAAGTTGACTAATATGAATTTATTATAAGCTTTGTTATGAACGAACAAGTTCAAAAGTAAATATGTAATTAAAAAATTTTTATTTATGTAGTTAACAAAATTAATAATATTTTTTAATTACGTGTTTACTTTTGAACTTACTCGTTCATAACAAAGCTTATAATAAATTAATACTAGTGCTGTCTAGGCTATATTAGATCTTTATGTCTTCTGAGGAATTTCTTTACGGAAGTTAACAAACGTTCAACCTGTTCCCAACGAAGGCGATAACATGGATCCCTCCAATTACTGACTAATTGTCATCGCTTCCATTTTATCCCAATCGGCAATTGATCTCTTTCCTTAAAACTAACAAATTCCTTAGTGACTACCAGTATGCATAGCATTTGACCAAGTTTGGCATAAGTGTCTCATCTCGTTTGGGTTAAATGATTTGATTATCAATTGAGTTTCTAGTTTCCTTGACAAAAAACGAGTACGTGTCGTAGTTGATGGCTTCTTTTCAAAAGAAGTTGGCATTAACGAGGGCGTGCCACAGGAATCAGTAATAGCTCCTATACATTTTCTGCTATTCATACTTATCTTGTCTTATTTCTTCAACGACTAACCCGGTATATTGTTTTGCTGACGACAACACACTTCATTGTAGTTCATCTCAGTCTACTCATAAGGGTGATCCACCTTCTATCTCAAATGAAGAACGTAAAGCTGAAATGGCAATTTCAATCAACAAAGACATTCTTGAATGGGAAGCAATAATCTAGTTAAATTTAATGCTAATAAGGCAGCTTCGTAAAATAGGCATTTTGTGCAGATCTAAGCAGTACTTTATTTCCCGACAACTGTTTCTACTGTATAAGCCCTCATCTATAATATAATTCTCGCTTCTGAGTTGGTGCTCCCCATTACTCTCTCGATGTGGGTAATCATATTAAAAAAAAGAGCGAGTAGGCTTTTGAATGACCCGTCCCTAACTTTAATACATGCAGTCCCTCATGCATAGAAGAATCGTTTCATTTCTTTCTTTGTATTATCGGTATTACAATGGCTATTGCTGTTACGGTCAAGACACTCACTAGAACATCAGTCCGTAAAGGTAAAGTCTCCGACATAGCTCAGTGGTATTGCCGGGGTTGTTACTCGTCACTCTAAAAAGGCCACTTGACACAAGTTAATATCAGGAAAAATATGGCACTAAGGCGCCACCTGTTAAATAAATTTATAGCGGGAAAAACGACATAAATTGGATCTTAAAATAATGGCCTAACATGAAACCATAATGTTCACTTGAAGAGAAAACACTCACCTGTGCGTGAAATTCTACTTTAAAGATATCTACGCAAAGCTCACTTAAACTTAAATAATTTTAGACATCATTTAAAATCCGCAAAAATTGCGAACACTAAACCCAAAATTCAATATACCTTTTCGGTATACTTTCACGTAAAGTTACTTGCTCTAAGAACAAAGAAATGATAACTGGTCAACACGGTTATTAATTATTCAGTTTAAAATGACTCTTTAAAGGTTCCTATAATTTAATAAACGTCTCTTATAGTTCCTCCTAAAAATTCATCAATATTTACTTTACATGTCTTAATGTTAATAGCTTTAATTTCGGTAACATTTAACATTTGGCGAAATAAACCAGACGTGGGTGTAATTTGGTCAAGGTAAAACAAATTCCAAAAAAATTACACCACAAATATCTATATTACAATTAAAAGACAACATTAAAAATTTATACAAAGGGCAAGTACAACCAGACACGTTGCCCTGGTGTAAACTAAAGTAATTCGCCAAAAACAAATTAAAAAAAACCTAACTCCTAATAAAATAAAACTGCATCACCTATTCAACAGCTGTTGCTAATGTCAAGGAGAAGTAGTATCAATTGTTTCCTCTGGCGTTCTTGAGTCAGCATCACCGATACATTGAAATTTCCGCTACATCAGATAATACTTTGAAATTACACCAAACAGTATTATAATCAACCAATCAATACACAAAGCAAAGAAAACAATATTACCAGCGTCTTTCCGCAATTTCCATTGTTCTGGTCCAAAATACATCAATTAGCTGATAACTTCTCTTATAACTGTCGTACAAACACAAATTTAACAAAACCATGATTTTTTTTAAATAATCTTATATAAATTCTTAAACAAATAATAAGCTAGCTTTTAACTTCTACCGAGAAAAATAGCACGTGATACTTTTCTATTATACTCAAAAATTACGGTAATAATGTCTATAATTTCAATAAATCCACATTCGTGACATCTATATAGATCCTTTAGATAAATAAAGTCGATAAAGTTTTTAACACAAAATCATAAAATTCGCTGCACTCCTCGACACCGACGTTGGTAATAGGTTACGAATACGGTTTATTCTTTTTCTGATCAGCAAAAGGTTAAATTGGAGATCTTCTGCTTCACGTGTTGAACCAGGAATTCGTCGATAAAGCGGTAAACGGTAAAAAAATTGTCAGAGGTGTAACAATAATTTATATCCGCATAAAAGCGAACTGCACCGGTATTGTACTATCCCAGGCAAATTACGAAGATAATCACGCCACCACGCCGATGGTTAACAATCAAAATTTATAACTACATCTTACTGGTTTTCTAATTCAACTTTCAAGGTCAAAACTTCAACTCCAACTGAAGGAACAAGGGAATCAATCCTCTGCCGCCTCTTCAAAAGTACATAGGTTCGGTAAATAACAACTCATTGAAATGAAAAAAACAAGAGATTGTCGCCAATTCAGGAATGCACGAACGTAATACTACCAACTACTGTAAACTAACTCAAATAAGTTCTCAACAATATTTACATAAGCTACGCAAGGCAGGCTGTCACTATTACGTACTATCGACTTTATACAAACAACTTAATCGTCATCTAATTTAGCTAATTAAACAATGTACTTGTTTATACATTTGTCCTAAAATAATTTTAAAAAAATATCGTTTCTACTAGCAATCTTAAAATAATAACACTCATCAACGTATTTAATCAATTTCTATATTAGGAATACTCGGTTCGATAATTCACATCATCAATTTGCAGTACAAATTCTGATTCTTTTACGCGGATTCTAAGCTTTGGAATGATCACTGTAGTTACTGTTTCTTTCTCACTTAAGATACGAAAAAATGTTAGGTAGCCGTTCAAAGGCATCCCTTGGCAATTCAATGTCAACGTAACCATCCCCCTTAAGTGCTCTTGGGTGCTTGGGCACGGTAGGTCAAGGTTAGCCTGCTCAGAAGGACAATTATTTAAAGAAAAATCTTCTTCAGTGAATGATAATAGCTTTTAAAAATTAACTCAGATGTAAAATACACACATACAGGGTGGGTGTCTACTGTGTGGACGGAGGACTTCTCCTTAACTATTAGAGATATCAAAACCAATTTTCGTGTGGTAATACTTGATCATTGGACCTACATTCTGAAAATATTTAGGTATATACAGGGTGATTGACGAAAATATGCCAACCCAAACTTGTTTTTTTTAATGGAACACCCTGTATATTTTTGAATTTTTGGATTCATGTTAGATTTAGAATAAAAGTGTAGAAATCTGTGTCTGTGTCACTAACCTTTCTGCAGATATCGTCACTTTAGTACCAAAATGGAGTCAACTTTGGAACCACAATGCGAGCGTTGTCACTACGATTTTGTAAATCTGTTTATACCACCGACTATTAATAATAGCCTACTAACAAACAAACGGAAATTTTCCGAAAACATGTAAAACTATACAGAATGTTTAACTTACGCGAAATGTAATTTTTCCAAATGCAGCACCCTGTATATTTTTTTACATTTCAATTCCCCGTGAAAAGTAGATTATAATTGATAACAGGTTTCATACCCATAAGACGGGCCCTTCTTTAGATATTGACGCTTTATTAGAAAATATTAACATACAGAAGAACAAATAAAATAAAACCAGAGCAAATAAGAAAATATGAATGGCGAATAAGTTCTATAACTTATAGGAAAACTTAATTAATAACTAAACAATAAAATAATTATCTACACCTAAAAATAAGTTGAACAAGTAAACATAAATGAATAAAACCAAAAATAATGCTGACCACGCCTAGCTAAACACTTTGCAACTCGCTCGGTAAACTAAAGATACACTCGCAACAACATTAGAGGCGAAATGGCTTAAAACGCAGCACTAGTTCTATTTTTCATATCTTCGCTTGTGGTGGGAGGATGTTGGTATACTTTTTTTTTAACGTAGACCCAAAGGAAGAAATCAAGGGGCGTAAGATCTGGTGACCTGGCTGGCCAGTTTTGCACACCACCTCGTCCTGTCCACCTCATCGAATAATTTCTATAGAGATATTGCCTAACGTTGATTGCATAGTGTAAAGGGGCGCCATCCAGTTGAAACTACATCGTACGAATATTATTTACCTCGATATTTTCCAAAAGCTCGAGTAAATCATTTTCCAAAAACCGTAAATATCTTTCTGCAGTAAGACTCCCATCAAAGAAGAAAGGACCAACCACATTAAAATTGATTATACCACCCCACACATTAACTTACTGACCATCTATGCTGGTGATCAACAACTCTTAAGATGTGTGGATTAGTATATGAGTAGTGATGATAGTCATGTGTATTAATATTGCCATTATTGTGAAGAGTTGCCTCATTCGTAAATAGAATGTTATTAACAAAATTGGGTTCTTCATTGACTTTAGCAGTTACCCATTGGCAGAAAGATTCACGATTTTAAAAATCTATTTCACTCAAAGCTTTTTGTTGCTCGATATGATAAGGATATAATTTGTTTTTTGTAATAAAGCTGCGAACTGTATTTCTATTTAGGTGTAGGTGTGTATTTAGCTCTCTGGTACTAATTTGCGGATTTTCTATAAGAGATGTCACAACTTGAAACTAAATTTTCTCATTTGGGCTTGTTTTTGCGCGCTTGGGATAACACATACTTCCAGAATTAATAAATATCTCTGCTACATTCATAAACGATTCTTTTCGTGGCTATCTTCTCTCTGGGTATCGTTCTTCTCTCTAGGTATCGTTCACAGTACAAACGGGTACCCAGCAAAGCATTTCTTTGAGCTTCTCCGTAAATAAATATCATATCGACCATTTCTTCTTTGGAAAAATTCATTTTTTTACAAAAATTGACAAAACGACAATCCAAAAACATACGAACTAGTGGAACAATATTTTAATGATTATACAAACGTCAAAACAATAGGTGCAATTGCTCCTCTTTATTACGAGGCTCTAGCTTACCTGATTTGTTTTGTTGAAGTAAATTTGTCAATATCTCAAGAAGGGTCCGTCTTATGATTAGGAAACCTATTACCAATCAGTATCTACTTTTTACGGGGAATCGAAATGTGAAAAAATATTTCGCGTAAATTAATCATTCTGTATAGTCTTACAGGCTTTCGAAAAATTTCCTAGTTTGTTTTTTAGTAGGCTATTATTAATAGTCGGCAGTATAAACAGATTTACAAAATCATGGTGACAACGCTCGCATGGTGGTTCCAAAGTTAATTTTTATTTTGGCACTCAGGTGACGATATCTGCAGAACGATTAGTGATACAGATACAAATTTCTGTACTTTTATTCTACATGTAACAGTGAATCCAAAAATGCAAAAGTGTACAGGGTGTTCTATTCAAAAAAACACAGGTTTGGTTTGGCATATTTTTGTCAATCACCCTCTATATACCTAAATATTTTTATAATTTAGGTCCAATGATCGTCTATTACCACACCAAGATTGGTTTTGATATCTCTATAGTTAAGGGTCAATCCTCCGTCCACGCAGTAGACACCCACCCTGTATGTTTGTTTGACTTCTTAATTAATTTTCTTAGTTCTTTAGAGTATTTATTACACTACGTAGTAAAACCTAATTATTGTCTTTAAGAGATGATGTACCTGTATCTGTATTCATATCTGTGATTTCAGATTTAATTTATTTAATAATGTTTATAAAATGCTAGTTAAAATCCTTTCATTTAGATCAGATTTTAATTCTATGTTTGAATGTATATAGCCTAATTATTAAAGACCACATTGCTCCAGTATGACTACCTTTTGCAAACGTAATTTCTCTTTTACGAATGAGAGACAGTCTTTTCAATATTAATTACAAAGTTGATAACCACTTGTTCTTCTAAGTGTGGGTTTCATCTATTATATCAAAAATCAATTAATTTTGGCGAACAGTTAGGAAAAAATTATTGACAATCAATTATTGAAATTTGTTAGGATTACTCCAGAGATGGAAACTATATCGATAGTAATATGACAGTCCTTCATTTAAACTTTAGTTTGTAGAAGTTCACAAGCTGCGCTAATATAATCAAAAATAGAGAAGCTGGATTTAGCTGTGAAAGTTTTCATTAAAGATGTACGCTCTCATACAATGTTATTCAATGACATAATTTGCAATTCATAACTTATGGATTTAACAGCGTAAGGTATCTATAGAGTAGCTGCATTATTACGTTTCTTCAATAACTTTAACGTTAATTCATACGCTGAAGTTTGTGTTGTTTGCTGATCTGATTGGCTTTAAAAATACATTTTTATATTGTGTTTAGATTTTAATTAAAAATAAATATCTTTTTTTTCTGACGAACACAACCCTTATTAAAATAAAAACCATATATCCCATATAGGGTTTTAATATAAACAAAAGTTGAAATTCAGTCCGCTGTAAATTAAAACCTAAAAATACAAACAATAAACTGTGTTTATCATGTTTGTAATCAAAAGTTATAATTACAAAAAGAATAAGTGAAATGAATAATATATTGGAATACATTTCCTATTTCTAAGAGAACATCAAATGCATTTTGGAAATACACAAATCTTTATGTACTGTGCTTTATTATTTTATTTAAGCATGTGTTAAGTTGTTATAAAAGTAACCAGGGTGCCGATTAACTGATGAGTCAGTGGTAACACGATCTGTTTAGTGCATGTTATGTGCGGCTATATAAGCGAATGCTGGGGTGGTGACTTCCCCTACGAACATTAACTCTTTTCCTTGGGGTCATATGCTAGTCACACCTATCCTTAATCCCACCATGGATACATATTTAATGTATGTATGTTGGGGATCCATACCTATGGCTGAAAGAGCTTGGAAAGCTCGAGCAGCCTGCCCTCCCCCTTGGGGAGGAAATAAAACTCGTTGTCTTTCCCTTTTTTTCTTCGACTAACTACAATGAAGATGAATGGGTTCGAGAAAAGACGTAAACGTATCTTAAGCCGAAATGTTGCTTTTGGAAATCGTGGATCTCAAGATATTAGCTTACTCGGTATGTAAAACTCTAAACTTCCTGTGTGAACCTTTTGAATGTAATTAAGTGCTTTAAGTACTTTTTGAAAACACAAGTGCTAAATATTGTCAAAATTAATTCAACTATCTGTTTTAATTCAAATAAATAAATAGTTATTGCCCAATTTGGGAAACAATAGCTAACACTCTTAGTTTTTAAACTAATTTGTAAAAATACGTTCTGAGTGGAGTATGTTTAAAAGCAGTAGCAAACGTACTCCCAATAACTCACAGACATGAATTTTTAAAAATTAATTTCCAGTTCCCTATTTTAAAGTAAATTGCTTAAGTTAAAAATTATATTTTTTCAAATACTGTTTACAATTTCATCGTTAATATATTAAAAATATGGAAATATGATCCAACTTGGTTCGAATCGAAACTTTTATTTTTATATGGAAATGAACAAATGGTCACTAATAATATGATAAACAGCAACGATAAGTATGATCTGTGTTGTATTTTAAATTTAATCAACAAAACAAAAGCAATTAAATTTTGTAATTGTCTTGTCTATGCTAAATCTAATATCAAGCCAACATTCAGAAAGATAGCCAAAAATAACAAAGAAAAATGTTATTGTGGAGGTTAGTGATGTTTTGTGTAACTTGACACATACGAATATACAAAAAATCTAATAAAACACTGATAGTTTGTAGCACTTAAATTGCCTTTACGCTTTAATTAAGCCTCAGAATAAAATTGTTGTGGAAGGTTCACTACACTTCACTTCAAATAAAAGGATTAGTTGAATAATTAATTCTAATAAGAGACATTTTTGATGTTAACCCCTGGTTAGTCAAGCACGCACACGCACACACACGCACACGCACACGCACGCGCACACGCACACGTACACACACACGCACACG
The DNA here is from genome assembly GCA_036346205.1 of Vesta saturnalis. Classification (NCBI taxonomy): domain Eukaryota; kingdom Metazoa; phylum Arthropoda; class Insecta; order Coleoptera; family Lampyridae; genus Vesta; species Vesta saturnalis. The sequence continues at coordinate 548,965 of JARFJB010000447.1, forward strand.
CACACGCACACGGACACGCACACGCACACGCCCACGCACACGCACTCGCACACGGACACGCACACGCACACGCACACGCACACGCACACGCACACGTATGCCCACGCGCACGCACACGCGCTCGCGCTCGCGCATACGCACACGTACACGCACTCGCATTCTAGTTATACTTAAGTTTAAGATCTAGCTTAACCTAATTACAATTACTAAGCTAAGTTATTTACGAATATACAGAAACTGTACATATCAATCCCATCAGTATTAGATTATTAAATTATTACTCGTTTATTGTTCATTTTATAAACCTTTATAATTGGTTTCAAGCCCTTACATACCTCAAGATTACTAGCCGGAGGAAAGTAAAATAAATATTCTTAGCTACTCACCACCTAATATAACTGCCACCCCTTATCTTATTTAGTGCTCCAGCCAATTCGATATGTCACAAGATGGCCAATTATAGGAAATCTAAAAATAGATCCTAAGCTTGGAGCGGTAGTGAGGGTTGGATCAATGATGAGAAGTCAATAATCCACCAGGTGCTGAGTTAAACAAGTTATTGCTGCCTAGGAAATAGAAAATCCTATTATAACTGGTTTTGCGCATGCTTGGTAATGCTCGGCTAAATTCGGCTGTCATCGACAATGGCAGGGTTCAATCCATAAACATAGTGCTCTCTGTTTCTTAACTATGAGCTCTCGTATCACTGTATTCCTAGACAAACTTAACCTCACAAATTATTTGATAATACTAATGTGGTCCCTATCGACGCCTCAATCCATAAAATTGTCCTACGATCTTCATAATCTTCCAGCAATCATTTTTCTAGAGAGGTCAGCTCGAGAACAATAGGACGAATAACGGGCGAAATACGCTGAGGCTGTAGGAAGAGTGAAGTACTCAAACTCTTAAAATGACATTGTATCATTAACATGAAGCCCTTATAACCAGCCTTGACCTAGTTTTGGGCTTTTAGCAACCATTTTGTAACAATGATCTTTAACAAGGGCGCCCTTGGAAACAACTTATACACAAAAAACTTAGTTTGGAGGGCAAAGTTCTGAGAAGATCCTGGCAGTCATTTCTAACAAGGAGACCCCTTACAACCGTCTTAAACAAGGAGGCTAAGTTTAAAGTAAAGCTCTTAGGTATCCTCTAAAGTAGTCATCATCTGGATGCATATTAATCTCCTACATGTAGGATCTAGCCTTGTGTACAAAAATTCCCACGATCGCAAAATTTTCCCACGCTTTCCAAAATGTTCCCAATGATGCGGTCTGTGGCTTATATAATGTATAGAATTTACCAATAAATATTAATCATAATAATTTAGCCTTTAAGTATCACCCCTGCTTTATTCATCTAGCTAAACAACGTTAGAAGCAAAAGTCAATACATCAATTGTAACGGGCGTAAACATAGACCCATTTCGTTTGTTTGGCAAAATCCTTTAATAAAAATTTGTACTGTTTTCGTGAGAAGTTAAAACGTCTACCTTCTAATTTAATTCTAGTAATTTTAGTTTACAAAGATATCATTTATTAATTTAAATTTACTTTACTTGCTATCAGGTCTGTATCTGCGTAAATGAACTCTAATGTTTGCTTCAATTAATTCCTCTCTTATCGGGTTGCGCCGGCCAGCTCGATTATTAAAAGGGATGATTATTATCATTTACCAAAATTATATTCAATTTGATTTTCTTAATTTGTAACTTGATTGAATTTACTTATTTCAGTATGAAAACTTTTAATATTCGTAATGGTTAATAATAAAAATAATTACGTTCATTTAATTAAACTAATCTCTAAAATGCAGAAACAATAACACATAAAAAATAATCCTATTGTTATACATCGTATTCTTAATAGCTAACATCCATCAATAGTGAATGGGCCTTATTCCATTCAGTGTTGAAATTTAAAAACAAATTTAAAGGAAAATAAAACACATACGTTTCTTATGCCGTGTGCAATCTTACTTGTCACGTTTTGAAGGCCGAAGGTTGGAATGATTTCGTTGCTAACTTAATTACCACTTCCAATTGTTACTTTTCTACCACAAACTGCAAGCAAATTACTAACAGCAGTAATTCTACTTGAACTATCAATATTTTGTGGTTATTGTTCTTTATATATTGATTTATTACACTGGATCGATTATCGTTTTTTATATTTGTAACATTTGTAACATTTAAACACAATCGATGACGACTTCCGATACGCACGACCAGGTTATTTTAGATTATTACGTCACTTTCCTTGTCATTATCAATTTGACAATATTCTCACTTATTCACTTTCATCTTTTAGGTTTTAATAAGGAAAGTATTCTCTTTGCTTCCTTATTACAATGCTAACTAATTTTTATTATATTTTCTCAATTTAAAGGGCAACGTGACTATTAAATTTTCACTTGCTGCTCTCCCTTAGGCTAAAATCAATCAACTGTAACTACTTATTTAAACTGCAAGTCATGTTAACAGTTCATCTCCCTCCTTCTTCATTTCATTTATGCATTTTCAGATTCCCGCGTTTAATTTAAATGTTTTCTAATTATATATGTACATAATTTATTGAAGTAAATTCAAACTTGTCGTATCCATATAAATAAACGTAAATATAAACAACAATCATTTCATAATCTACAAAATAACACATAATTATAAAATATCATATAAATAAACTTCATCTTTCACATAATCCCACAGCCCTGGGGACGAAACGCCTTCTCCACCAGGATCTAGCTAATCCCAGGATGATATAGTTGTTTCCTAATCACCAGCCCGACTTCGAAGGAGGAGGGATCTTCTTTTAACCAACAGAGAAAACCACCAAATCCGGTTTCCTTAAGGAAAGAACGCTTTTTCCAGGATTATCTGATTAATTTTGATGCACGCGTAGTATTCGGTATGCGCGCGTGTGTGTGTGTGTGTGTGTGTGTGTGTGTGTGTGTGTGTGCGTGCGTGCGTGCGTGCGTGCGTGCGTGAGTGTGTGTGTGTGTGTCAGCAAACGAAAATACTTTAGTTAATTATGTAAAAAGTTAATAAATGAACAAAACCTTTATGTAATCAATTAAAAATTTAAATTTAAAGAACGACAAAACTTTTTAATTACTAAGCATGTAACAAAATTTAGAAAACGAACAATACTTGCGTCCTAATAAATGTCTGATTTTTCACTGTATTCTTCGGAACACTCTGTTCAATATTGCTAGCAATGCTTCTGATTCATGACAAGAATAGCTCTGTTACTATGGTAGTTGGGTATGACGTCATTGCGGTTGAGTTACCGCTGTAATTCATAACGATTATCGCTGTAATCCTAACCAAGTTGCATTTCTGTGTAGGAGTAAATTATACGTGACGGAAATATTCGTTTAAAGATTTGTAATTTATGTTGCGAAATAGTTCCCAAGTTCCTCCTTCTAATGTTAGTATTGTGCACATCAGTTCTAAATTGAATCTTGTTATACAAATATGGATTGCACCGTCAGCATTGAGATTATGGCGGTCAGTATATTGCATTAACCGGTGTACATCCTCATTAGTTAAGGGAACGTTCTTTTCCAGGTTCTCTTATCGGAATGACCGATATTTCTGAGTATCATCAGCTCTCTTTGATATCGGTTAAGTATATACGACGAAAATAGTGTTATTGCTTCTATTTCAAGACTGATGTAGTGTAAGGTTGAATGCAAAAGCTTGTGTTTTATGGTGTCGAAAGCTTTGGAATAATCAATCAGTACTAATGCGTTACATTAACCTATGCCTGTAGCTCTGAATATATTATCGGCTACGTCTAAAAGTACTGAAGAACAGCTATTTTTAGGTTTCTTAGAAGCAGCACATGACTCATGGCCTACTTTGGAATTTTCTGGGACTGGTTCTATTTTTATATTTCCAAGAATGCGCACGTGTTACCTACTTTGGAGTTTATGAACTTTAACCTCTCTCCTCTTCTTTTCACCTAGAAAAAAAAAGCGTAGCGAACTCCTCTACGTTTGGCCTAGAAAAAAGTTGGTGAGGCTATCTCCCCTCTTAAAAATGGGCGGGTCCACCCCACCCTTCTACTTTTTCTCTCTCATACTTTTCTCATACTCTTTATTTATCTGTCTTTCTATTACACATGTAAATTCCCTATTTGAGCCAGAAGTGAGGTAGCTATGCTACTACAACTAACAGTTTCGATTTCGTTCAGTAGCCAACTACTGATGGTTCGTATTTTATGCCAGAAAATTCCGTGCTTAATAATTCAGTGTTTAATTGCGCCGTAGCTATAAACAAAACAAAAAAATTCAGCTGGAACTGAACTGGAAATTAAAATACCATTTATTTGTAATAATTATGGTGCAAATTGTTGTACACATTTTAAGTTTCATAATTAATAATTTGAGTTAAATGTTTATTATGAGAACAGTATTATTATTTAGTCATGGGTCGAAAAGTTGAACTCTCTACCCTGAGAGCAAACCATGTAATTGAAAGAAAATGACCGATCGTGCCAAAAAAAATTGAACATATGTACGATGTAGTAATTAAAAAAAATTTAATAGAAATGGCAAATAAGTAAATAAAACTAGCGCATTAGTGTGACAAAGTCCCATATCTCCTTTATTTAAAGAGATACAAAAAAAAAATTAAATGCAAAAGTTGTAAGAATTAAAAAATATTTTTAATTATACGGGGTAGATCATAAAAGCTAATTTTAAATTTTTGTTTAAATAGAAAACCCTATGTATTATTACATATTTAGATTCTACATACAATTTTAGACACAGTTTATGTATAATGTCCTATACCTAAGTCTAACCGTTCTTGACAAATTTCAAATGTTTTGTCAAAAATGACGTTTGCAGGCCAAAACATAGGTGGAAATCTTTTCTGAACGAAACCTTTATCTGGGGACCTACTCTAATGGGCTGTATTGATATTTTTGTAATACATTCATACAGGATGATCAAAAATGGACAATAAAAAGTAGATTCAAAAAAACCTTTAAAGTCATTTTTTTAATGGAAACCCCCTATTTTTTTAAATCTATCTTATTTAGCATTAAAAATAAGGGTGACTTTGTATAAGAGTGTATATTCCAATAAATTGTAGTTTTTGAAATAATGACAATTTAACATTTTTTTGTTGTAAAAAGGCTTTCAAGTTTTGTTGTTATTTGGCCCTGTCGGCGAGGCCTGGCATATAAAAATAATAGAGATCATCAGAAACGTCATTATTTGTTGTCAATTGATAATTTCTGTGATGCATTATTGTATTTTAAAGCAAATTGATTTAAAACTTAAAATTGTAAATAATGAATTTTTCGCAAGCCGAGATGGTTGATATGATTTTTATTTTGGGAGCTAGTGATAAGGATACGCTCTTAGCAAGAAGACTGTATCAACAACTGTTTCCCGAGAGACGGCAACCTGAAAGAAGGGCATTTGGAAAGTTTTTGGAGCGTTTTGAAAGAACTGGCAATGTGTTATATGAAAAAAATACTAGGGAAAACGTGCACAGACTGAGGAAAGTCAATTAAATGTACTATTAACAGTTTACGAAAATCCATATATTGAACGACCCATTTCTCAGCAGGTTGGTGTTGAACGACCTACGGTACAGCGCATATTGAAGTCTCAAAAAATGCACCCCTATTACATTCAACTACTTTAAGAGTTGGTTCCTGAAGATTTTCAAAGACGACTGGAATTTTGTCAATGGGCTCAAAACAAAATAAACCAACAAAGAAATTTTGTTCATTTGATTTTATTTACAGATGAGGCCACATTTCACAGAAACGGAAGTGTAAACAGACACAATTTTCATTACTATTCTACCGAAAATCCACATTTTGTAAGATATACTTCTCAAACTAGATAGTCTTTAAATGTTTGGGGAGATGTTGTCGGTAATCATGTAATTGGACCATATTTTTTTGATCAACGAGTAACAGGGGAAGTATACTTAGACTTTCTGCAAAACCATCTACCTAATTTGTTGCGTCAAGTGCCACAGGATACGCAACAAGAAATGTGGTTTCTTCATGATGGGGCCCCAGTACATCATACAGGTCTGATAATAACTTTTTTTAATGCTAGATATCCAGAATGTTGGATTGGGAGAGGAGGGCCTGTTGCTTGGCCTGCTAGATCCCCAGATCTTACTAAAATGGACTTTAGCATATGGGGGTACGTCAAAAAGCAGGTTTATAAAATACCGCCTACAACAAAGGAAGACATGAATATTAGGATTAGAAACTGTTTTCAAAATATTAGTGTTGAAATGTGTTTAAGCAGCGAATTTGAGATACGTATTGCATTGTGTATTCAAGAAAGAGGCGGACATTTCGAACAACTTATTAGGTAGTACGTATTTGACGTGTTTCTAGTACTTTTATCTGTATAATTAGTTACAGGTTTAGTTACATTAGGGTGTTAAGTTTATGATTAGGATTAGGACATAATTTGTTGAATCAAAAAATATTGTCTTTACTTTAAGTACGTTTAATAAAATAATTATTTATATGGGGTTCAATAAATTGTAATATTTCGATCTGAAGTGCTCGATTTTTTTTGTTTCGCCGCGCCCCGCCGTCACGGCTAACTAACAACAAAACTTGAAAGCCGTATAGCCTTTTTACAATAAAAAAATGTTAAATTGTCATTATTTCAAAAACTACATTTTTTTGGAATATACACTCTTATACAAAGTCACCCTTATTTTTAATGCTAAATAAGGTAGAATTAAAACAATAGGGGGTTTCCATTTAAAAAAAATGACTTTATAGGTTTCTTTGAATCTACTTTTCATTGTCCATTTTTGATCACCCTGTATGAATGTATTACAAAAATATCAGTACAGCCCATTAGAGTAGGTCCCCATTTCCAAGGAAACCAACCATAACTAATTGATAAAGGCTTCGTTTAGAAAAGATTTCCACCTACGTTTTGACCTGCAAACGTCATTTTTGACAAAAAATTTGACATTTGTCAAAAACGGTTAGACTTAGGTATAGGACATTATACATAAAATGTGTCTAAAATTGTATGTAGAATCTAAATATGTAATAATATATAGGGTTTTCTATTTAAAAAAAGAAATTAAAATTACTTCTCAGCTTTTATGATCTACCTTGTATAATTAAAAATATATTTGGAATATGCACCAGAACATATCTTGCAACTTTTGTATTTAATTTTTTTTGTATCTCTTTAAATAAAGGAGATATGGGACTTTGTCACACTAATGCGTCACCCTGTATCTAACTGTTTACTTAAGGTTAGTACAAAACAAGTTATTTAATTGTTTTACATATAACATAACATCAACTTGTTTTTTTCTTATGTAAATATTTTTAATTTAGAAATTTTGTCAATGCAGACTAAAAGCAACAAAAACGTATGCGTTAATTTCGGCATCTGAAACATAAAATTATTATCAGATTAGTATATCAGTTTCTTCCATAGTCATATAATCTTACCAGAGGTACATACCCACAGCTTTAACACAGTAATAGCTGTGAAGCTAGTATGGCGCCTTTACAAAATTAACATAAATTTTCAGGAATTTAAATAAAACTCGTTAATGTGTAAGGATAGATAACAGTAATAGACAGAGTTTTTAATACATGGTTTCATTTTTTCCTCACGGATTATTCCCATTAGTTTATCACAACTATGTTTCACAGCGTCTTAAACTTCATTTTAAATTTTCAACAATAATTTCTTAAAATATTATATATAAAACATTTTTTAAGTTAATTACGCGTGTGTCACGCCAGATTAACTCAACTTTCCTTTTATCTTTTAGCAAAAGCTTTTCAGTAAATTACAAGTAAATTAAGTTGCGTCATGATGAGAAGGTTACCCTTATAATTTAATTATTTAGTAAAAGTTGTGAGTAATTCAGCTTCGAAATGCTACCTATTTACGTACACAATCTTCAATTCAAGTCGAACGTTTTATTTAAAACGCCAATCACGTATTGTAACCAAGCATATAATAAATGTTTTTTCATGTTTGAGTACTTTTTAGTTGAAACAATTGAAATTTTTTTATTTTTCAACTTTATTTCATAAGTCTAACATTGATGTTTTAGCTGCAAACTGTAAATGTAGCTTGTAAAGGAGAATAGGTTAATGTATTATTGCGGTTGAAAGGCGTCATGAGGTTGGTAAAGCAAAACTTGAGGATTGCAAGTAACGCTGTTGTAAATGGGTTTCATGCCAATTTCGGTCAGACTACAATGGAATTAATCAGCACGTGAATATGTTAACGTGGATAGAAAATAGTTACACAATGCGTGATAGAAGCGTTTGTAGTTTATCACAATGCAGTCAAAATGCTTCACAAATAAGTTCAGAAGCCATCATTCATTATTACCAAAATGCGTGATTTAACTAAATTATTTCTAAACTTTTTAGATAAAAGGCAATAACAATAAAGAATAAGGAACTGCCCAAGTTCAAAAAAAACCTTCGTTTAACCTTACCTTGCGGAATTCCATGATTAATAGCACCAATGTTTGAAATATAATTCCACAATGTTTTAAATAAAAATTTATTCGTCGTGTTTCAATGCATGTATAATTCTCAAGGGAAAATATGTAAGTAAAATATCTGTATGAAAGAACACACATCCTTCCAAGCTACAAAATGGAAATTAATAGAAAAGAAATAATTTTAATGACAATTTTTTTAGGATAACTGTGCAACCTCTTTTATAACAAATTCATTACAAAAAAAGGTAATATTTAAAAAAAAACAATAATCTATGTCAGATGGACGTTTAAAATAGCATGTCAGATGGAGACTAATAGACATCTAGATAATATCAAAAGAAAACCAGCTCTATAAAATTATAGATAATACAGTTGAAGCATTTTTATTTAATTTTTACACTTATTTCGATTTATATTAAGAAACTTTATAAAGGGAACTTAAGTAAAACTGAATTTTCTTTAAAAAACATGTCTACACATTTTCTTATAAAATCAATCATTATTCAGATAATGGAAAAATTTTAACTAACAATTAAATTCTGCTTTAGCAATTCTTTGCCGCTAGATTACGAGTCGTATCAAAAAATTTCATAGAACATAATCACACACTCTCACACCTATACACATACACGCACGTACGCACGCACATGAACGACACACACACACACAAAATTACACACACACACACCCACACACACACACACACACACACACACACACACACACACTGACACACGACACACACATACCGCACACACACACACACACACACACACACACACACACACACACACACACATACACACAACACACACAGACACACAGACACACAGACACGCAGACACGCAGACACGCAAACACGCAGACACACAGACGCACAGACGCACAGACACACAGACACACAGACACACAGATACACAGAACACGACACACAAACACACAGACACACAGACACACAGACACACAGACACACAGACACACAGACACAGACACACAGACACGCAGACACGCAAACACGCAGACACAACACACAGACACAGACACACAGAACACAGATACACAGACACACAGACACACAGAACACACTCACAGACACACAGACACACGGACACACGGACACCAGCACAACACACAGACATACAGACACACAGACACACAGACACACAGACACACAGACACACAGACACACAGACACACAGATACAGACACACAGACTCACAGACTCACGGACACACGGACACAGGACACGCAGACACACAGACACAGACAACAGCACACTGAGACACAGACACACAGACACACAGACACACAGACACACAGACACAAGACACACAGACACACAGACACACAGACACACAGACACCAACACGCAAGACACACAGACGCACAGAACACAGACACACAGCACACTGATACACAGACACACAGACACACAGCACACAGACACACAGACACACAGACACACAGACACACAGACACACAGACACACAGACACACAGACACACACACACAGACACACAGACACAGACACACAGACACACAGACACACAGACACACAGACACACAGAACACAGACACACAGACACACGACACACAGACACACAGACACACAGAACACACACAGACACACAGACACAGACACACAGAACACAGACACACACACACAGAACACAGACACACAGACACACAGACACACAGACACAGACACACAGACACACAGACACACAGACACACAGAACACAGACACACAGACACACAGACACACAGACACACAGACACACAGACACACAGACACACAGAACACAGACACACAGACACAGACGCAATGACACAAACACAGACACACAGAACATAGACACAGACCTGACACACAGAACACAGACACACAGAACACAGGCACACAAAAACTCGACACACAGACACACAACACACAGACACACAGACACACAGACACAAGACACACAGACACACAGACACACAGACACACAGACACACAGACACACAGACACACAGACACACAGACACACAGACACAAGACACACAGACACACAGACACATAGACACAGACACACAACACATGCACACAACCAGCACACAGACAACAAAACACAGACACACAGACACACAGACACACAGGCATCTTATTTAGCATTAAAAATAAGGGTGACTTTGTATAAGAGTGTATATTCCAATAAATTGTAGTTTTTGAAATAATGACAATTTAACATTTTTTTGTTGTAAAAAGGCTTTCAAGTTTTGTTGTTATTTGGCCCTGTCGGCGAGGCCTGGCATATAAAAATAATAGAGATCATCAGAAACGTCATTATTTGTTGTCAATTGATAATTTCTGTGATGCATTATTGTATTTTAAAGCAAATTGATTTAAAACTTAAAATTGTAAATAATGAATTTTTCGCAAGCCGAGATGGTTGATATGATTTTTATTTTGGGAGCTAGTGATAAGGATACGCTCTTAGCAAGAAGACTGTATCAACAACTGTTTCCCGAGAGACGGCAACCTGAAAGAAGGGCATTTGGAAAGTTTTGGAGCGTTTTGAAAGAACTGGCAATGTGTTATATGAAAAAATACTAGGGAAAACGTGCACAGACTGAGGAAAGTCAATTAAATGTACTATTAACAGTTTACGAAAATCCATATATTGAACGACCCATTTCTCAGCAGGTTGGTGTTGAACGACCTACGGTACAGCGCATATTGAAGTCTCAAAAAATGCACCCCTATTACATTCAACTACTTTAAGAGTTGGTTCCTGAAGATTTTCAAAGACGACTGGAATTTTGTCAATGGGCTCAAAACAAAATAAACCAACAAAGAAATTTTGTTCATTTGATTTTATTTACAGATGAGGCCATATTTCACAGAAACGGAAGTGTAAACAGACACAATTTTCATTACTACTCTACCGAAAATCCACATTTTGTAAGATATACTTCTCAAACTAGATAGTCTTTAAATGTTTGGGGAGATGTTGTCGGTAATCATGTAATTGGACCATATTTTTTTGATCAACGAGTAACAGTGGAAGTATACTTAGACTTTCTGCAAAACCATCTACCTAATTTGTTGAGTCAAGTGCCACAGGATACGCAACAAGAAATGTGGTTTCTTCATGATGGGGCCTCAGTACAGCATACAGGTCCGATAATAACTTTTTTAAATGATAGATATCCAGAATGTTGGATTGGGAGAGGAGGGCATGTTGCTTGGCCTGCTAGATCCCCAGATCTTACTAAAATGGACTTTAGCACATGGGGGTACGTCAAAAAGCAGGTTTATAAAATACCGCCTACAACAAAGGAAGACATGAATATTAGGATTAAAAACTGTTTTCAAAATATTAGTGTTGAAATGTGTTTAAGCAGCGAATTTGAGATACGTATTGCATTGTGTATTCAAGAAAGAGGCGGACATTTCGAACAACTTATTAGGTAGTACGTATTTGACGTGTTTCTAGTACTTTTATCTGTATAATTAGTTACAGGTTTAGTTACATTAGGGGTGTTAAGTTTATGATTAGGATAAGGACATAATTTGTTGAATCAAAAAAATATTGTCTTTACTTTAAGTACGTTTAATAAAATAATTATTTATATGGGGTTCAATAAATTGTAATATTTCGATCTGAAGTGCTCGATTTTTTTTGTTTCGCGGCGCCCCGCCGTCACGGCTAACTAACAACAAAACTTGAAAGCCGTATAGCCTTTTACAATAAAAAATGTTAAATTGTCATTATTTCAAAAACTACAATTTTTTGGAATATACACTCTTATACAAAGTCACCCTTATTTTTAATGCTAAATAAGGTAGAATTAAAACAATAGGGGGTTTCCATTAAAAAAAAATGACTTTATGGGTTTCTTTGAATCTACTTTTCATTGTCCATTTTTGATCACCCTGTATGAATGTATTACAAAAATATCAGTACAGCCCATTAGAGTAGGTCCTCATTTCCAAGGAAACCAACCATAACTATTTGATAAAGGCTTCGTTTAGAAAAGATTTCCGGCTACGTTTTGGCCTGCAAACGTCATTTTTGACAAAAAATTTGACATTTGTCAAAAACAGGTTAGACTTAGGTATAGGACATTATACATAAAATGTGTCTAAAATTGTATGTAGAATCTAAATATGTAATAATATATAGGGTTTTCTATTTAAAAAAAGAAATTAAAATTACTTCTCAGCTTTTATGATCTACCTTGTATAATTAAAAATATATTTGGAATATGCACCAGAACATATCTTGCAACTTTTGTATTTAATTTTTTTTTTGTATCTCTTTAAATAAAGGAGATATGGGACTTTGTCACACTAATGCGTCACCCTGTATCTAACTGTTTACTTAAGGTTAGTACAAAAACAAGTTATTTAATTGTTTTACATATAACATAACATCAACTTGTTTTTTTTTCTTATGTAAATATTTTTAATTTAGAAATTTTGTCAATGCAGACTAAAAGCAACAAAAAACGTATGCGTTAATTTCGGCATCTGAAACATAAAAATTATTATCAGATTAGTATATCAGTTTCTTCCATAGTCATATAATCTTACCAGAGGTACATACCCACAGCTTTAACACAGTAATAGCTGTGAAGCTAGTATGGCGCCTTTACAAAATTAACATAAATTTTCAGGAATTTAAATAAAACTCGTTAATGTGTAAGGATAGATAACAGTAATAGACAGAGTTTTTAATACATGGTTTCATTTTTTCCTCACGGATTATTCCCATTAGTTTATCACAACTATGTTTCACAGCGTCTTAAACTTCATTTTAAATTTTCAACAATAATTTATTAAAATATTTTATATAAAACATTTTTTAAGTTAATTACGCGTGTGTCACGCCAGATTAACTTAACTTTCCTTTTATCTTTTAGCAAAAGCTTTTCAGTAAATTACAAGTAAATTAAGTTGCGTCATGATGAGAAGGTTACCCTTATAATTTAATTATTTAGTAAAAGTTGTGAGTAATTCAGCTTCGAAATGCTACCTATTTACGTACACAATCTTCAATTCAAGTCGAACGTTTTATTTAAAACGCCAATCACGTATTGTAAACAAGCGTATAATAAATTTTTTTCATGTTTGAGTACTTTGTAGTTGAGACAATTGAAATTCTTTTATTTTTCAACTTTATTTCATAAGTCTAACATTGATGTTTTAGCTGCAAACTGTAAATGTAGCTTGTAAAGGAGAATAGGTTAATGTATTATTGCGGTTGAAAGGCGTCATGAGGTTGGTAAAGCAAAACTTGAGGATTGCAAGTAACGCTGTTGTAAATGGGCTTCATGCCAATTTCGGTCAGGCTACAATGGAATTAATCAGCACGTGAATATGTTAACGTGGATAGAAAATAGTTACACAATGCGTGATAGAAGCGTTTGTAGTTTATCACAATGCAGTCAAAATGCTTCACAAATAAGTTCAGAAGCCATCATTCATTATTACCAAAATGCGTGATTTAACTAAATTATTTCTAAACTTTTTAGATAAAAGGCAATAACAATCAAGAATGAGGAACTACCCAAGTTCAGAAAAACCTTCGTTTAACCTTACCTTGCGGAATTCCATGATTAATAGCACCAATGTTTGAAATATAATTCCACAATGTTTTAAATAAAAATTTATTCCTCGTGCTTCAATGCATGTATCATTATCAAGGGAAAATGTGTAAGTAAAATATCTGGTATGAATGAACACACGCCGTTCCAAGCTACAAAATTAAAAGAAATGAAATAATTTTAATAACTTTTTTTTAGGATAACTGTGCAACCTCTTTTGCAATAAATTCATTAGAAAAAAAGGTAATATTGTAAAAAAAAAACAATAATCTATGTCAGATGGACGTTTAAAATTGCATGCTAATAGACATCTAGATAATATCAAAAGAAAACCAGCTCTATAAAATTATCGATAATACAGTTGAAGCATTTTATTTAATTTTACACTTATTTCGATTTATATTAAGAAACTTTATAAAGGGAACTTAAAAAACTGAATTTTCTTTAAAAACATGTCTACACATTTTCTTATAAAATCAATCATTATTCAGATATTGGAAAAATTTTAACTAACAATTAAATTCTAGTTTAGCAATTCTTTGCCACTAGATTACGCAGACACACAGACACGCAGACACACAGACACGCAGACACACAGACACAAGGATACACAGACACACAGACACACAGACTAACAGACACGCGGACACACGGACACGCAGACTCACAGACACACAGACATACAGAAACACAGACACACAGACACACAGACACACAGACACACAGACACACAGACACACAGACACACACACACAGACACACAGAGACACAGACAAACAGACACACAGACACACAGACACACAAACACACGGACACACGGACACACGGACACACGGACACACAGACACACAAACACACAGACACACAGACACACAGACACACAGACACACAGACACACAGACACACAGACACACAGACACACAGACACACAGACACACAGACACACAGACACACAGACACACAGACACACAGACACACAGACACACAGACACACAGACACACAGACACACAGACACACAGACACACAGACACACAGACACACAGACACACAGACACACAGACACACAGACACACAGACACAAAACACACAGACACACGGACACACGGACACACGGACACACGGACACACAAACACACAGGTACACAAAACTCAGACACACAGGCACACAAACACACAGACACACAGACACACAGACACACAGACACACAGACACACAGACACACAGACACACAGACACACAGACACACAGACACACAGACACACAGACACACAGACACACAGACACACAGACACACAGACACACAGACACAGACACAGTCACACAGAGATACAGACACACTGACACACGCCACACAGGCACACAGACACACAGACACACAGACTCACATACACACAGACACACAGACACATAGACACACAGACACACAGACACACAGACACATAGACACACAGACACACAGACACATACACAGATACACAAACACACAGACAGACAGATACAGACACACAGACACAGGCACACAGACACACAGACACACAGACACACAGACACACAGGCACACAGACACATAGACACACAGACACACAGCCACACAGCACATAGACACACAGACACACAGACACACAGACACATACACACAGATACACAAACACACAGACAGACAGATACAGACACACAGACACACAGACACACAGACACACAGACACACAGCACACAGACACACAGACACACAGACACACAGACACACAGACACACAGACACACAGACACACAGACACACAGACACACAGACACACAGACACACAGACACACAGACACACAGACACACAGACACACAGACACACAACCAGCCTCCTTAACGTTCATCAAAAGTTAAAGGAAAATGTACGGAAAAGGAAATGTATTGGGAGGTGTTCTATAATCGCTTAACGTTTGGAGCCGATAGTGACATCGCGTGGCGTCTCGCGACAGACACACAGACACACAGACACACAGACACACAGACACACAGACACACAGACACACAGACACACAGACACACAGACACACAGACACACAGGACACAGACACACAAGACACACAGACACACAGACACATAGACACACAGACACACAGACACACAGACACATAGACACACAGACACACAGACACACAGAACATACACACAGATACACAAACACAAGACAGACAGATACAGACACACAACACAGACACAAGACACACAGACACACAGACACACAGACACACAGACACACAGACACACAGGCACACAGACACACAGACACACAGACACACAGACACACAGACACAGACACAAGACACACAACCAGCCTCCTTAACGTTCATCAAAGTTAAAAGGAAAATGTACGGAAAAGGAAATTTATTGGGAGGTGTTCTATAATCGCTTAACGTTTGGAGCCGATAGTGACATCGCGTGGCGTCTCGCGAAGGACAGATTAGCAGATACAATATTTTAAAAAGCGGGACTAAGAGAATCTAGCTATTGTCCTTTTGCCCTACGGAAATTGGAACTTCGTGGCATATAATTCTAACGTGTCACAAAACAACTGAGTTATGGAATTACGTGCAAATGATTGTGTTCAAACTAACCTTAAAAACGGTAACTCAAGTAGAAATGTATTGGCCTTCAAACAAAACGCCATCGTATAATCTATCAAATGCACTTATTACTATGCCTAAGAAACTATCTACAAATGCGTCACTGACACATTACGATCCAACAGGTATAGCGACTACAAAGAGTCATATAAAAAGTTGGTGCTCAGAATAAACATGGATTACGCGTGGCATTTAGGGAAGAAAATATAGACGGATTTAGGAAAAATTTGTATTAACAATGTCTGTTAGGTAACTGATGGAGATTTAACAATTAGTATAAGATAGTAGAATAGTTAAAAAATGTACATATATGTATATAGATAAATGAAAATGCATAGAACCGGTTCAAATAAATAATAAATAATAATAATAATAAAAAGACACACAGACACACAGACACACAGACACAACACATAGACACACAGACACACAACACAGACACACAGACACACAGACACACAGACACACAACAAGACACACAGACACACAGAACACAGACACACAGACACAGACACACAGACACACAGACACGACACAGACACACAGACACACAGACACACAGACACGACAACACGACAGACACCGGACACGCGGACACTGACACAAGACACAACAACAGACACACAGAAACACAACATACAGACAACAGACACACAGACACAAAGAACACAGACACAAAGACACACAGACACAAACACAGACATCACACACAGACACACAGAACAATACACACAACACAACCAACAGACACACAGACACACAGACACAGACACAAACACGACACAGACACAAGGCTCACAACACACGTACACACGGACACACGGACACAGACACACAGACACAGACATACAGACACACTGACACAGCACACAGACACAGACACACAGACACAGACACACAGTACACACAGACACACGACCACAGACACACAGACACACAGGCACACAAAACTCAGAACACAGACACACAGACACACAGACACACAGACACACACAGACACACAGACTCACAGACACAAGTCACACAGACATGCAGACACACTAACACACAGCACACAGACACACAGACATACAGACAATAGACACAGAGACACACAGACACACAGACACACAGAACACACAGGCACACAGACACCAGACACACAGACACACAGACACACCCATAACACATTTTGTCACTGCCAAAGGAATCACGTTACTTTGCCACAGCTGATCACCCGTATATATATATATATATATATATATATATATATATATATATATATATATATATATATATATATATATATATACAATTGTTCAAATTTTATTACCATAACTGAGACTTGATTCTACCATGACGATTTTGTCCCACCATAATGAATTTACCAGTCAATTATTTTTTTCCCTTATTTATACAATGGTTTACTTTCTAATTCTTTGTTATTAAATTTGACAAGTTACGAGCTTGAGTGACAATTGCAGGAATTGTTCTGCTTTGTGTATGTTCCATGTAGATGGTACCGTTTTGGGGTAAGTTGTAGAATTTTACTTCTTTGTTTGATATATTTTTTTATGTTTGAGGTAACTCACAATTTGCCTAACGTTATTGTCAAATATATCAAATTCATTATTACGTATTTTATATAAAATTTCAGAATAAAGTTCCTTTTAAGAAAGCATTATGTTATCTTTAATTTGACACCACCTAAAATTACCACCACACAACAAACTTGTAGATTTGGATGTTAGGGAAGATCGGGTAGCCCCGGACACTTGAATGAATTGCAAATAAAAAATAAATAAACGAAATTTCTGTCTATATTTTATACTTAAAACAAAATTAGGAACTTATCTAATGACATTAATCAAACATTTCTAATCCTATCACGTTTTTTAAAGAAATATCCTAGGAATAATTTGGTCTTATTTTTGGCGTCACAAGAAACGACGGTAGCCCCGGACATAGTAATCAATGGTGGCCCAACCGTTTTTGGCCTTACAAACATCACAATTATAATAAAAATCCGATGCATCTATATAAACACAATCTTCATGGGCCCAGTCTTTGCATTCCTGGCACTGAATCCAGTCTTCTTCAAATGTTTCTCCGCATATGATGCATTCGGTCTCTTTCTCGAACTTCTTGAGAAAGACTTTGAATGTTTTTCTTTGTTTGATCTTTCTTATTGCCCCTCCTCGTCTGTTTTCCTCTACTTCCTTTTTATATGGTGAAGATGTTATAATCTCGCTCTTTTGGGTTTTCGTGTCCGCGTCAATAAGCGTTTTTTGATGCATCAGGAAGTGGTGACAGCTGTTTCAATAAATCTGTTGAGCTGGTTGACAGCACTGGTTCTGATGCAGGCAATGCATGACTAGTAGAGGGCACTGGCGATGAAAAAGGGGCTACTGAAGGCTGATTGGATATATTTTCATTGGAAGCGTCTTGTGCAACGTCGGTCATCATTGATGGTAAAAATCAATCTCAGTAAAATTTCACGATTGAAAGGGTAAATACCTGTGCATCTGAACCCATTTTGTGCTATGTCCAACCTTGCTGCTCTGCCAAAAGCTTCATCCACAAGTGCAGCAATGTCATAGTCAGTAATTCTAGCCGCAGGATTTCGTCTCATCCATGCTGAACTTGCAGTAGCAAACGCAGCTTAAAGGTTTAAAAATGTCCGGTCTAATGGCTGTAATTTGTAGTTGTATGAGGCGGTGTGCTGAGCATATGAATGTGATGTTTACGTGCATATTCTATAACTGCCAGCTCCTTATGACTAGCATGGCCATCCAAGATTAACAGGACAGGATTTGTTTCTGTTGGCTGAACATGCCGTTTAAAATGCTGCAACCATTGCAAGAACACATCACCGTTCATCCATCCGCTCTCATGTGGAATAGCAATGCTATCTGCCGGAGCTCCTATCATTAAACGACCGTTCTTGTCCATCTTTTTCTTGGGAAAATAAAAGGTGGTATAAAATGGCCAGTGACATTCATTGCAAAAGTTAATGTGATATTGCGGCCTCTTTCTGCAGACGTTAATTTGCCAACCTGTTTTTCCTTTTATCGAAATGACTTTATCATTTTTATGAACATTTGATACACCTGTTTCATCAGCATTGTAAGTTCGAGAAGGAAATTTGTATTTCTCTTGAAGGTCATTCAGTTGGTCGAAGAAACGGTTAACTGGTTTATTAAAGCCAATAGCCCGTGCGATACTAGTCGATTCGGAGTTCTTAAAACAATGTCCGGATATTTTTGGTAAAACTATGAAAAAGTCTTTTCCTGCTATTCTCTCTTTATTAAACCTATGAGGTTTAAGACTTTCTGCTAAATCAAATGCCAGTTTTAAAACTCCTTCCTCGTCAATGGCATCAGGCGATTGTCCAGTTCTTTAACATGTTCATATAGTGTCAAAGAAAGGTTCTCAGAAAATGTAGATTCAAATCGACCCAATTTCGGTTGAAAATTAACCTCTTTGCCACTTTTCAAAACTTTCAAGCGATCGTGAAGTGAGCTGCGTGGTATCATACCTATCTACCGCTTGTCTTACTGATAATTTACCTTCAATTACACATTTCATTGCTTCTTTCATTTTATTTTCATCCCATTTTCCTCTTTCACTAGTTCTCCCCTTAAATTTCGGCATATTTTAAGTATTTCTGCAATAATAGGAACAACATTATAAGATATTTTCCATAAATAAGTAAAATGACAACACTATTTGTAATTTGTTAAAACAATATTGCGAAACAAAACTTAAAACCATGTCCGGGGTACCCGACATTATCGTGTCCTACCGACCGTTGTCATGCAATATTTTTAAACACATCTCTTAAATTGTACAGCAATTGTTATAAATATATTAGAACCTCCAAATATATAAGTTTTGCTAAAACAATGAACAACAGACAAGAATGCACACTTACGTAATGTACTTGATAACCTGCAATGAAGTTTGACAGGAGTGACGAAAATGTTTTGGCGGGAACAAAGCACTCGCTCACGACTAACTTGCTTTGCGCCGACGCCGGAACTGAACTGCATTTGTTTTTACTCTAGATAGCGCACAGTTACAGTAACGGTTTATTGAGGCAACGCGTTAAGTTTCTTAGAAATTGAAATGTCCGCGGCTACCCGCCGTCCGGGGCTACCCGACTTTCCCTAGTATGTTTTCTAGAATTCATCCTCAATAATGTATGCGTTTAATAAATATTTTTTTAGTTAATAATAATGTTGAATTATTTACAAGGGTAGAGTTAATTTAGTTATATGATATCTGTGTTAATCAAATTTATTTCTTATTCTATAATAAGATTTATTTACAACATAATGGTTTACCTATGCGCAGTCCAATTTCGCCAATTCGTAATATTGCTAATATTTCAGTATGCTTTGATAGTCCATCTTTCTTAATTAATATTAACAAATTTGATCTTAGTATAAAATTTATACTAGAGGAGAACAAAATAGAGCCCTTAATTTTCGAGATTGAAATATAATAGTGCACAGAACAAGTTTTGAGATCTCCATATTCAAAAAACCTACGCACATTGTAAAGCACATGAGTTAGCTGCATGTAGATAATTAGTACATAGAGCAATATCAATACCATAAAAGTACAAAGTTGTTTTCAAAACTAATAACAATGTTCTTAAATGTTTATTTAACTGCCAAAGATTCAATTCACGACATTTTGAAGTCCGGTGTTTATAAATTAAACTTTACGTCCTGTAATTCTGTTTACATTGGACAAACACAACTTTGATATTAAGTAAATAAGTCGAGTATTACTGTTTTGGAATCCAGATCGTGCTCCTGCCCAGAATCCAGGACTACGGTCGTCATCTCGTATATTCCATCGTCACTGGTTTGGCAACCCATGGAGATGGGAGAGTAATACGAGATAAAGGAGTCTGGATTAATAAATGACTCATGCGATGACGCTCGGGAGATCGCATCAACCTGAGGGGTTGGAGTTGGAGGGAGGACGGGGATAGAGCTTGAGGATGTAAGCGGGATAGAGGAGTCAGCATAAAATAATACTTCAGGCGACGGTGTGCGAGAAAGCGCATCAACCTGAAAAAATAAAGAAAAAAGCGTTAGAAGTGTATCAATACCGAAAAAAAAGACATAGAGAATTAAAATGTAAAAATGGTGGTTTTTAGCTGAGGTAATTCAGCGTTGCCAGATGATGGGGAAGTTGCTCTAGAATAATTCATGGTTAAGTAGTAGTTGGTAGTTATTCGGTACTGTTGAGGCAGTTGTACGAATGATTTTTACTGTTTTCGTTTCGCTGAATATAGGTGTTCCCCTACTAAAACAACGTTTTTCATGCATTTTTAGAAGACATTTTTCAAGTGCATCATGTGTTAAGTCCTGGCTGCATTGCTGATTTTGAGGAAAAATGGGCTCCAATTGCGGATCACCATTCCTCTGCCAGTCCTGTAATGCAACCGGTGCTAGGGATTGCTGTATCTCCGACCTCTGAGTGTGTTGCACTTGATTATCAGTCGTCTACATCGACAACACGCTTAGAGGGTAAGTAGTAGGAAATCCATTCGAGGATTTGCTGAGCCCTGCTTCTACCGCAGAATTTATGGAAGAGTGGTCGCACCAGTGTTCTTCGGTAGAAGTAGAAGTCAGGGAACATATTTCTGAGAGTGTCTTGAGCCCCACTTGTGTCGAAGAGTTTGATCGGGAGTGGAGTCCGATGAACTCTTCGATACTATTGGAGCAAATGGAAACATCATCAAAAAGTATCCTTAGTCCTGCGGCTGCTGCAGACTGTTTGGATAATGAATGGTCGATAAACGACTTATTATTATCTAGGAGTCCTGCAGCACCGATGCTGCACCATCACCGGTGAGGGATTTAGTAGAAAACGCAGTATCTTCTCCTCAGAGTGGATTGAGCCCTACTTGCGCTGCGGAGTTTCTGGAAATCATTTGGTTATAATTCATTGTTTCCAGTCCAAAGCACATAGTAGGGGGATCTACAATGCTGGGTAAAATATCCTATCTAACTCGTACACTACTATACCCCTCAACCTGAGATATCCATATGCCATAATTCCATTCCTGGAGATAGGTTACGTTGCGTCCTCGTTCGCATCGCTGGATATAATTCTTTTGATAACAATTGTAATTAATCAAATAAAGTAAAGAAAGCAAAGGTGTAAAAGAACTAATAGCGTGTTACTAAAGGAATCATAACAAAGCACGTAACACAACTCTTAGTTATGTTTATACTTTTTGTTACAGACCGCAACAAAGCGTTTGAATGTGAATGCCTGAAGACATTTTCTAGAAAGGATTCTCTACTTCGACACCAAAAAACCTCATGTTGGGTAAGGATACCAATAACTACCCCACCTTTTGGAGCGCAGGAGGTTGTGTCGCAAAACCATACCACAGGTAGCAACACGGTGCAAGCGGGTACAGTCGACAACAACAGAGTAGATTTCTTTGCACAACCCGGTCCATCAGGGTTAAACGGCACTAGGAACAATGTGGAACACAAGCGTGATAGTGATTCCTTTGCGAAACCAGGGCCATCAGGTTTGAACAACTCAAGGAAGCGTATGTTAGATCAACGCAATGACTCTGTACAGAAAAAGAGTAACACAAGTGTTAATATTGCACACTGCACTGATTGTTCAATAGATGTACCGCGGTATGCTTTTTAAGGACACCTGAGAAGCAACAGACTTAAATAAAATGTATGTCTACTCGTTGCTACTGGGGTTGAAGTTATTCGAATGCGTTTAAACAACGGATTGTTTCGTATAGACAATCCCCAAGCAATACTCACACTGATGTGCAAACGTTTATGGGGGACGTGAAAGTGAATGTTTTGAAACTCTTACAAGCTTTTGAATTATGAGAAATAAGGTGGAACTAACCGATCTAAGAAATAAACCTTCTTTCATGCCGCAATTTAAGATTGACTAGACAAATATGTTGTTAATATTTAAGCAAACAGCATCTTGTCATTCCTGAAGTGAGATGCCGTAACATCATGTTTCGGTCCGACGTTATACCCTTTCGGGTTTGTTAGTAGTTATTTTTTAAATTTCTAGGAAAATTCTAGCCCTTTTTCGATCGCATGACTTTTGCCTATGAATTAAAATTTAGGTAAAGGGTAGTCAGAGTTGCAGTGACAGTCATGGTTATAGTATTATTTCGGTCGTGCGCTCAGGGTTAATTTCGGTTGTCACTACCTTCACTGTAACATTGTCACGTTATTGGCGTTGGTAAATTACGAACTCGTATTTTGGAATAAATCCATACAGTTATAAGTGAGGTTTTAAATAAATAATTGAAATAAAAGTTGAAATTATCAAAGTTTTCCCCACATATAAATTTTTGAAAGCAGACAGTGTCCGTAGACGAGATAAATTATGAAATTTAACAATTGCACAATCAAAATCGCTTTACATTTAGATAGGAGATAAAGAGTTACAGCGTAGTTCTTTCTTTTTCTATTTCATAAAAGTTCAGTAAGGTTAAAGTTAAAGTTGGTTAGTATCGTGTTAAGGGTTAGTAGAATAACTAAGATTAATATTATTACTTTTGTTCGTGCGTAGCCCAGTAATAATTTTCTAATTTTCATTTACCGATATAAGTTACGGATAATTAGTAGGGCTAGATAATAAGTTTAAAATTTTCATTACGTGAAGGTTAATGTACTTATTCATTGCATTGTAATGAACAATTTATTCTTTCTGAAGGTAGCACCTTACAAATAACAACTTAAAGATTAAAAATTTAAGCGAGTAATTGCTTCAGTACTATTAAAATTCACCAAGAAGAATTATGTTTTATTCACGCAAAGTTAAAATTTGTAGTGAATGATTTTAATTCCGCTACATACTCTTACACTTGCTTTGAATTAGAAAAAATTAAATATTTTATGCAGGTTGAACAAAACTTTATTTTATACACAACGGGTAATTTATTCGTAGGTTATACCCCAAATCCTATAAGTTTTGCCGGTTAAAACTACATCAGCTTTTTCATTTAAATTAAGAGTTTGTGAATTGTGAGTCGAGAATATTTGCTAAAAAACAAATTAAAAAAAAAGCTCCTGTAGTTTTAACCAAAAATTCATAGGTCGAGGGGTATGTGTTAAGATTATTTACCAAATCAGTTTTTAAATTTAATAACAAGTTATGTTTTTATGTTATTATTTTACACAATTATGTTCACTACAAGTATTCAACGAAACATTATACATTTTTATTTTATTACAGACTGTCAAAAAGGTAAACGCTGTGTAAAACGCTCTGATTGGTCCAATTGAGGAAAGTAGCATGCTGGGATTGGTTGTTTGTTCGATGTAGTAAATAATCAAATTTAAAAATTATATTTGGTACTTTTTGCGCGGTGACCATTTTTAAACTTTTATGTTTTCAAAATTTATTTAGGGTTCAAATAAATTTGATGAGTGCACCTTTGGAAATTTAATGTAAATAATGCAAATTTTGTTGTTGTACATTCAGAATTTTTAATCTCACCTAAGATCTTTTACCGAAAAATGCTAATCATAGTGGCCTTATGACAAATATCGTTTTTGAGAATTATTTTAGGGAAAGTATAATATTTAAAGTATTTTCTGTTTTTACGTTATTATAGTATTGTTAAAATAAGCGCAACAGAAAAACTAATTTTGTTTTTTTTTTGCAGTGAGTGTTCGTTATCCTCGATTTTTGGAATGCTGTAAATTGAAGCGAAAGTAAGTAAATAGAACTTAAATCGAGGATTTGATTTTTATGCAAACGACATTTAAAAAATCTGAAACATTGGATCTGTGGCAGGACTTCTCAAAAACGAAATACATCTACGTACCGCACAAAATTAAAACATACCAAATGCCTTTAAATAGCTAAGCTATCATCTTCAGCGGTCTGGACGACATAAAGAAATTTATAATATATACACCGTTAGCGAGTAACGTTTCGTTGCATATCTGGTATAAGTAAAAGTTCTGAAAGTTTAATCAATTATGAGTAGCCTAATGGTCCTTGATCGTCATTTTTCCTTATAATTTGTTTGTTTTTGATTTTCTCTAAATTATGATAGCACTCAAGTTCGTACGTTATCTACTATGTGATGTTTATCAAACATATGTAGGGCTACGCAGACTTGTCCCAACGTTTGTATTTGATATGCCCTAAACCTTCTTTAAAGTGAATATTGATAGGTCGTTTGGTTTGCCCTACGTGTATTGGGTTCACAATTTTTACAATTAACTTTATAAGTTCCGAACCTATCTTGATTAGTCCCTTGATCCTTTGGCTTGCCTAAAAGAGTTTTTAAACTATTCTCTGAAGTAGTCTCTGTTTTCAAATCAACTTTGGAAAGGATTTTCTATAGACATTTCATACAAGCTGGATAATTTTACAACATACTTTGGTTTCATTTGTTTTTTAGTCCTCATCCTATGAGCTGTTTCCTAACTAAATTCATAACCAGTTCATATGAAAACCAATTGTATGTGAAGTAATTTTTTAATAATGCAAAATTCTTTATTATAATTTTGAATTGAAAGCAGAAAATTAATGTATGAACCAAAAACTTAAAAACCGTGAGTTTGTGCTGCTTAGTGATGGGAGTAAATGGCTATGAATCTCTTAGTGCTAGTTTCCTTAGCTATATATATATATATATATATATATATATATATATATATATATATATATATATATATATATAATATATATATATATATATATATATATATATATATATATATATATATAAAAAAATGAATATGGCTTAAAGTATTTTCAGCCCATATATACTAACAATTTAATGGAATTATTTTCTTCAAATTTACTTTAAATAGATTTTAACGACTTCCTTTACGACCTAATAATTATACTATTTTTGAATTCTTTAAAATCTGCTTAATTAGCCGATTTGATTAATTATAATGACATCATTAGCAATAACACTAATGATATATGAAGTACAATCAGATAATTCAAGGTAGTTAACGAAAGAATTCAAAAAATTTCTGTTATAGTCCAAAAACCATTGTAGACGTGGGTGATGCATGACTTTTTCACATCACTGTATATATATATATATATATATATATATATATATATATATATATATATATATATGTATATCCATATACACACACATAACGATGTAATTTTAATAAAGTTGTTAAAATTGACATCTGTGAAATTCACAAATTTCTTGCAATGTTTTAATTTATATTTATAATTATAATTATCACTACGTTTGAGTCCCATGAAATATTTTGAGATGAATTGCATTAATAAATTATAATGTATTTGATTACAACTTCAGAACGTTCTGCCATCATTAATTTAGTATTATGATTAATGTTAAAATTGTTTAACAAAATTGCCTCGACTAGCATCCCAGGGGATAGGGTTCAATATTAGTTAAGTATGAAAACAAAAGCATTGAACATTTGCGTTAGGTTCTTTTGCAAAAAATAAAACCAATTGTGATTTTAAAATAAATCAGAATTGTATATTCTCAACTTTATTCAAACACCTTGTATCGTTTACGTTTACGGTTACGTTCACGTTTACGTTTACGTTTACGTTTACGTTTACGTTTACGCTTACGGTTACGTTTACGTTTACGTTTACGATTACGTTTACGTTTACGTTTACGCATACGTTTACGTTTACGTTTACGCTTACGTTTACGCTTACGCTTACGCTTACGCTTACGTTTACGTTTACGTTTACGTTTACGCTTACGCTTACGCTTACGCTTACGCTTACGCTTACGCTTACGCTTCCGTTTACGTTTACGTTTACGCTTACGCTTACGCTTACGCTTACGTTTACGTTTACGTTTACGCTTACGCTTACGCTTACGCTTACGCTTACGCTTACGCTTACGCTTCCGTTTACGTTTACGTTTACGTTTACGTTTACGTTTACGTTTACGTTTACGTTTACGTTTACGTTTACGTTTACGTTTACGTTTACGTTTACGTTTACGTTTACGTTTACGTTTACGTTTACGTTTACGTTTACGTTTACGTTTACGTTTACGTTTACGTTTACGTTTACGTTTACGTTTACGTTTACGTTTACGTTTACGTTTACGTTTACGTTTACGTTTACGTTTACGTTTACGTTTACGTTTACGTTTACGTTTACGTTTACGTTTACGTTTACGTTTACGTTTACGTTTACGTTTACGTTTACGTTTACGTTTACGTTTACGTTTACGTTTACGTTTACGTTTACGTTTACGTTTACGTTTACGTTTACGTTTACGTTTACGTTTACGTTTACGTTTACGTTTACGTTTACGTTTACGTTTACGTTTACGTTTACGTTTACGTTTACGTTTACGTTTACGTTAAATGCATGAACAATGGTGTATTTGGTAAAACAATGGAGAATGTTGACAGATCAAGAGTAATAAAGTTATTAACACATTGGGAAAATAAGGGACGTCGTTTTTTGTCTAGCACGGTACATCGCAAAACCGCAATTCACTGACAAATTATTTGCAGTGGAATTGTCAATACAGATCGTTACTTATGACAAACCCGTATATGTCGGATTTAGTATTTTAAATCTATCCAAACTTATAATGTATCGATTTTTTTACGATATCTTGCGCAGTCATTACGGTAATAATGTAACGTTGCACTATACAGACACAGATTCTTTAATTGTCGAGATAACAACTGATGATATATGACATCCAACTATCAAAACGGTCTGCATGGTATTACAACGAATACATCTGTCGTCGGAAGAATGAAAGGTGAGTATGCAGGGAAAGCTATTCAATATTTTTATGGAGCAGGAGCAAAACCTTATTGTCTAAATCTTGCTGGTGATCAAGTGGTTAAAAAAGAGAAAGGTGTTATGAAAATCGTTAGTCAAAAAGTGCTGACGGAGGTAGACTGCAAATATGTTGCGAAGGTGTCTGATAAAACAGTAATGTGTAAAATGTTCGTGTTTAGATCAACTTTGCGTGATATATACACTGAGATGTTAAACAAAATCGTCTTTCGGTCCCAGGATGACAAACGGTACCGATTTCGTGGCACGTGTACAACGTTGGCGTGGGGGCATTGGCGAATTCCAGAATTGGAGAGCGTCGATCCTTTATGAGTGGTCTACTAGAGGTTTCTAGTTAAATTAATTTGTATAATCCAGTTAGTAGCTAACAGTTTGGGTACTGATGCTTGTTAGCTTTAGTTGTGTATATGTTATCTCCATAATGAAGTTATGAACATGTATTACCATAAATGTTAATATGTATAATATCGATACACCATTCCAGGTCGACTTGTCGATGTAATAACTTTTTAGTGAAATACATACTATTATTATGCCATAATTCATTATTGAGGAAATATATATACAGAATGTACTCATATTGTGTGATATATAAAAGAAATAAACAAAATATATATTTACAATTTTTATTTAAAAAAAGTGTACAAGCTTTAATGCTTTACATAAGTATCGTACATATGGTATACATTAGACAGAGCGCAGTGACATAATGATTTACAATGATGATAACAAACTGGTTGCAAAGCAGGAAGAGTATGATGTTCCTCAAGTTCTATAACAGGATGTGTAACAAATTTTCTGATATAATCCGCTTTCTCTCTACCCTTGACGTAGACAGTATCTGTAGGTTGAATCAAACGACTGATAATTCTGCGAAATTGGTGTAATGGTGTATGCCCCTTCCTCCCATTTTATACACTGTTGATTATGAATTAACCAAGTAGCTTGACGGCGACTCCCCGCATCTAATGTATGCCATGGATACGACGACAAACACGTAGTGGGCTACTTGTGTTCCATTAAAAATTGCGAGTTCTTATCATAAAATACAATAATTTTATCTGCATTCGATTTTTATTTAATTGAAACTCTTTAATTTTAATTCTATTAAAATGATAACGCCATGTTAATTTCATTATAATAATTTTGTATTAATCGAAATAATTGATCTACATGATTTACTTTCAATTGTTTAACGATAATACATCACTCGGACAAATATTCACGTTAAGCTAACTTATGCCAATTTTAGAATTTGAATTTTTAATACTTGCATTATTGTAGGTTATACAAAACACAATTCACTTTAAATTTGAATTCATGTTCACCCCGAGTGACATGTTCTCACTTTAAGGAATTAACAGATATATATATATATATATATATATATATATATATATAACTTCCTGTGCTTTTCTTGCTTAACAACCAATCAAATTGTAGTATTTTGTCTATACCAACATAACAAAACTTAATTCTGATTGGCTAACCATTTTTCAGAAATTTGTAAATGACTAATTTTACACATAACTTTCTTATGTGGGAACAGATCTTAAAAACGTTTTTAAATTCTACACAAAATTTCCTTTCCATAGATACCCCATTTACCCTACTTCCTTTTAAAATTCTTAAACTATCTAAATATCAACAAATATGCAAATTTTTATATACAAATTTACTTATACCTAACTTATTCTGCTTCCTACAGGAAAACTATAAACAGAAATGGATTCTTTGGCCCAAAATACATAAGCATATACTAGTTCCTAACACACCTTATGGTTTATTTTGAAAACTTCCATCTCAACATCTATGTTCGTAATCAGCATAACCTGGTTTCTCAATTTTTACACTTATATTACATCCATAATGTTAATTTAAGTTGCAGCACTTCCTATACACAATAATATGTAAGTTATTAACACATTATTTGTTTAATTTCGCATTATTCACTTATAAGCTATATGCATCCTATTAAATCTTCTATTTTCATACCCTTTAGCATATAGTTTACTCCTATGTTAATAGATACAATTTCTTTTCTATTTGTTTTAGAATAGAAGCATATTATTTTACCAGACTAGAATCTACTTGTTCATATGGAATACACGAATTTTATGGAATTAACCACCTACTTTACACTTCCGAAGGTGCTCGGAAACTATTAACATGAAAATTATAAACTATTATTAACTTCTGCAACTTGCGCTTTACACGTATGGATAATCAATTCCAACGGAACTACTTTTTGTTTAATGTAACTTTTACTCTGAACCTACATATACACATGTAGGTTGAAAAGTAAAAACACAGTCGACATTGAGTAAGAGCTTATCCCCGTTTATGGCTAATCTGTTCATGGGTAAACTTGAAGCAAACTTAAAATGTCATTTGCTTTGTATTCCTAGTGTTTGAATTAGATACGTGCATGATGTGTTTGCTATCCTCAATACTGAAATACGTAATGCTAATAACTTTGTAGGAAAAAAGTATATACTCTCGTAACAAGAATTGGAAGTGAATTGGATATGGATGTAGTGTGTCCGCGGATTGAAAAGGAAAAGGAAAACGCCACGCATTTCATTCCCTCTCCAAGGGGGTGGGCGGGCTGCTCGAGTGAGCTTTCCGAGCTCCTTCAGCCAGAATCATGGATTCCAAGCATAAATCTATACATTATATGGTGGGATTAGGGATGGGTGTGGTCAGGATAGGATCGAAGTTAGGGTTCTGAGGGGAAAATACTACCCCAGCATTCGCCTAAGTAGCCACACATGGTGTGCATATACAGGCCTTTTTCAGTTGAGCAAAAATCCGTTATTTGTAAATTTCGTTTCAGGTAACGTACCATTTCCGTTCATAGTACGCCAAAGTGTTACCAAGAAAAGTTGTTCATAATGAAAATATATGGCGTTATGCAAATTTTCAGAATCGGCCTACTTTGGTAATAGAAGTAGAAAATAGAAAAATATTTTTTATTATTTACGATTACATGATAAATCTTAGATAAGAAAACAGGGTGATTAAAAGTATTCAAATTAAAATTCAAATTTTTACAGTTTATCAAAAAAGAAATTAAACTATAATTACTCTATTTGGTTTCCTCCAAGATCTGCACATTTTTCTATCCCAACTGTAAAATCGTCGTATACTTTTGCTATGGTCATTGGATTAATTTCCTTTACAGCATCCCTAATTTTTTATATGAAGATCATATGATTAAACTTTTTGTTTCAAACAACCCCATAAGTAAAAATCCATAGGTTTCAAATCAGGCGATCTTGCAGGCCAATGTGATGGACCATGTCGTCCGATCCACCTTTCAGGAAAGTGCTGGTTCAAATAATTTGTAAACAAACCAGTTGAATGAGCTGGTAATCTTGTTTAAAATGAAAATCCTCTATATTCACGTCTTCCATAGCAGGTAAAAAAAGTTTTCGAGCATATCCAAATAGGAATGTTGGTTTAAATTAGTGTCAAAAAAATATAGGCCAATAATTTTATCGTTTTATCGGTAACCTAAAGATATGTATTATAAAATCACCAACCTCGAAATAACCAATAACCACATAACAATTGTTACCTTAATTATTCTTGCAAGTTAAACCATTTAGTGTAGTTAATAGGTGGTGATACTAGCTAGTTTAAACGTAGCCCTTTACAAATATTACTATAGTATTATTCTGATACAAGCGTAACAAATGATTTAAACAAATAAATTACATCCTTCCTGAAACGCATTCGAGACAGATAATTTCGATACAGATTCGTCAGTATAAAAAATAATAACACTCATATTAAAATTAAGCGATAAAATAATAGGACGTTAATCTAAAAAGGCAACGCATTCACTCGTTAGTACATACAAAAAAATAATAAGGTACACACAAACATTTATTAAACTTTGTCAACCACAGCAAAAAAAATATGCACAAAAATGATTACCTTGACTTCCTACACCCCTTTTTGTTGTACAGGCGCTTAGTGGGAACCCAGAGGATGACCTCTGCCGCGGGTTCAACTATATGATCGAAGTTAAAACTGCACTCGAAACTCCAAGTATGATCCAACTCGTGAACATCTCAACTAGTGACATTACAATTAGTTGTACGTTACACTAATATCCATACTTCCACGATTCTTTACTTTACTCTAATTACATACAAGTTCTGAATAACGCTTATTATTTTTAAAAGAACGAAAAGCTTGTTGAATTACAGCGAGTTATTTGTTATCGGCGAACTGTGAAATTGACGTCTGGAAATTAAGAACGAACGTTTGGTTTCTTCCGCATAAAAGCGATAACTACTACATAAAATCACGGAAAGCACTAGGTGAAAACACGTAACACCTTCTTCTTTTCGACAAGGTCCCTTTGGGCAAGCTGCACTTAACGATAATCAATCTCGTGATGGTTGAACGACACCATAAGATCTCTTCAAGGGTTGTTTGGGGATATTGCACCTACCATCGAAGGTTTTTTCAGCACCGATTATGGGTAACGATGTTTCCCGGAGCTTCACTCGCGCCAACTCGAGAGCCGTCAAAAAAATTGCATCACCAATTTTATCAGTGTAAACGATATCTTGTAAATTGAAATTTTCGTAATGACGCTGGACCTTAATGACCCGTACCTAAAAGCTAAACTCTTTGTTTAAGACCAAACACCTTTATCGAAATATTCGGACAATTTGTCGCCTATGCTTTTGTACACTATATTTAAATACGAAGTAACAATTTCAATGTGTTCTGTAATTTTCCACTGACGCAATTTTTAACGAAAATATTTATCAATGTCTATAAAATTACAAACGCTTATTTTCAAGAAGAACTAATTACTACTCAATCGAAATAGTAAAATGGATCTCAGTAATAATCACATTTTCATTTTGAACTTTCATCCCAATTTGATAAACAATAAAACTTATATTTCGTTTTTAGAAAAGAACACTAAATGATATCGCTATTTGTAAAAATTTCGAAAACCTTGCAAATACGTACAGAAAAAAACATGAAACGTTACAATCGAAAGCTTTGTAAAAATTTATGCGTTACCAAATTCAATTGTATGAATTTGTACTACATTTCAGATGTACAGTTTGTTGCTTTGACTTAAAACTGTACTTACAATTTCTCTATTATAACCTGCATATTTACTATCTTTACGTTGTCTCCAAAACTAAAGCATTTAGGCATATTACACCCTTACAATAAATTAATTTTTTCCAATTCCTATTAATAAAATGGTCACTTTGTCTGTCAAATTTCATTATTAAAACATTCGTTTAATGGAAAGGATGAATGAAATGTTTACAGCAACACTTTTATTCACACTGCCATTGAAAACGTGAATACAGTAAAATAAAATTCGCGTTACCTTTGAAATATTCGTTGCTATGAACAACTTGTTTACAAACAGGTGACACTTCAATAGATATTTATTATACAAGGGAAAAAAGTAATAGATTTTAGCTGGAGGTGTTCGTTTGTCTCCCGACGCGAAGCCGAGGGAGACAATTACACCGAGAGCTAAAATCTAATATTTTTTTATGTGACGGGAAAAACGATTTAATATTGCAAAAACATATTTTAGAATGGTTTATTATACAAAAGTTACATATCGTTTATATCAAAAGTACAATTATTAAATGTGCATTGCATGAATGACATGTTCCTTGAACTATTCGGTACAACAGTCGAATTTTCTTCTATTGAAAATATATTTTCTGCCATGGACACAACTGCCGTTGATGTACCTGATTGCAAATCGTGTGTTATTTCAGCAAGGCACACGTTCTAAACACTTTATTAGCTATTTCTGTTCTGTGTGCTACCGATTCATCAACATACCCTTCAGCGACCATTGATGATTTCCAACCGCCATGTTTCAATAGTGTCAAGTCTCCCCCAGATTCAATTAAAAGTGTAGCAGACAATCTTCGAAATGAATGACGTGTATATGAGTTAGCATCTTCAAGCTGAAGAAAATTAGCTACTGTTTCAGGTACCTTATAAACTTGATTTCTACCTACAACCTGATTGATACATTTTCCATTGCGATATGTATAAAACACGCGGCGATCCTTTGCTGCTACTGGACGAAGGGCTATGTACAGGGTGGCCAACTAACAATGCGAGATACTGTATCTGGGAAACTATCCATCGTAGAGACTTGCGCAAAAAAAAGTTGTTACTAAAACGGCCAATACAAAAACCTGGAAAATATTTTCAAGTTTTTGAAATGGCCGCTAGGGGGCGTAACTGCAGTCTTGAATCTAAAAAAGTTATGTTTCTGTGAATTCTGCTATATTAACCTAATAAAAAGATAACCGATCTTTGAAGTCGATGATAATCTAAACTTTTTTGTTTGGCACTTTTTGACGTATCTATAAAAATAAAGTTCGAAATGGCTAATCTGATTTTAACAAACTTGGGCGCGTTGAAAAGGGCTTTTTTTGGGCTACAAATGTTAGAATA
Source organism: Vesta saturnalis (assembly GCA_036346205.1). Taxonomy (NCBI): domain Eukaryota; kingdom Metazoa; phylum Arthropoda; class Insecta; order Coleoptera; family Lampyridae; genus Vesta; species Vesta saturnalis. Next base: position 583,941 of record JARFJB010000447.1, read on the forward strand.
ATTGAAGTTCTGTTACTTTCACATGTCGTCACTAAAGGACTTTGTTAGACATTCCGACAGAAACGGTTAATTTTCGCGAAAAAATTAAATGCATTGGTGTGACTTTTTTTCATGAACAAGTAGCTAAATGATGTATAAACAAGCTCGCGAAAACCGCATCTCGATATCTTGTTCCTAACCTAAAATATCGGCCAAAGATTTATAAAAATCCCTTACATTTTATTTTTTTATCTATATTTTTCTGGAATTGTTTCTATAATGTAAGTTGTGGCCCTGAAAAGGACCGATTTAAAAGAGGAAGGTTTTAATGCACCCTTAAATGCTCGAAATGCTGACCATCACTCTGTACATTGCTGAAGTCCCTTATGGTTAGACATAGGACCACAACTTAGATAATAGAAACAATTCCAGAAAAATATAGTTAAAAAATTAAAATTTAAAGGATTTTCGTATAAAGTTTTTTTGGCCGATATTTAGTTAGAACAAGATATCGAGATGCGGTTTTCGCTATTGTTTGGGCATTTGGGCATGAAAAAGTCATACCACTGCATTTAATTTTTGCGAAATTAACCGTTTCTGTCGGAATGTCGAACAAAGTTTGTTAAATCGGATTAGCGTTTCGAAGATACGGGGAGTGATTTAAGGAAACCTTTAAATACCCCCACCACTTTATTTTATAGATACGTCAAAAGTGCCGAACAAGAAAAGTTCAGATTATCCTCGACTTTAAAGATCGGTTATTTTTTATTAGGTTAATATGCAGAATTCACGAAACATAACTTTTTAGATCCAAGGTGGCAGTTATCCTAGCGGCCATTTCAGAAACATGAAAATATTTTCCAGGTTTTTGTATTGGCCGTTTTAATATAACGTTTTTTTCCGCAAGCCTCTACGATGTATAGTTTCCCAGATACAGTACCTCGCATTCTTAGTTGGCCACCCCGTACATTCGGTAATATTTAATATATTCTTCGGAAACTCAACATCTCCTGTTTACATCATTCTTTGTTTGCTTAAGTTTTACAATTATTACCGTTCCCGAATCTTCGATATCATCTAGTGTAATTTGGCTTATTTCACAAATTCGACAAGCTTCTGCAATACCAAATACAACAACAACCTTGCTCCTGAAATATACTTGATCGGGAGCATTTTTTAAAAAATCACTAATTTGTGTACTCGTAAAAATCGTAGCTTTCTTGGTTCTCAGTTTGAAATATTTTGAAATGTCTACATTATTATGGATTGTAACATACATTTAACCATTGAGTAATTCGACCACACTGTTGATGACACAGTCTCTGAGAAAGAACTCCATGTTTTTTTCATCTTCCATTCCATAAATCTTGAATACGCGGTTTCGTAAATTTAGCTGGCAATAATTTTTGTGATGCTACTTTTGCTGCTGATACTAACTCCGGCGTAGTTAAAGAAAGCTCGGAATCAGACATTTTTAAGTTTATATTATTCAAAATAACTACTAAACAACCACTAAGTTCGCAATTTTTAAATCAAATCACAGAATTAAATTGACAGGTATTTAATTATTTTAAAGTTTTCTTTAGCAACGCAGGTCTAATTGTAAAAAAGTACAACAGCCTAAAAGTTTAAAACTTCACATCAATGATTTTCTGACTTAAGTAAATAACGGTCGCGTTAGTTTTCTAATAAAAATAGATTTTTTAATTTAGTTTTTGAGAAAGTTATTCTAGTTTCAATAAGTAAAATAATGGACAGCGATTCCGATTCTGAGTTTTGTTTTACTCCACCGGCATCATTGAAACTATTGCCAAGTAAATCACGAAAAATCTACGAAAACGCATATGCAAAATTTATGGAACGGAAACTGAAGGATAAATGCAGTTCCTTTTCGGAAACAGAGTTATTGGCGTGTTTTGCTGTATTAGCGTGTGGTCGACTTATTGAATGATTAGAAGTACATCAAACTAATAATAGTGAATATTTCCAAATATGTCAAGTTATTCACATTTCTAAAGCAAAATGGAAAAGGTTACAAGCCCAGGAAATCTTAGACTTTCACGAGTTCCCAGATTAAAGATTTTTTACATAATTCTTCTGATGACGTTTATTTAAGGACTAAGGTTATTGTAGTATTGGGAATTTCTGGAGCTTGTCGAATTTGTGAAATATGCCAGATAACATTAGATGACATGGAAGAATCCGAAATTTACTAGACTAAACGCCAAATACGAAGACACCAATCTGCGAAAAAATCACGTGACCGTGTACTATTCAACCGGAAAATAATAGTTTTTTAAGAAAAGTAAAAGTTACGTTTTGTACATTTTTAGTTAATAACCTCTTAATTGTGATGTTTATATTTTATAATTAGGACAATTTAAACAAAAAAACATTTATTTAATTGTGAAAAGTGAAATATAAGGTTATGTTACTTGTTCATAAGTTTACTCGGAAATGTTGTAATTCGCATTTTAATTATTAACCACAGTTCTAAGGGTAAATAATTCGTGTTTAAACAGTTTTATACTGCGATGGTTATAAATAGGTGTAATAGAGGGGTAGAGTTTTATCGAATTCAAATATTAGATAGTATGCAAGTTCAAATAAAGTTGAAGAAGTTATATAATTTGTTATGAGGAAAATATAGTATACGAATATAAACATATGGTTTTTATACAACAAAACAGGTTTCATGGGGTTTGCACAATGATGTTGTATTCATAAAAGCATTGAGCTATGGCAGTAGCATGTTAAAAGGTCAACACGATACATATTAGTGTGTTAAAGATAAATAAGAAATTTCACATATTAATCAATATAATTAAGCAATTAAACACATAACAGATATTGATTATATGAAGTACAATAATCCTAATGTGTAGAACATGTATAATAATTGGTACAATGCATAAAAACTCTGCGAACTATAAAAGGGTTATGGTACGAAGACGTTATGTTGGTAAATCATAAACTAAGTGTTTAAAAGTGCTTAAGAAGTTAAAGTGCCTTAGAAACATATCTAAGAACATGAACAACACATGTGCAATGTAAAATTAACAATATAAATGCAATAAAATATTACACAATTACTCTACACTTATCTTCGTTATCATAATCTGATATAAAATCAGATTCATACGACGAGTCTCCACTCCTACGTATAATCAATTCCTCACAAACGACATCCATAATATGCTCTTTATTAATGTATTACTCTTCAATTTCTTTAACATGACGGCACACTTCTTGCCAGTGGCTCTCCAAATCCATCGAACACTTTTCACGAGTTAGTTTTTCAACATCGGCTAATTAAAGTTGTGGTTTCGATGCCACTAAGCTTTTCAATAGCCCATATTTTTTCTATTGGATTTAGCTCAGGGTATGGAGATAGTCGACATACAAGTGACCTTTTGATTAATAAATAACGGTCGCGTTAGTTTTCTAATAAAATAGATTTTTTAATTTATTTTGAGAAAGTTATTCTAGTTTGGATTCATAAAATAATGGACAGCGATTCCGATTCTGAGTTTTTTACTCACCGGCATCATTGAAACTATTGTAATAAATCGAAAATCTACGAAAACGCATATGCAAAATTTATGGAACAAACTGAAGGATAAAGTTCCTTTTCGGAAACAGAGTTATTGGCGTGTTTTGCTGTATTAGCGTGTGGTCGACTTATTGAATGATTAGAAGTACATTACAAAAAACTTCCGTTCTTTCACCTTTAGGTCTTTCCGACCATTGTCTGATAAAAATCATTTCTACTGTACCTAATTCCACTGTTGTTCGCAAAACCGATAGAACCTTGTGGTGTTTTAAGTCAGCTCGATGGAGTGATTTACGGGATTTCTTTGCAACCTTTCCATGGCGTGAATATTGTTTTAAGTCGTCCTCTTCTTCGGACATCGCTCTTTCAGTATCTGAAGTCATCCTCATGGGAATGGAGTTATACATTCCGAAAAAACAGTACCGTGTAGGTCATTCACGTTCCCAACCCTGGTTCAATAAGGCTTGTTCTGATGCAATATCTTTAAAAATAAATGTTACATTAAATGGAAATCTAATAAATCGGTTGACAGTCATGTAGAATACGTTGGTGCTAGAAATATCTGCAAAAGTGTCACAATAAAACAAAAGTTGTTCGAACAACGAAAATGCAATGAACTAGGTACATTTCCTTTAGGCAGTCGTAAATTTGGTCTTTAGCAAAAGCCATTAGTAAAACTTCGAACATCTTCATTTCCCTGACATCTATTGACGGATCGGTAGTTGCTGATTCTGTAGACAAAGCCAACGTTTTTGTGGATTTGTTTGCATCAAACTCGTGTCTCAATGATTCTGGAAAAGATGTGCCCTAGTCAACTCTTCTTCATACGTTATGAAACCAATTCATTTTGGGTACAAGCTCTTGGAATCGATCATCAGTAGGCTTGATCTCAATAAGGCGACTGGCCCAGACGGTATCCCAGCTATTGTCTTAAAGAAATGTTCCCCGAACTAGTACCAGTCCTATCTAAGCTCTATACGATCTCTATATCTTCTGGAATTTCCTTCATCATGGAAGTTAGCAAATGTTCAACCTATTCCCAAAAAAGGTGATAAGACCGATCCCTCAAATTACAGACCAATTGCCATCACTTCCATTTTGTCTAAAATCATGGAAAAAGCTATCAATCAGCAACTGCTCACGTTCCTTGAAACTAACAAACTCCTTAGTGACCACCAATATGGGTTTAGGCAAAGTCGTTCAACAGGCGATCTTCTTTCATATGTGACCCAAGTTTGGAACAATACAGTAGAGCAGTCCGGTGAAACAGTTGTAGTCGCTTTAGATATCTCAAAGGCATTTGACCAAGTTTGGAAAGTGTTTACTTGCCAAACTCACCTCGTTGGGTTAAATGATACGCTCATCAACCGGGTTTCTAGTTTCCTTGATAAGACGAATACGTGTCGTAGTTGATGGCTTTTTTTCAAAAGAAGTTAGCATTAATGCGGGCGTACCACAGGGATCCGTTATAGCGGTACATAAACGACCTTATTTCTTCAACAACTAACCCCATCCAATGCTTTGCTGACGATAGCACTCTTCACTGTAGTTCATCTCAGTCTACTCATAGTGATAATCCACCTTCTATGTCAAATCAAGAAATTAAAGCTGAAATGGCAAATTCAATCAACAAAGACATTCAACGTGTTCTCGAATGGGGAAGCAATAATCTAGTTAAATTTAATGCTAACAAAATTCAGTGTCCGCCAAAAAAGATCGATCATTTCCTGTTGTAAGTATGAATGGCTCAGTTCTTAAGTTTTCAGACTCTACTACTCTGTTGGGTATGACTGTATCTTCAAATCTCTCATGGGTTGACCATCTTCTGTCAGCTACCAAAACAGCTGCTCGCAAAATAGGCTTTTTGTACAGATCTAAACAGTACTTTACCTCTCGACAACTCCTTCTGCTGTATAAGGCCCAAATTCGGCCTCATCTGGAATATAATTCTCACCTTTGGGTTAGTGCTCCCCAATATGCTCTCGATATCGTTGATCGTATTCAAAAGAGAGCGATTAGGCCTATAAATGACCGGTCCTTAACTTCTCACATACAGTCCCTTGAGCATAGAAGGATGGTTTCAGTTCTTTCTGTGTATTATCGTTATTACAACGGCTATTGTGCTGATGAATTACATTCTTTGATACTATCTCCGGCTATGTTTGCGAGAAACACTCGGTTCGCTCATTCACATCATCAGTATGCAGTACAAATCTCCACTTGTCGTACCAAACGGGCGCAATCCACATTTTTCTACACGGCTTCTAAACTCTGGAATGATCTCCCTAGTTCCTGTTTTCCTCTCACTTATGATATGAGAAAATTTAAGGTAGCTGTTCATAGGCATCTATTGGCAATTCATTATCCCTCTATCCATCCTCCTAAGTGTTCCTGAGTGCTTTAGCACGATAGGCCTTATTTAGCCTGTTCAGGTCCACAATCATAAAAAAAAAGAAATACGAATATAAACAGGTGGTTTTTATACAACAAAACAGGTTTTATGGGGTTTCCACAATGATGTTGTATTCATAAAAGCATTGAGCTATGGCAGTAGCATGTTAAAAAGGTCAACACGATACATATTAGAGTGTTAAAGATAAATAAGAAATTTCACGTATAAATCAATATAATTAAGCAATTAAACACATAACAGATATTAATTACATGAAGTACAATAACCCTAATGTGTAGAACATGTATAATAATTGGTACAATGCATAAAAACTCTGCGAACTATAAAAAGGGTTATGGTACGAAGACGTTATGTTGGTAGATCACAGACCAAGTGTTTAAAAAGTGCTTAAGAAGTTAAAGTGCCTTAGAAACGTATCTAAGAGCATGAACAACACATGTGCAATGTGAAATTAACAATATAAATACAATAATATATTACACAATTACTCTACACTTATTTCTTCGTTATCATAATCTGATATAAAATCAGATTCATTCCTACGTATAATGAATTTCTCACAAACGACATCCATAATATGCTCTTTATTAATGCATTCCTCTTCAATTTCTTTAACATGACGGCACACTTCTTGCCAGTGGCTCTCCAAATCCATCGAACATTTTTCACGAATTAGTTTTTCATCATCCGCTAATTTAAACGTTGTGTTTCTCCCACCCAAGCTTTTACAATGGCCCATATTTTTTCTATTGGATTTAGCTCCGGGTGGTATGGAGGTAGTCGACATACAGAGTGACCATGTTTCTCAAATATAGCATCAATTGAATATTCCATGTAGCTCGGTTTATTACATTCTATTAAATCATACTGCTCCACTTTTGTTTGGGATGCATCATGTATGATCCCTCGTTCTTGTAACCAAGTTATCATTTCCATTTTTTTACTGCTAACAGTTGGATGTTTAACTGCTAACGTGTTGTGATAACTTGCATTATCCATAACAATAACTGACTTTTCGAGTAAAATCGGAAATAACTGGTGCTCAATCCATCGTTTATAATTAATAAAGCTTATATCGCCGTGATAATCACCTGTTTTTGAGCCCGATTCAAAAACTAAGAGGGCATTATTGATAAATCCCATTTCACCACAAGCATGTACTATTATAAGACGTTGACCTTTACCGATTGGACATTTTAAACCTTCGTTGGAATCATCTACCCAGGAACGTGGCGTTGTATGCGATGCATGTATATATGTTTCATCTGTATACACAATGGGTCGCCCTGCTCTTCGATACTTTGTAATTGCTCGTATATAAGCACAATGTAAAGATCGTATATCGTATCGTTCCATTAAACATTTACGATTGTCAACGGTTTTCGTCCGTTTAAAACCTATTTTATTTAATAATCTTCTTAAAGACGTTTCCTTCCCAGAGAAACCAATGGATTCGTCATCTTTAATAATATTATAGATAGCATTGACGGTTGGTCGTCGTTTCTCCGTGACATGAAAATTGTGTACAATGCGTCGAATGACTTGTTCCTCACAATTATCGACAGATGATCTTGGTGCGGTTTTCATTCTTTTAATAGAAGTCATGAACGATTTTATTTCACCACGTTGAATTGTACTCCCTTCTCTAATAATTTACGACGGTACTTTTAGATACTCTCAGTTGCTTTCACAACGATATCAAGAACGTTAGCTGTAAAGAAATGTAATCGTGAAAAACCTGACAGATGTTAATCGTACAATAATGACATACATTCATTCATACTTTTATGAAACTGATAAACATTCCAAATAATTTCGCGGGCATCTTGCGATAAGACACGCCGCTTCTTTGCTGGAATGTTTGATGTACTACCAGACGATGTACTCGCATCACCCATTATAGGTAAATAACGAACTAAATCAATATATTATATTAATACATATTACTGTGGATTACAAATACAACTTACTTGTAAATAAAAGGTGTTGAAACGGAAGGAGTTTTGAAAAAAACTGTTTATAATTGATAAAAACGTGCACGCAAAATGAGGTTAGAAAATAATAAACAACACTACATTTTGTGGACGGAACATGATATCTACTTCTCATTCATATCATTATTCCATTTCTTTTTAATGCAATATTCGGTTTCTGCGCAGGTGTCTTCCTATTTGCCTTTTGCTCTAGTAGTGAAAATTAGTCAACGAAAAATCATGCAAGAGATTTGTAGTCACTGAAGAATATGTTAAATTTTACAAAATGTACATAGCCCTTCGCCCACCAGCAGCAAAAGATCGCCGTCTTTTTATGCATACCGCAGTGGAAAATGTATTAATCAGGTTGTGGATAAAAATCAGTTTTATAAAATACCTGAAACAGTGGCCAATTTTCTTGGATTAGAAAATTCTAACTTATACACGGGTTATGCATTTCGTAGATCGTCAGATACCCTTCTTGCGGAATCTCGAGGAGACCTATTAACATTAAAGAAACACGACGTTTGGAAGTCTTCAATGGTCGCAGAAGGGTATTTTGCCGACTCGATAGCGCAAAGAACAGAAACTGCTAACAAACTATTACAAACGTCTTACAATGCATCAGCTAAAGTAACACCATATTTCCGGCTAAGAACATCCAGAGCAGTGGTATCCGTGGCAGAAAATGTTATTTCTGCTGAAGAACTTTTTAATGTAGCAGAAGTTTCAAATCGTCCTTGGAAAAAGACTTTCATGCAATGCAGGTTTAATAACTGTACTTTCAATGTTAAGAAAATGTAATTTTCGTTTTTAAAATAAATGTTGTGTTTATATTTATTGGCATTATGTATACGTACCCGGGAAAAAAGTACCATTTTTTCCCCGGTAAAAAAAGTAATTCCATTAAAAGTAACATTTTAATACCTGCCAAAAGAGACAAAATGTCAAACTTTTTTCCCGTCACAGAAAAAACAAATTTTTCAATTTGCCAATTTAGAAACTGAAAGCGTGTTTGCAGTGGCAAATAAACCGAAAAAAAGCGTACCGCAAAATGTTCTTAGTGAAGCTGTGGCTGCAGTATCCAATTTATTGCCAGAAAAATCAAAATTAGTTTATACAGAGGAGTACAAAACATTTAGTGAATGGCAGACAATAAAAAGTTATTTAATTCAGATCTAAATTTAGATCACATTTTTTATTTGAACTTTCAAGAGAATGCAATAAATACTGGATTGTTCAAATTTCAATGAAGATAAATTTGTAAGAAGTAAATTCAACTTTGGTATGGTTTACAACGTACAGTATTCAAATACGACATATTGCGCAACATTTGTACAAGGATTACATCATCATTGGTTTACATTTCCGCATTCCTTTTGATACCAGAGGTTCTCAAGAAGTTGTACATAAATTTTTATAACAGTAATGATTTCTTAGTATAAGGCTATTTTTAAGATTTATTTTATATAATACCAAATTTAAATGCTTAATAAACATAGTTTGTATATTTTTTATTTTGACATTTTGGAGAATTTTTATTGTATCCTCAGTTTAGTTATTCCGAGCATAATCAAAAAAATAATTTGGCGTCCGAGATAATTTTTATCATTGTTGCCTAGAAGTTACGTGAAAATATCTAGGCAGGAATTTGGTGGTAATTAAGCAAATCAAAGGGCATGAACCTGGCCTGACTTAATCTACCTACTGAGCCAATGGCATTATCTTTTACTCAATGGTATGTATCTCTAGTTATTTTAACGTAGATTTACACCACGATTTTTTTAATTTTACACATTGTAGATACCATAATCATATTATTACACCTGGCGCATCGAGCTTGGGACTTGATTTGCTTTCATTTCCATTGTGCTGGATATTTCCGCTCTTGTTTGTTTCAGTTTTGATTGTTAGAGTTGACCATTTTAACGGATAGTAACAATTTAGAATTACGATTGGATATTTGTATTGTGTTTACAATTAGTGAAATTTTATTGTTTGTGTTTATATATTATCCATTACCATGTCAAATTTGAATTATTTAGTAGATGTTGTACATAGTGACGAGTTACTAATAGATTTAAATTATAGAAATGTTAATGGTACGGAAAGGTTAACTGTTGATGAGAAACGCAAATTACTAAGACGTAAATTAAATTTAGAAAAGATTGATCCAAATTTATTTGATTCGTATAAGAAAGTTGAAATCACCAGACCATGGCATTGGATTTCTTAAAAGATAAACTTCATACTCCAAGTAAGTAAACCTGTATACTTTAAATTAGAGTTAACTATTTTGGAGTTTTTCAGGTTTTCAAGGCTCATCGCTTTTATAAAAAGACAGACTTCAGGTTACGACCAAAAAAAGTCCAGAACTTTTGAAAAAACGGAGTTTCACAAATATTTATCCGAAACTCCTGATGAAGTATACTTATGATGAAGGTAAGACACTGTACAAATCATTATTGGAGTACATATTCCTTATTTTGCGTTCATTGTAGGTAGTATTAGTTATGAGTGTAGCTGGAGGATATAGAATTGACGAATACACAAAATTCGAGTTGATGATATTAATGAGGAAGAGTTTGTTCTAAGAAGTTCCCGGACACTAAAACAAAAATTAACGACCACAAAATGTACCACACAGAAATTTTTTTCTCTTTTATCGGAATTAAAATTTAAAAACTACAACCAGTCGGTATTTCGCAAAAATACCACAAACTTGTGGGATTGTGATCTTTATACCGGACTTGTTTTCGACGAACTTCCTCAAATTTGCCAGCCAATGAAGGAGATGACTTATTAACTCTTAAAAGGCACGAAGGCTAGAAGTCTTCTACAGTGGCAGAACACTACATCGACGAATCAATTGCTCAAAAAATATCCACGCCAAAAAGAATTTTAGCTGATGTAAATTCACATGAAAGCGAAAGACCTAGAACTTTACCTTGACGAAAGTAGAATCAACTTACCTTCCATTGATACAACCCACTTTCCTTCTTTAAATGTTCGTAACATTAGTAATAGTACAATTTACATTTATGTTAATGTTACTGTTGTTAACGTTATGTTAAGGATTAAATTTTTCCGACAATTTCTTTCTCTTTCTGTGAAATTTAATTGCCTTCCTGTAGAATGTCAAATTGACATTGATTTTGTTCGTCAAAGTAATGCAGACTCCGACTACCATTGAAACCATTATATAACCAGCAACTTGTTCTGAATTAAAACTAATTAATTAGTTCATGACAGTTGACCGTCAATTTTGTTCGTTGAATAGTTTTTTAAATACCACACGTGGCCGACGACACAAAAATTTTTACCAAAGTGCTTAATCGTGTTATTGCTTCAAAACTTGGAATTTATATCGAAGCAATAAACACTCATGCGCTTTAGCAAAAATTTTCGGCAGTTCGTCACTTGTATTGTACATAACAATTTAATTCATCTGTCAAAAACAATGCATTTTAATATACGTTTTGTCACTTTGACATCGGATAAACTGCTATAGTAATTTTCACGGATCAGAGAAGTTGCGTCACTAATATTAAACTGCGATATTGTCAGATTGTGAAAAATAACACTTTGACAACTGTCAAATCTCAGGTTTAGGGGTTATGTTTATTTTATCGCAATAACAAAATTTTAGTTTTATATTTTGTGTTATGTCAAATGTTTAATGTCAGACATGCTTGACAACACCGGACAGAATCGCCAACCTAAATCTGTTCTATCTGGAAAATAGGCGGATTCTAAGGGTGATAATGAAACAACGTTAGTTATGACGCAACTTGTTACATTCGATTAAGTAAATTTTTGCGATCGATTAAAATTAATGGATTACTCGTAGTTCAATGAACTTTCTATTTTTCTAAAAATAATGACATTTCTCTAAGCCTATCTCTGTAGTTTCTTGAATATATTACGCTTCACAATTAAAAACATTTCTGTAGTGGTTGGGTAAACTTTTTGATGGTCAAAAGCTATACTTCAACTTCATGTGTTGGAAGTCACTGGTTTATATCGGTTTGACATCCGGATATTTGACTTTTACCTTCACTTCCTGTCTGTTGGTTGACGAAAGAAAAGCCATTGTGTTGTTTCCTGAAAGAAAAATGTAAATTGCTGGACTTTATTTAGCCCATCGATGGTTATCGGTTTTATAACATTTTTCTAAATTTTGTGCCGAGTCGCTATAATTAGTGGGTACAAACGATCTATATCGGATATATATATATATATATATATATATATATATATATATATATATATATATATATATATATATATACATATATATCTCCTTTAAGTAGTGCGGTGAGCGTCGATGAGGTAACTGGTCAGCCTGAAATAGTCGCAGCTTTGTAATGAATGAAATTCAAATGAAATCATTATAGGTATTACTAGTTTGTGGTATTGAGAATATAATCATATCATTTGTTTCTGAAAAAAAAATCACAGAAACCCGTAATAAGAATTTTTGTAAGCAGATGCACGGCGGTCGCCTCGGCGGCGACCAGCTCACCACTTACGTCAGCAGGATTATGACGGAAGTGCGGGTATCTTTCTGTTTATGATTAGCTTTCATGTTGACATTGCTTATTCACTGCATGATACTATTTATTGCAAGCAGTTCCTTTTATTTATGACTGTTGAGGGAGCCATATTGTATACATTTGCTGCTTGCAGTTTTATCGACTACTCAATGCATATGAAATTCATCACTTTTTTCACAACATTTATGTTCAGTTCGTTTCAACTGATTGTAGCAAACACTGCTTTCTCGTGTAATTTATAAAGATACAGTACCTAGTTCTTTTCTATCTAATATGGCAGACACGACTCGGGATTGGAGAGAGTTCTTTCGACCGTTGACTCAAAGTGAATCAAAGCAAACAGCTGAAGAGATTGACCTGGAAAATGAGCCAGTACAAGATGTTCCTGTATTTGCTGATGAAGAAGGTGAAGAAGACCATCTTAGCGAAAATGAGCATAGTACATTTTCAGAATAGGAACAGGATACAGGTGATGAAATTGAAACGCCTGTATCAGTTACAACAGATTACTTCATTGCAAAATACAAAAGCACTAGATGGGACAAAACTCCTCCTGTATCTACTAGAACCAAAAGGCACAACACCATAACGCACTTGCCTGGGTGTGTAGGTGATAGTAGGAATGTTACAGATCTAAAACAAGCTTTCTGTTTATTTTTTGATGACGACGTTATCAATATGCTTGTAGAAAATACAAACACGTATATATCGACAACAGTGTTACCAAGATTTCAAGAAGTTCATCACGCAAGACCATCATCAGACGTCGAAATGAGAGCGTTTTTAGGATTTGTGCTGATGTCAGGTGTAATGAGAGCATCTCACTTGAACTACAAAGACCTGTTTTCTCCAGATGATATTTGCGGTGAATTTTATCATTCTGTTATGAGCAGTCAGAGATTTTTGTTTCTTCTTCGCTGTATAAGGTTCGATGACTTGAGAACGAGAGAACGTCGAATGAAAACCGACAAACTTGCTCCTGTTAGGATGTTTTTTGAAAGCATCGTCAATGGGTCAGTCACTATTCAGACCAAGTGAATACGTTACGATAGATGAACAGCTAGTCGGATTCCGAGGAAATTGTAGTTTTAGACAGTTCATCCCCTCAAAGCCCAAGTACGGCATCAAAATTTTTGCTCTCGTAGATGCCAGAAATTTTTATAATCTGAAAATGGAAATATATGCTGGAAAACAACTACCTGGCCCCTTTTGAAAAAAGTAACACCCCAGAAGATATAGTGATAAGATTGATCGAGCCAATTAATGGAACAGGAAGAAACCTTACAGTCGATAACTGGTACACCAGTGTGCCCCTTGCAAGTCGTCTTTTAGCCCAACACAGGATAACATTGGTCGGCACTCTGAGAAAGAATAAAAAAGAAATCCCTGTAGAATTTCTACCAGCGCGAAAGAGACTAGTGAAAATCACAAAGTTTGGTTTTTCCAAAACCACAACGTTGGTCTCTTATGTTTCCAAAGAACGCAGAGCCTTAATATTGTTGTCAACGCTTCACAATGATGCTACGATTGACCCGGAAACTAGAGCGGAGCAGAAACCAGAGATTGTTACGTTTTACAATCTCACCAAAGGAGGAGTCGACACAAATGACAAATTATGTGCAACTTATAATGTTGGAAGAAGAACCCGAAGATGGCCAATGGTAATTTTTTTTCATCTGATAGATACGATGACAGTCATATTCCCAAAGCGATCCGCCAGTATTTGGGGAAACTACTGAATATAGAAGGGAGACCCGCAGAAACACTGCCAGAAGCTCGTGGGAGAAACATATGTTTCTTATGTCCGAGAAGAATAAACAGACAAGTGAAACAAGTGTGTGTCACATGCAATAGGAATGTCTGTAATGAGCATGTAAAAAAGCGGTGTTTAGAGTGTTTCAAGGAAGAAAGATAAACAACTGATTCTATTTTTTTATTATACCTTTTGTTGGTGAGAGTGTTTTTTTTTATTTTTCACTTTATATTTACTGTCATACGAACGAGGAAATATGTTCATCACGTTTATCTAAAAAATGATTCAGTGCATTCATTTCACGTATTAGGTACCTATTTTCGTATTTTAGTAGTTTCCACTAAATTTTTATTTTTTGTGAGACAGCATCCATGTACCTAAAGTATTAATAAATGATAAAAAATATGAATTACTGTTATTTCATTACGAATGTTATCATAATTGTAATATTAGCGTCGACGCACTGCATATTGCCTGAGAGACGCCCATCGCACTACTTGTGTAAGCCTGATTCACCGCACCACTTAAAGGATATATATATATATATATATATATATATATATATATATATATATATATATATATATATATAGGAAATACTAAAAGCAGACAATCGATCTGGTTCGATGTAAGAACTAAATCCATTAAGAAAATCATTAAAGCAATTAGCTAAAGGGGTTAGATTTAACCTCATAAATCTGTAACCACGAAGTTGTTTTTACACTTTAGATTCGCTGGAGAAATCAATTACTATTGAGCTGTTCGAGAGTCATCAGCTGTTCTCATACTCGTACTTGAATCCACTTCTAAACGTTACAATTAATACTTTTCTGATTCTCTACCTCATTGAAGGTAAGATTGATATTCATGCTTTCATTTGGCTGTATGTATTTAATTTTAAAGGTACTTTTTGTACGCCATATAATATACTTTTCGTACACCATCTAAATATACTTGTTGTATGCTATGTAAATATGGATATAGGTACGCTGTAATACATCTGTATATAATTCGTACATAGTTGTACATACCGGCATTTGGCTGATTAAGTGTGTTACTTATTACATAATTAGCAAGAGATCTGACTTCCAAGGGTGGAACAACTGTGAAATATTTGAAATTATAACTTTCCGACAGGCTGGGATATGAAAGATAAGTTATAAACCATTCATATTCGGTGTCTTTGAATACCTTAATGGCTTGATTAATCTGTGACCAATCCTATAAGTTGTATAGACCTATGTACATGTTTGTGATAAAACTTTAAGTGTTATTGCACAAATTTTTACGCTTTTATATGAAATTGCTTTGGGTAAATTTTTGAGTATAAAAATTACCATGCCTATTGGTAATCTAGGTATTTAAACACTGTTTTGTAAGAAACTGTATAACTGGATGCATTCAGCTCAACAGATTCTAGTTAAAGATTTTATAAACCACCTGATCATTTCTGTTATATTTTTTTACTGCGATTTATTCATAGCAATCGTCTTATTACTATAATCTTTTATTCAATGGGTCTTTACAACTTGGGGAATGCTTAAATTACCTGTTTACTGTATTTTATTAAAGACTATAAACCCATATATGAAAATGTAAACTTTCACCATTAACACTCATAATAAAATACTTATCTTTTTGGTTTTTTTAATGGTGTACTTTAAATTATACAATCTAAACGTTTCCGTAACACTTACAGTTATCTTCAGTAGTCAGTAGTAATGTTTATTAAAAATTGTTAAAGATGTTGTAAACAATTTTTAACAAACATTACTACTGACGAAGATAACTGTAAGTGTTATCGAAACGTTTAGATTGTATAATTTAAAGTAC